>JADBJO010000004.1:2122394-2174894 GCA_016801955.1 Conus betulinus | reverse complement strand
GTGCGGAAAGAAAGAGAGAAGAACCCACAAGCAGTTTCATGGACTTCAGGTTCCATTTGTGAAGAGTCCGTGATGGCGAACCCTAGCAGAGCAAGTCGGCGTCGGAGTCCGTTTAAACAGCTGCTGTTGCTGCTGCTGCTGCTGTACCTGTTAGGCTTCCTTTACTTCATCATCTCCACCTCCACGGCCAGACAGGGCGCCCCTAGGATGGACTTCTCCATCATCGATGACATCATCAAGGGGCGGTGGAGAGAAACGTGGCAAGGTCCGGACGCCACAAGGCCCAGGACTGTCGGCCTCAGAAGAACTTGGTGTTCATCAAGTGCATGAAATGCGCCACAGAAACGCTGGGCACGGTGTTCCGGCGTTATGGCTACCTCTATAACCTGTCTGTGGTCCTGCCTGTGGAGAAACGCATCTACCTCGGCTGGCCGTTCCCCATCACCGACATCGACTACCGGCCCTCCAGCCGCGGGCTACAACCTGCTGATGGAGCACTCCATCTACAACGGCACCTACATGAGGCATCTGATGCAGCCCGGCACCGTCTTCCTCACCATGATCCGCGAGCCCCTGGACTTGTTTGTATCCTCCCTCAACTACTTCAACGTCTTCCGCCTATCCGGGGGCCCCCATCACAGAGGGCATGGAGGCGGTGCAGGCCTACCTGAGGAACATCCAGCAGTACGAAGCGGTGTATAAAAGCCATGCGGCAGCTCCCAAAAGATACTGTATTCCGGACGGGTTCTCCATCACCAAGAACTTGCTGTCGCACTGCCTGGGCATGCCTCTGGGTTTCCCCGCAGGCAGAGCCAACATCACGGAGGACCTGGGCGCTGTGGCCAAGTACGTCCAGAGCCTTGACTCGGAGTTCCTGCTGGTGATGCTGATGGAGTACTTCGATGAGTCCCTGGTGTTGCTGAAGCGCCTGCTGTGCTGGAGCATCAAGGATATCGTGTACCACAGCAGCAACAAGGGGGCCTACCGCCAGAACATCTCCTGGTCCGTGCTGACCGACCACGACCGTGCACTGCACAAGTCATGGAGCCGGGCGGACTACGTGCTGTACGGCCACTTCAACCAGACGTTCTGGCGCCGCGTGCAGGAGCAGGGGGAAGGCTTCCCCCACGAGGTGGCCTTCTTCAGGAAGGTGCAGCATCAGGTGACCTCCTTCTGCCGCAAGGTGACGCCCTATGGGGACAGCCAGATCAACTTCCCAGAGTCCATGTGGTCACCGGCGTTCTCCTTCACCACCCAGGAGTGCAAGCTGATGGCCTCCCCGCTGCTGGAGAGATTGAAGGAGCGCTACCAGAAGCAGGAGCCTCAGTATGCCACTTTTCCACTAGCACTATCCCCAGGAAGTTTGTGCCTCTCTGCTGACCGTGACAGACGGGGGGGAAGTTGGAGGCTAGAACTGGTGGAACTTTCTTTGCGCAATCGGAATACTGCAGGTCTTTTTTTAACAGCAGAGCATTGCTGTGAAACTTGTAGAAGTTTGGTTTGTGGTCATCGTTCACGTGGAGGGAGAGTGGGGGGGAGGGGGAGGGGTGGGGAACGTGAAAGAAATGTCCATGTCTTTCTGTCTGTCTTTCCATCTTTCAGATTCTCTCTCTCTCTCTCTCTCTCTCTCTCTCTCTCTCTCTCTCTCTCTCTCTCTCTCTCTCTCTCTCTCTCTGTCTCTGTCAATGCGGTCGAATGTGCGGTAAACAACCTGAATCTGGAACTCATCACGGGTTGAGAGAGAGAGTGCATTGTGTGTGTGTACGTGTATGTGTACGTTGTGTGTGTGTGTGTGTGTGTGTGTGTGTGTGTGTGTGTGTGTGTGTGTGTGTTTAACCATTATCCGCGTCCCATGCTGAATTATACACTGCTGGGGTCAAATGTGTGATATGACATGAGTACGTGTGTTTCGCTATTGTCACAGGTGATGTTGTCTTCAGGGTGATATACACAGACTGCTGTCAACGATATCTGCTAAAAAAATTTACTGAGATTCTTCCAGCTGAGAACTGCTTCCACCAGATTGTTTACCACGTTGTTGACACACCTGTGAAATCCCTCCACAGCTGAATCGGGATCACCTGTGATGTTTTTGAAAAGAATTTTGAAGGGAAACCTGTGTCCAGATGCAAGATATTTCAAATGATGATTGTGATTGACGATATAACGGCGCACTATCACCAGTCCAGACAGCACAGTATTATAAGACGGTAATATCTGTGTAGAACAACTGCGCCCCGCCCCTTCCTTCCGTACACAGACATACTGCACACACGCGCACGCACGCACACACACACACACACACACACACACACACACACACACACACACACACAGAGTCCACTCACACACTCGCTAATACACGCCATCTGCCCCCCCCCCCCCCCCCCCCCTCCCTCCCTCTACACACAAACGCGCGCGCTCGCGCATGCACACATGCATACACACACGCCACGCGCGCAAACGAACGCACGCACGCACGCACACAAGGAACGGACATTGAGCACACACATTTCTTTCTTCACTGTCTGAACAGAGTACTTGAGGAAGGGGGGAGGAGGGAGGAGGGAGGGTTGTGATGGGGGAGGGGGGGGGATTAGACAGTGAGAAGTTTGAATGCGTAGTGGAGGCATGCACACAAAAAAAAAAGAAAGAGAAGATAGCGCTCGAAGTGATCGGTAGCCAGGCAATTTATTTCTTTATTTATAAAAGCTGTTCGTCAAGGTTTGTTACGGTTATGCCTTTTTTCTCTTTTATTTATTTTTTTTTTTTTATTATTTTTTTTTTTTTTTTTGCTTTGATTTAGCTTTTCCTGTGATCACTGTGGACATGTTGTTATAGAGTGCTGGGGCGTAAATATGTTCGCAGTCGACTGGGCTAAGCAGCACGAATTGTTTCAGCTTTTCATCATGTTTACATATCTAAATGAGATGAATCTGTTCAGTGAAGCAGCCAGGAACGCAGTGAATGATGATTGACCTGCATGTTGGTGGAGGTGGTACTTCATTGTCCGTACTTCGCGAAATCTGTGCGGAAGTCGTACACAGACGAAGATTGAGGGGTTTGTCCAGATACCGCATCATCATCATCAGGTCTCGTGAGCGCTGTATGCATTGGCACACCTTTTGTAAAGAAGGCTTCTGAGCGCGCGATACATTCTGGGTTTTTCTTTCTTTTTTTTTTTTTTAAATCATGTTTATCCGGGGACTTGTGAGGGAGCATTGAGTTGGGTTTCTTGGTTGACAGGTGGGGGGTTCGAGTTGGTTGAGGGGAAAGAGATCATCCAGTAAAAAAGAAAGGGTCGATGGTCATCGTGCAGTGTGAAAGGGTCAGAGGTCATCGTGCAGCATGAACGGGTCAGTGTGCATCGTGCAGTATGAGGGAATAAGAGGTCACTGTGCAGTATGAAAAGGTCAGAGGTCATTGTGTAGTATGAAAGGGTCAGAAAATCACCTAGCATCATGAACGGTTCATGGAAACCACGAGCCATAATGGATCTCGGGGTGTATGTCGTGGACTGAACGGAATTGTTACGGCGGCCTTTCCACGAGGGCACGTGCTGTGGCTGTCACTTCTGGAGGACAGAGTACTTTCCCAGCTCAAAGCACTGAGGCCACATTCCCAGGGTGGAAAGACGTGCCCCGGAGGTACGTGCCTTAGCTCTTGCCACTGACCGTCTGACTTCGATCTGCGAAGATCTTTTTCTCACAGTCCCCTTCCGCAATGCACCCCATAGTCGTTGTCCAACATCTGATAGTTGCTGCTAATATATCCGTATTTTTCTTACAGAAAAAAATGTCGGTGAATTTTTTGAAAGCTTCTGCAACGGATTTCTTCTGCGTAAAGCAGGCTTTGTTGATTGCACTTTCTAACTTGAATGGAGAAATCTTTTCCATTCTACTTGATCAGCCATGCAGGCAAAACCCACTTGAAACTGAAGATCGTTTTCTTGGACTACTCTTTCGCAATTTCTGTTTCTGTACGCGTTCGGAAAAGCTGTTGAACAGTCTGCATTTCTTGACAGCAGACCACTGACAATCTCTTCTACTAGTTCTAACCAGTTCAGATTTTTCAGTAGTCCGTTATAGCAGACAATGGCAGCCGTGGTGAAAGTCATCGAAAACAACGACATACATGCCATCACAACATTGAAACAAATTACTATATGTTTTCAGGAACTGCTGTACCGGAAAACGAAATGACATATATAGATGAGGTAGGTCTGTAGCTATGGAGGTCTGGCTCAGATTCCAGAGTTGTGAAGCGTTTCGGAAAGCTGGTGTCGTATCCACACTTCTGATGCTGTGCCTAATGTATGTGAAAGCAACATAGAGAGGGTAGTGATAGTGTTTGATGACATTTGGAAAGAAATATTTCAGGAAATTCTGTAGTTACCTGTGGTTGTAATTTGGAGAGACATTATTACATGGTCACCCCCACCAGACCCTTCTTGTTCTGCCCAGCAAACCCTGCGCGCAGGTCCGTCTATATAGGGTAGGGTGTGAATTTAGATCCTGTGCTGGTCGATCTGTTTTGAACTGTGAGTGGTTCCCCTTGTTATTTATTTCTCTGTGACGCCTGCACGGCATGGCCTCGTGGCGCAGCAGGTACAGGGTGGCCTATGCGTGGACTGGTCTACCCGAAGCAGGGATTCATCGTAGCATAGAACATCAGGCGATACATCCACTGCTCTTGCAAATAAACCAAACGTTTTCAGCGCCTTGTCCTAACGATTTTTGTCAAGTCACACACGACAGTCAACGATTATGGCCAATCCGTGGCCATTTGTCTATTTCCATGAACCTGCAATCGCTGCTGAAACAATTTCGAGCGTACATGTGTGCAGCTTTTCGCTGAATCACACAATAGTTTTACTTAGGGCACAGTTAAGGGAACGAGCTGTGACAGTCTACCTATACCAGTTCAGGCTCGCAAAGAAAACTGCTCTGAACAGGTGGAAGTAATTTGTACTTTTTTGCCCCTTTTGTCTTGTAATTTGTCCGTTTTGTCTTGTAATTTGTTTGTCCGTTTTGTCTGGCGGATTAATTGTAATTTATCTATAGAGAATTGTTTCAGGGTCCACCTGCAGTCACCTCGCTCTGAAACTAGGGGAAGTAGAGCAAGACTTCTCAAAGGTCACGGACTGGGACAAAGAGAATGGTCATTGACTGTAGCCACAAATAGTAGAGCAAGACTTCTCGAAGGTCACGGACTGGGACAAAGAGAATGGTCATTGACTGTAGCCACAAATACCAAGTCTAGTCCGTATCAGCGGATTCAGCCAATAAAACTGGGTTCTTTTTTAGTTTCAGAGTTAGCTTTAAAGTTACAGGATATCGTGCTGGAAGGAAAGTGTTTTGTTTCAGTTTTGTTACAGGATATCATGTTGGAAGGAAAATGTTTTGTTTCTGTTTTGTATTACTTGCCATGAACGATATACATTCCCTTCTTATGTTCGGTTGATTTACTTATTGTTGGTTGTCTTTATATTTTTTTTTTTTAGATAGCGTCGGCATAGCAAAGGGAAAAAAAAAAAAAGAAAATTCCCTAAGCATCCTGACCGTTTTTCGTGTAGATTCTACAACGTTCTGTTGACGTTCCTCGAGCCAGGACATTATGTCCTAAGCTTTTGAATGTTCAGCTCAAACACTGACGAGGTGACGCTTCATCTTTAAAAGGATGTTCTAACTGATTCTTTCCCCATTCTTCTGCACCCCACCCTTTCTTTCCCACCCCACCCTCACCCTCAGTCACCCCCTTCTCTGTCCACCTGCTGTGTCTTGCTTTCAGCTGGGTTGATGTGGAAATAGGTCTGGTCAACCGGCTTCAGTGTGACCTACGTTTCTGACCATGGCCAGTCTGGGCAAGGACGGAGTGTAGTCCATACTCCGCCACTGCATGGAGGAAAAAGACCCTTAAAGCGTTAGCGTGCTGCCCCCCACCTCAGCGTTGGCACAGTGTGCAGTGTTGTGTGTGTCTCTAACATCCCTGTCGCTTCCACCTAGTTGACTGGGTAACTGTGTTTTGTTGCTTTTTTTCTCACTTTTTTTTGTGAATAAATGATTGTAGGACACTTAAAGAGCTGAGATTGTGAACCACACGATTTGAGTGGAAATCAGAGCATCAGTAGAGATGGACGCCTTTTACTCTGAAGGCGGCGTGGTGCCATGGTTATCACAGTGCTGAGGTTCGAACATCCTATCGCGCCACATTTGTTTTAGATGCAAAGGTTTGTTTTCTGCATGTCTTCGCCCCAAAAGATGTTATCCTCTTACAGGAGAGTCTGTGTGTGTGTGTGTGTGTGTGTGTGGAGAGAGAGAGAGAGAGAGAGAGAGAGATTATCTCATTGAGAACCAATCTTCTGACAGTTTTCCTACTGATTTTTTTTCTGAGATACGAATGTGTGTCTGTGTCACCATCCTTAACACCAATTAAAGAAAAACAAATGAAGTGCTAATTACAGCTCGTGATTGTCAACGTACACGCTTTGCGTTCTTACTCAAGAAGAGAGAGGAGTAGAGAGCCTTTGCGCTCGTGTTTAAGAAGACAGAAGGATAGAGAGCGTTCGTGCTCGTACTTAAGAAGAAAGAGGGTGAGAGAGCTATGCTGGAAAAAAAAAAATGAAGAAAAAAAGAAGAAAGAAAATAAAACATTAACACTATCAGCGAAAGACTTCCAGCATGCGCGCGCGCTCGCGCGCTCGCCCAAACGCAGAGAGAGAGAGAGAGAGAGAGAGAGAGAGAGAGAGAGAGAGAGAGCTGTATCAGATCAGTTGGCTCTGTGGCCGCCGTAAGACCTTCCGGCGGGCTGAATAATTAATGACTGACGTGTGATGCGGTATCCCTATCGTAGCCCATCACTTCCATGTGAGTGATCTGATGCCAGCTATTGATCAGCTGTGGTCCCTCCGTTCCCCCACCTTCTCTTCCCGTGCCACCGCCCTTCAGTCCGTCCTGTCCGTTTCGTCATTCCCAGTCTCCTGTGTCTTTACAGGCCGACCTGCGCGTGGTTCTGCATGAAGGCGGGGCAGTCTTTGTTCTGTAGTTCGGCAGCATTGCGCTCTTTCTTTTTAGCCTGCCTCCAGCCGGAGCACCTCGGCCCAGAAAAATGGCTGTGGACAGTCCAGCGGATTTTCAGTAAAGTAAAGCTTGCTTTGTGTACAATGGGAACGAAGAAATGTGTGTGTGTGTGTGTGTGTGTGTGTGTGTGTGTGTGTGTGTGTGTGTGTGTGTGTGTGTGAGTAACAAACGTGTAAGAAAAAGACTGACGAGGAGACAAATTTGGTATGGTCCCTTATGGTTGGTTGTAGTGTGTGTGTTTGTGTAACGTGTAAGAAAAAGACTTTGACGAGGAGACAAATTTGGTATGGTCCCTTATGGTTGGTTGTGGTGTAAACATGAGTTGAACTGCATTCTTCCCAGACGAGTACGTGATGCACTTGGCCACAGCTCTGCATGCGTGTTGTTTACGTCAGTCCGCCGTAGTCCTTACGAGTGTGTGTGTGTGTGTGTGTGTGTGTGTGTGTGTGTGTGTGTGTGTGTGTGTTCGGCGGGGGAGGGGGGGGGAGCACACAATCTTTAATTGTTAAAACGCCCATCCAGACCTGTTTACCCTAACGATTTTACTGTATTTTGTACACTTTTGTCGAAAATGCGATGAATACAACGAACTTGGGGGGGGGTGGGGGGATGAATTCTATAGGCAAAGTGCAAACGTGGTAATTGCACCTGCGGTGTGTAACCATGATAGTGTCTTGGTGTGCCACTGTTGGGGCTTTGACCATAGAGTGACAATTTATGCTAAAATTTGCATGCAAAATTGGGTGTGGTCGACAGCATGCCTTAAAATGTCAGGAAAAACAACTGGCCAACAAAGCATGAATTTGTGCCAGACTTCGTTAATGAATCGGGTTTGGAAGTAATCTTTGTTAGAAAAACCTGTTGTTAACTATAGTTATTGCAATATCGGTATTCATCTACCCTTTGTCATGTGATGGCAGGTATAATCAAAACGAATCATACACACACCACCCCACCACCGCCTCCATCACCACCATCTCCCCCATTCCTCCCGCTTTACGAAACTTTGGAAGGTTTGCAGAGACAACGTAGAAGGCTGATCTCATTTTTCGTCCAAAAGAACACCAACAGCAGTGTTTTGGGGTGATGGATTCAGAAGATTAGGCGACAGGATGCAAGGTGAAATCAGATTCAGCCAGCTGAGGCCAATTGGATGAGGGTGAGGGGGGGGGGGGGGTAGGGGAGGGGGAGGGGGTGGCATACTAGCTGATAATAGAGGTTCTCCTAGTCTTCCCAAGGAAAACAAGCGTTATACTTCGGAAAAGCAGTGCTGTGTTGTTATCCCTGAGGATCTCTACTGTTCTCTCCCAAGGATAATGGCTGTTTTCCATAACTATCACATTTTCCATAAGTATCACATCAGTTATCCCTGTTTACAAAGAGAAAAGTGGTCATTGTCGCGAGGAAGGCAGCGGAAATGTTGAAAAGAGTTGGGGGTACTGGGGATCACAACCGTTTTCATACTCTAGCTGGCAGTCTGCGTAGTGATACCAATGATGCCAGTGCACTTGCGCTTGTCAGGGAAAATAGCCATCGTAACTGATGTGCCTACTATCTCAGTTTTCCTCGAGTACTCGTATTCCCCAAGTTAAAAAGGGATAACAGTCGTTATCATAAAGAAAATATGGAAATCAGTTGTGATCCTGAGCGAAGATATTTATTATTTTCAGGAAAACAGGAAAAAAATAGTGGTGATCCTAAGGAAAACAGTTTTCGCTGTTTACCACAAGGATAACAGCTGTTTTCTTGAGGAAAACAAGACGTTTCGTCTTCACACGCTACTATGATTCCGTACTACCCGTTACCCCCAAGCTCGTCGTTAGTGGCCCTCCCTTCTCTCTCCCATATCCTACCAAGATAAGTTAGACAGGTTTGAAACAGCTGAAAAGCACTTTGCCAGAAACCGTTTCACACGTGTTATCCATATTGGGTGTTCTTCCCGCCATCTGCTGTTGCCATGACGATAATGCCAGCGGGTTGAACGGATGTTTGTGTGGTGGTGCTGAGTGAGACCCGAGCTTGATGCTGACATGTGATGCCACAGCTGGGGGTGGAAGGATGGGATGGGGGGGGGGGGGGGGCATATTGGGTAATAATTGTCACCATAGAAAAAAGAAAGAAATTCAAATTATCACACACACACACACACACACACACACACACACACACACACACACACATATATATATATATATATATATATATATATATATATATATATATAATCTTTTGTTGTTGTTAAGGTGTTGTGAAGAACGCAAACTAAAAAATTTTGGTATCATGATTGTCATGTTGGATGCATTTAACTCAGCTTGTCCAGAAGATAGTACGTCAAAAGAAGCCCAACAATGATAATGTACCATTTGACACGCAGTAACTTTAATACATATGACAGTAGTCTTCGTCTAGAAATTGTGGCAACAATGCCCCATATGTGTACGGAGTCATAACTTATGTATTGCATGTCTAGAATTAACGAAGATCACATGCAATGCACATGTATGATGTATCTTTGTGTCCAAGGTGGAAATGCGTGTGTAGCTAGCTGGAGGAAGTGGAGCGTCTGTCCATGTTTTTGACAGAGGTGTGGTGTGTCATTCCATTGTTGTCCCTGCTGGAGCTCGCCGTGATAGGAACCATATGCACTGCAATATCGGCTGAACCACGACGCTCGGCGCTTGTCCGCCTGGTCTGTGGTCGCCTGTGTCAACGAACTCTCTGAGATCATATCGCTTGTTAGTCTGCAAAGCATTCCATGTTATGTCCATGAATTGTGTCAGGTTTCCACGTGTAAAGAGGGGAGGGGGGGGGGGGGGGGGGGGGGGGCTAAGCCTTGCCTATTGAGGTGTGTCCACAAATGGGTGTTTGGCGTCAAACTCCCCATGTATATGCGGCATCCTGTTGAGTATGTGATTTTTTTTTTTTTTTTTTTTTTTTTTTTTAAAGTGTGCAATTGTCCACCGTTGTCCTCTGTGGCCCTTTCGCTTGTTTTTGTTTCACAATGTCTGAATGTACTGTTGCAACAAATTAGACAGGCATGTCAGCCGTCCTCTTTTTAACTGATTTCTTTTTTTTCCAGCTGATTTCCTTTTTTGTTCAGTGATTTCCTTTTTGTTGTTGTCTTTTTCTGTTAAAAGCTTTGGAACGCCACTTCCACTCCCATTTTTTCCTTCCGATAATACAAAAGCTGAGTGAAAACTTGTTGACAATGATTTATATTTGGAAGCAGCAAATGCTTTACGACGTGAAACAGGTGCTCCATATCACTGCCTGTTATTGTTTATCACCTTCCATCGTTTTTACCCCACCTCACGGCAGTCGTTGTTTCCCCCCTCTTTTTGACATTCAGGAAGTAGACATGCCCGATTACATGTAACAAGCCAGTTTTATATGTAACAAGCCAGTTTTGGTGTTGTACTTTGGCAACTGGACAGTGAGAAGGTCACCACAGGAAGGGTCACTGGCTGTCCAGTCTGACCTGCCTCTGGTCAATATGACCTTTATTAATCGTTGCATTGAAATGTTTGGGGATGTTTGTATCTGTTTCTTAAGTGAAATACTAATGCATGTAAACACAGATACTTTTAAGGCTTTAAGGCGGAGATAAAACTTGGTCCTGCTGAATGCCAGACCGTCGGTTTAGTTTTTCCAACGATGGAGAGGGAAGAGGATCAGCATCTGGCCTTGTTTCCCTCTGTTCGCTTTCTTCGGAGTCCCGTTCGCCTCTGCAGGTCAACCACCATTTCTGGGCGAGACACGTGTTCATTACGCAAGACTGCCCTTTCAGGGAAGCGCGTATCCCAGTTTGTCGTCTGCTGTTCAGTAAGGTTGGCCTGTTGCCTGAACATAGCCCTTTGCCCAGGGTGAACCACCGAGTATGTGCCTCAGAGTTGGAAGTTTGACTCTAACAGCGGCGACAATCAACCCGTAAAGAGGAGGCGAACACAGAGCCAATGGGACCAAAAGGAAATAGTGAATGCCTTCAGTGGGCGCAGTGGAACTCCTGTTAGTGAAAAACTAAAATGCTGCCCCTGCCCTGCGATGTTGAAACGAGCATTGGGTGTGTCGCTGAGGATGGACCGCTGTTGTTGCCGAGTCTGCTAAGGAACAGTAAAGACCTGATGCAGGGTCCAGGGTGAGCTGATGCATAGCTCAGTGGGGCTGATGCATGGCTCAGTTGGACTGACGCATAGTTCAGTGGGGCTGATGCATAGCTCAGTTGGACTGACGCATAGTTCAGTTGGGCGGATGCATGGCTCAGTTGGACTGATGCATAGCTCAGTTGGGCTGATATATAGCTCGAGCCTCGGCTCGGTGTTGTCCGTGAGCCCCTTTCACAGCTTTCTTTCCTTCTTTTTTTTGTTTTTTTTTGTTTTTTTTTTTTTTGTTTATTCATTCACTTATTCAGGTATTTAGCTGTATCCTCGGCGCATTGTGGCCTCATGACTTTGCAGAACTGATGTAGCGATGGCCTGACGCAACGGAAAATGTAACAGTGTGCAGCTGTCTCCACGAAAACCGAAACAGTGTCGCAGACTCAGCAGAACATGCAACAGTTGTTACATTTCCGTGCATGATGCATAAAATTGTAACAGTTGCTACAATTTTCATCTTGGTTGTACGAACAATATAGCAATTGTTGGTCTGTCGTAAGCACTAAGTTTGTTATATGTTTATCGTTGATGTTTTGAAACTATTTTAGAACAGTTGCTGCATTTTTTTTTTCAGACAGCTACTTTCTTCAGGCTCATCAATAAAAGCTGAACCCAGTGGAACACTCAGACTTACATTACATCTTTTGGTGTTGATGGGGAAAATTAAATGACATTGGTCTAAAGTAACTTTCAGTAACATTTAAATGTGTACAGTTAAATATCATTTGACAATTTGCTGTCCATTCGGATAACGGAACCCTTGTCGCCGGATATTGCAGGTTTATGACTCTTTGATGTGAATTTTTCCTTTTTTTCCGAGGCCGTTTTGATTTTTTTTTTTTTTTTCTCCCAACTTTTTGTTGTTCACAGTTATTGACGTATGTTTATTACACTATCTTAGCCTACACTGAGGAATCTGTTCCCAATTATTGACGTATGTTTATTAAACTGTCTTAGCCTACACTGAGGAATCTGATTCCAATTATTGACGTATGTTTTTTTAAACTATCTTAGCCTACACCGAGGAATCTGTTCCCAAATATTGATGTATGTTTATTAAACTATCTAAGCCTACACTGAGGAATCTGTTCCTAAATATTGACGCATGTTTATTAAATAATAATATATTATTATATAAGCGTACACTAAGGGAACTGTTCCCAATATTGATGTATGTTTATTAAACTATCTAAGCCTGCACTGAAGAATGCCGCCGATGTCGTATTCTCGAAAAATGCAGCAGTTTTTGTAACCTCTCCCCATTTGTTGTTGTTGCTGTTGTTATTGTTGCATAATGTTATTGTTGCATAATATTCGAATAATGCCACAGTTGTTATATCATTGTTGGCTGCATAAACTTGTCAGCAACAAAAAAAAAGAAGAAAATTAACAATGCTATTCTAACATTTTTACATTCTTGGTTACATTTTACATTGTAACAGTGGCCTAGTCCGCACGTAGTGACGCCATCTTGATGAAACTGAAGCTGAATGGGCACACCAGGGGTGGCGCAGAGTGTGGCGCCATACTGCATGCATCAGTACACAGTGGCAACGCTGCCTCCCTCCCGCTTTCGCCAGACAACAGGCCACAAAAGGCTGCATTACTGTTTAACGAAGAGGAGGAGTTCATAACAGAGTGGGGGCATGCATCAGCAACCCAGAGAGATTTTATCAGTGTTATTTCTACTTCAATAATGAATAGTTGCCTGCCTGGTAACCCACGAACGTAGTTTGCGCGGACTGTGGAGATCCTGTTATCCTGTGTTTACTACTGCAGGAGACGAGGAAAACTGGTTTATTCCCACGAATGGATAGCGTGTCATTTTTAAACCTGAAAACAGCTACGCCTTGATCATAGACCGATTCCCTGACCAAAATACCTTTGTGTGGTGCCCCCCCCCCCCCCCCCCCCCCCCCCCCCCCCCCCCCCCCCCACAACATTAGTTAAAAAAAAAAAAAAAAGGAAGAAAGAAAAAAAGAAGTTAGGAAATGTTTTCAGATTTATTTATAAACATAGTGTGGGTCGCATTTTCAGTAAACAAATCCGAACCCAGTTCTGTGTTGCATTGAGGATTTGAGGGGCCAGTCAAATATGATTTGGATGCTAGTAGCGAAAGAAGTACCAGGATGCAAAAAAATATGTTGGATATCGTCGTCATCCTTTCAGCAGGGAGAAGAAGAAGAACTATCAAGGCTGTGGGCCATATCTTTTTTCTTTTTTTAAAGAAAAGGGAAAGGGGTCGATTTGGAGGTTCTGCCAGGAACACGACAGTGCACAAGACCGCCCAGTGTATGTTGACCATGATGAGATCAAAGACAGCTACATTCTCATGCACATGCTTTAACTACAGACAACAGAAACACTTTACGCTACTTTCCGTAGCGTGAGGGAAAAACGGCTTCCTCACATGTAGGTATAGAACCATCACCATGGGGGATTGGTGGAGGTGGGGGGCGGGCGGGAGGGGGGGGGGGGAGGGGTTCGTTTTGTTGTTTTGCCTGCTTGTTTACTCCACCAGGGAGCTCTCTCTCTCTCTCTCTCTCTCTCTCTCTCTCTCTCTCTCTCTCTAGTCGCCATGGGGAGGCCGGAGGTTCGTTCAAAGCATAGGCGGTGAAGCTACGTAGTTTCCTCTTTTCTGGCAGCCCTCTTTGACCTGCCTGTGGGGGTGGGTTGGTTTGGTTTGTTTGGTTTGGTCTTTCATTGCTGCCGTCGACTATTGCTCTGTCCTTGTGGACCATTCTCCGGCCGCTGTTCTGTAAAGTCTTGTACTTTTTTTTTTCACCATTTTTTATTTTAAGTTCCGATATCAATTTGTGACGTGCCGGTTGTTGTTGTTTTTTTGATCTGGCGATCACGTAATAAAAAATATACATTGCCTGTGTAGGACTTCGGCTGTCCCCTGAGCAGAGTTAATTTGCCTGTATGTTTTTTTTTTTTTTTTTTAATTATTATTATGTTTAGTGTCGTTCAAATTTGTTTTTCCCGATTTTTTTTTTTTTTTTTTTTTAATCTGTTAGCTTAAAAAAAAATTGAAGGGGACTGCATGGCGCTCTCATCACAACCTAATTTTACTTAACAGAAGATGTCGATAGTTCAACTACCGAGTCATCAATGTGTTGTTTATAACAGCGGTGTGACCTGTTTACGATAAGACGGTGTTTGTGACCGAGAGCTGGACAGTCCGGAAAAAGGCCATGTGTGGTGTGCCGGGCGATAGTGATGAAATCTTGATAAAAAACTTGTGGTGTGTTGGGCTTTGGTTTGCGCTCCACCGAATGCCCTCATGTAACGTGAGAGATTTGTTCCCAGCCTACCTTGCCATCAACTGTGCTCAGTCAGCGTCGTTACTGTGTCTTGGACTGAGCTAGAAAGGAATAGCTAGAAAATGTGTGTGTGTGTGTGTGTGTGTGTGTGTGTGTGTGTGAACACCTTTAAGAAGGCTGTGGTTTTGAGGATCACGAATTCTTGCCCGTGTTGCTACGAATTGATGCTGTTTGTGGCAGTTATGAAACAGCTTTGTTATCAATAAAGTCAGATGTCGCGTTAAGGAATGTAGAGAGACTTTGTGCATACTCTCTCTCTCTCTCTCTCTCTCTCTCTCTCTCTCTCTCTCTCTCTCTCTCTCTCTCTCTCTCTCTCTCTCTCTCTCTCTCTCTCTCTCTCGTGTGTGTGTGTGTGTGTGTGTGTGTGTGTGTGGCACTTGAGATAATTTTATGAGATTTGGACGGACGATGAGAAAGATAGCAGCTGTGGTGGATATTGAAAGCTGTGCTTCCATATCATGACGGAGAGGTGTTTAGCGTCATCGATAATGGGCAAGAAAAATAATGACGTTGCGTTGTGAGTGCATCCATTTAAAGTAACGCGGAGCAATATATCTCCATGTAATGTATTCTCCCAAATGGTTTTATCTTCTCCTGTCATATCTTGCCTTGAGTTCAGGACCTTGATATTAGGTGGATGAAAGTATTACAAAGAGTAACAAAAATTGATCAATAAAATGATGATCACACACGCACATACACACACACACACACACACACACACACACACACACACACACACACACACACACACACACACACACACACACGCACGCACGCACGCACGCACAGAGAGAGAGAGAGACAGACAGAGAGAGAGAAGAGAAAGAGAGAACTTTCAGATAACCAAAATCTCAAAAAGTCGGGATGAAATGAACAATCAAAAATGGTATGACACTTCCTAGCTGCTGTCCGTTGAAATGACAGTTACCTTTTTTTCCGTCTGTGCTCTAGGGAACTGAGGGTTTTGCAGAAATGTTTTGGAAGTGCCCTGTTAGGTTAAGGGATTACGGAAGGAAGAAGGCAGGAGATCTGAAAAAAAACAAACAAGCAAAAAAGACAAGGATCATACAGAAAATAGAAAAATGTTCAGCTCTTTAAGAGAGCCGAACTAGTTAAATCATCATGAACGTATTGATTCTTAATCATCTGACCTGTTCCTAACCTCTAGAGCAGATAGTTAGAAATAGTGCAGCAAGATGATTTCTTTTTACTTCATTGCCTGATCGAAACTTTGTTCTGCGAACTTCGACATTAATCAGACAGAGCTTAGAAAAGATGACGCTTGTTCAACTAGCTTTAGTTAGACTCGTATCTTTAATAGAGGATTCGAGCAAAGTTTTTCAGCAAAATGTTTCTTTTCGGTTTGACGCAGTCTCTCTCTTCCCTTCTCCTCCTCCTCCCCTCTTTTTTAAAAGCTATTTTAAGATTTGATTTCACCGAGGTAACAGCCATGATATGGCCCTCTACGGTCGGCCGGGCTATAAGCAACATACTCGTTCACGCCTTCTCTCAAACCCACAGGCGGATCAGAAATAGCAGCTGTCATCCCTGACCAAAGCTCTGCAGAACGTTGCCACTGTGAGCAGAAGAATGCTGCTGCAGGGGATCCCGGCCCACTGCACAATCCAGGGCACGAGCTGGCTGATCATCTGTCAAAGAAGGGCACTGGCGGAGAGCACCTCAACGACAGCATCAGCTATGGCGAAACACGAAGAATCATCAGTGCTCTTGAAATGCCGGTGATGTCCAGGAACAACAACCACCTGTTGCCCAGAGAGCAGCAACGGGTCCTAGTGGGATTCTGCACTGGGCACAACAGACTGAACGGTCACATGGACCTGAAGCTAGACTATCCACCCTGTCCTTGTAGACAAGCAGACCAGACTGCAGAGCATGTTGTCCAGTGATACCCCCCAGCATGAAGCAGCAAGACGAGGTGTGTGGCCACTGGTCACACCCACCAAAGACCAAGCTCTACGGCTACTCGCGGCGGAGGCAGGAGAAAACGGCACAAGTAATCACCTGAACGGGACTGATCTGTAACCTTCGAGCGCTAGCAAGAAAGAGATACAGACAATTATGCCAGTTATCTAAAAGTGTAGAAGTCAGTCGTGCAAGAGCAGCATTTTGTAATTCCAGCTACAAAAATAAAAGATCTGAATATATTGTCATTTGTCACGAGGAAAATCAGAGGGTCACGAGAAACCTCAGAGTCACGAGGAAGTTCAAACGGTTATAAGGATGTCACAGGATCGTGAAATACGCGATTCTATTAGCTCTTTCATGGATACAGCATCCGTTAACCTGTCCAGCACAGAATCGATTGTTACATGCTCTAGTCCAGAGATATGCTTCTGTAACCGTAACTGTTGCCGTATCCGTGTCGAGACACATGGAATTATGTCCTCTCCATTTGTACTTGCGCGATTTGATCATATCCGTAATCATAATAGTAATTGTCAAGGGACAAAAGGAATCATGCCTCAAGAGAGTCACAGAAAAGCACGGAGAATCATATATATATACACGCGCACGCGCACGCACATATACATGTAGAAATTCTTGTTTATCTGTACAATTGTTATTTCTTCTTTGATGTGCGGCAGCATTTTCATTGCCCTTTAAAGAACACTTTTTGTCGTCATGCGGACTTTAAATGGTCTAGTAAAGAAGGCTTCCTGATATCCTGCAGAATTTTCAAAGCCTCGTGAATGAGACGTTTGGATGTCCTGCAGAATTTTCAAAGCCTCATGAATGAGATGTTTGGATGTCCTGCAGAATGTTCAAAGCCTCGTGGATGAGACGTTTGGATGTCCTGCAGAATTTTCAAAGCCTCATGAATGAGATGTTTGGATGTCCAGCAAGGCTTCCTGATGTCATGCAGAATTGTCAAAACCTCGTAAATGGGATGTTTTGATGTCCTGCAGAATTTCATTGCCTCGTGAATGAGATGTTTGATGTCCAGCAAAGTTCAAAGCCTCATGAATGAGATGTTTTGGATGTCCAGCAAGGCTTCCTGATGTCCTGCAGAATTGTCAAAGCCTCGTGAATGAGATGTTTAGATGTCCTGCAGAATTTTCAAAGCCTCATGAATGAGATGTTTGGATGTCCAGCAAAGTTTCCTGATGTCCAGCAGAATTTTCAAAGCCTCGTAAATGGGATGTTTAGATATCCTGAAGAATTTTCAAAGCCTCGTAAATGAGATGTTTTGATGTCTAGCAAGGTTTCCAGATATCCTGCAGAATTTTCTTTGCCTCTGAAGTAAGGCTTCTTTATATTTTGTGGAATGTTCATAGCCTCTTAAATAAGACTTTGAGTTATCCTGTGGGACATTTTGATGTCCTATAGAAATATTCATAACCTCTAAATTACGACTCTTTGATATCAGAGACTTTTCATAACATCTTAAACAAGACTTTCTGATGTCTTGCGTTCCATTTCCTTGTAAACACGGCTTCATGATGTATTGCAGAATTTTCATATCCTCTAAGCTAGACTTTTCTTGTGTCAATCAGATTTTTCACTGTCTCTGAGATAAGGCTTCAAAGTGTCTTGCAGAATGTTATTGGCCTTTTAGATGAGGTTTTCTGGTGTTATGTAGAATTGTTATTGTCTCTGAAATAAATTTTGTGCTCTCCTGGAGAATTTTCATTGTTTCTAAAAACATTTTTGTTTATATACTGCAGAATACTCATTGCCTCTTTCATGTTTCCTATGCAGTTTTCATTGTCTCTTACGCAACGTTTGATGTTACCTGTGGAATTGCCATTGCCTCTTAGATAAGACTTCATGTTAACTGTGGAATTTTCATAGCATCTTCATAGGGCTTCATTTTAACTGTAGGATTCTCATTGCCTCTTAGATAAGACTTCATGTTAACTACAGAATGTACACATAACCTCTTAAAGGAATGTTTCATTTTAACGCTGAAACTTTTGTTGCCTGTTAAATAAGGGTTAGAGTAAACTGCAGAATTTTCATTGCCTCTTGAATAAGGCTTCACACTGACTGCAGAATTTTTCAGTGTTCTGAAGAACGGTTTTGTGTTACGTACAAAAATGTTCACGGTCTTGTAAATAGAGCTTTATTTCGCCCTGTGGACTTTTCATAGCTAAGAGGCTAACTTTCATGGTACTTCAGATTTTTCAATGCTTCCTGCATAAGGCTTCATGTTGTCTGTAACATTTCATGGCTTCTGAAAAGAAGTATGTTGCCCTTAGAATTTTTTTTTTTTTTTAAGTTTCTTGAATAAACCTGCATGTACCTGCAGCTTTGTTTTAGGTTCATAAGTAGGACTTCATATTCCCTGCAGATTTTCATGGCCTTTTTAATATGGCTTTGCATCGCATGCAGGATGCTCACAGTGTTTTAAGCAGGACTGTGTGTTACCTGCTGAATTTCCATAGCGTTTTACATAGGGCTTTGTGTTACCTGCAAAATTTGCATAGTCTTTTAAGCAGGGCTTAGTGTTACTTGCAGAATTTCCATATCCTTTTGAATACTGCTTTGTGCTCCCTGCATAATTTTCATAGTGTTTTAAGCAGGACTTTGTGTTCCCTGCAGAATTTTCATAGTGTTTTAAGCAGGGCTTTGTGTTCCCTGCCCTCCGGGGGTTGCAACCTTGCCGTGGTCGGAGGGCTTGCGTGGTCCTGTGATCCCTAGGCTTTGCTGGCGGGGGCATCAATACTTGAAGATAGGCTAGTTTTTTAGAATGCTTCTAGGCCTGAAAAGTTGAAGATGCTGTCTGGCCTAAGCGCAACGTGGTAAGGAGTTGATGCCCCTGGTAGGGCTTCCCATGTCAGACAGGCTAAGGGTGAGGATCCTGACTAATAGTAACCCGCCTTTCTCCTTTTCTTGTTTTTTCTGTCTTTCTTATTTGGCTCTTTTCTATCTTCGTCTCCCCATCAGGTCTTCTTTCCCACACTCCTTTTCTCTCTGTGGTCTTCTTAAGATCCGCCGCGTTTTTGCCGTGCGGTGCGACCTGTGACGGAGGGGGGGATGAGATCCTGGTGATTGAGAGGGCCAGCGCCCTCAACACATTACTTTGGCTCGGACCTCTCCTAGACAGGAGGAGGCACACATGGGCCTGTGTGTGTCAACCGGCTTCCCCTGCATGGGGTTAGGTCAAAACGGGCAGCCCCCCAGCTGGCCAAGGTAACCCCTGCAGTGCTCAGTTCTCTGTTCCCGGGAGCTGGGCATAATCGGGGGGGGATAGGGTAAGTTGGCGCTGCTTTGTTGTATATCCCTCCTGAAACCTGGAAGGGGTCCAAGACAAGAGTTTCTTGGCCCTGGCCCCTAAGTTGGACTCGATGGTGGGTGGGTAGGGGAGGGACGAATTCCTAAATCATATACCATGGCCCTCATATCAAAACTCCCTTCCAAAGGAGAAAGAGAGACAAAGTGAGATCTGATGGTGATCATGATTCTGACTCGGACTCAGAAATCCGAACAGAATCTGGATCTTGGCCTTCGTGGTTGGTGGTGGAGGGCGCTGATGTAGACAAACCTTTGTCTGCACACTCAGCCCCTTTGCAATCCAGAAAGGTTTTAGTTGTCTGTCAGGAAACCTAAAATCAATCAAACGTCTGAGAAATGGGTCATTTTTGGTGGAATGTGGTACAAAATGTCAATCAGATCGGCTCCTGAAATCTCCAACTCTTGTTGACCGAAAAATCAAAGTGTCGCCTCACAAGAACCTAAATTCTTCAAAGGGGGTCATTCGCTGCCCAGACTTGAAAGGAGTATCGGAGGATGAGATAAGGTTCGAACTGAAATCCCAGGGAGTCATGGATGTGCGAAGAGTCACAATTCGCAAGGGTTCTGAAAGAGTGCCAACAAATACCCTCTTTCTGACCTTCTGCACCCCTTCGCTGCCACAGTCTATCAAGGTGGGCTATTTGAACGTCAAGGTTAGCCTGTATGTTCCAACCCCGATGCGTTGTTTCCGGTGCCAGAAGTTTGGCCATGTGCGGGATCGATGCTCTGGGGAGGAGATTTGTGGCGTCTGCTGCCAACCGAGCCACGAGATGCCGTGCGTTTCATCCGGCGCGTTGTGCAAACTGCGGAGGCGGCCACCCATCCTCCTCTCGAGAGTGTCCGGTTTGGCGCCAGGAAAGTAGTATCCAAAGGGTGAAAACGGAAAGAAAGATTCCATTCCACGAGGCAAAAAGGTTGGTTCTGGGCAGTCCGCAGCATCCGAACAAGTCCTACTCTCAGGTTGTGAAACAAGTTTCTACAGTATCCGTCTCCTGTCAGACAGACACCTTTAGTTTTTCCAAGACTCTGCAATCGAAACCATCTGCCCCCAGCGGAGGCAAGAAATCCGCTACCCCTGTGTAACTCCCATGGTGGTGTGGTGTAAAACCTGCTGCCTCCCATTCTGCCCAGCAGACACAGGTTGGGAGACTCTGCTTCGACAGCTCCCCTTCCCCCCAAAAAAACCCCCTGTTCCTCCCAAGGGCACTCGCGGCCCCCAGTGTGCCTCATCAAGCACACGATCCCAGGGAAGCCCTCTGGTGTAGAGGTCATTGAGGTGGATTGCCCATCATCTGCCTCCGGAGCTTCCAAGAAAAGAAAAAAAAAAAAAGTCCAGAGAAAAGACATTCAAGTTTGGAAACACGCAATCCATATTCTCCTTTGCAGTCGGATGATGATGAGACAGTAATGGACTGAGAAGTCTGTTGCCATCTCTCCATCCCTCATGGATTCAATATCTCACTGGAACATTCGAGGTTTGAACTCTAATTTTGAAGAGCTGCAGCTCCTCTGTCAACATTTAAAACCTGCTGTCTTAGCTCTTCAAGAGACTCTGATACGCTCTGACAAATCTTTCTCTTTATCGGGTTTTAATGTTCTTTCTAAACCAGCACAGCCTTCTGCAGTTGGAGTGACGGGTGGTGTGTCGTTGCTTATCCACAAATCTCTTCTGTTTAGCCCTGTCTACCTCAGTTCTCCCCTCCAAGCTTTAGCTGCCAGAGTCTCTCTGCATAAAACGGTCACTATTTGTTGTCTATATCTGCCTCCTTCTGTATCCATCAGTCGACAAGAACTGGTCAGCCTGATTGAGGAGCTTCCACGACCTTTTTTGCTGTTGGGCGATTTCAATGGGCACAATCCTCTTTGGGGTAGCGTTGATACTTCGTCTAGAGGTCTCCTTCTGGAAAACGTCTTCTCAGAGCTTGACCTGTGTTGTCTTAATGATGGATCTCCAACCTTCCTCCACTCTGCTACTGGTGCTCTCTCATGTTTGGATCTGTCAGTGTGCGACCCCTCGCTGGTCCTGGACTATGTGGTCGGCACTTGACGATCTGCATGGGAGTGACCATTTTCCAATTGTTCTAAAATCCAAAATAACTGAAAGCTGTACTGTTCCAGAACATCTAAATTTCAACAAGGCGCGAACTGGGATCTTTTTGCAGGAACTGTCCGTGGGGAACTCACAGAGGGAAGTTCTACAAAGTCCGGATCCCGCAGAAACGGTTTTTCCAATATCCTCATAAAATGCGCCAAGGCCTCCATTCCAACTTCCTCAAACAACCCCAAATGCCAAAGACACCCTGGTTTAAATTTTGACTGCCAACAAATCTCAAAAGTACGTAAACGGGCTCAGCGTCTGGGTATACCAACGACCCTCTGGTCCTAACGCCCGAGCCCATCAGAAACTCCGTGCTAAATCGAGACATACTTTCAAAATCAGTAAACGTCAGTCTTGGAGAAACTTCTGCTCCGGACTGACATCTAAAACTTCAAAGAAAAAAGTTTGGAACATCATCAGAAAAATCAAAGGGGAAGAACGCCAACCCCTCCATTCATCACCTGAAACTTGCCGATGCTTTGATCACTGACAAACAAGCTGTTGCCAATCTGTTGGCCTCCACCATCCAGCAGAACTCCTCATCTTTAAATAAATCTGCAACCTTTTTAAGAAACAAGCAAATTAGAGAGAAATCTTCATACAATTTCACATCAGACAACTCTGAAGCTTACAATCTGCCTTTCTCGATTAGCGAACTAAAATCAGCTTTGCAAACCTGCAATGACTCTGCCCCTGGTCTGGATGACATTCATTATCAGGTTTTGAAACACCTTCCAGAAAGCTGTCTCCAGACCCTTCTCAAAGTCTATACCATATCTGGACCACAGGGTGCTTCCCGCCCTCCTGGCGGAAAGCCCTGATCATTCCAATCCCCAAACCTGGAAAGGACCCTACCAACCCATCAAACTATCGCCCAATAGCTCTGACCAGCTGCCTGTGTAAGCTGATGGAAAAGATGGTCAACTCCCGTCTGATGTGGAAGCTGGAAACCGACGGCCTTTTTGGCAGTGAACAGTGCGGGTTCCGCAAGTACCACTCGACAGTTGACCATTTAATCCGTCTAGAAACCACCATCCGCAACGCCTTTGTCAATAAGCAGCATGTGGTCGCTATCTTTTTCGACCTAGAAAAAGGCGTATGACACCACGTGGAAATCAGGGATCCTTATGGGATTTGCATAAACTTGGTTTTCGTGGCTATCTGCCTATGTTTATTGAAAACTTTCTGGCTGATCGACAGTTCCAGGTGCGTGTTGGCACTACACTCTCGGACATCCATGGGCAGGAGTTGGGTGTACCTCAGGGAGCATCCTTTCTCCTGCCCTTTTCAGCATTAAAATCAATGACATTGTGAAATCGGTAAGCCAGGGCTCTGAGTCTTCTTTGTTCGTTGACGACTTCGCGCTGTACGCAGTTGGAGCTTCTTACGCCAGCGTACAGCGTCGACTCCAACTCTGTGTCAACAGGATTCAACAGTGGGCCGAGGAAAACGGGTTTTACTTTTTCACGTACCAAAACCCAGTCAATCCATTTTCACAATTTTCGTCAATTTTTTGCTGATCCTGAAATTCTTCTGGATAAGTCCACCATTCCAGCTGTCAAGGAAGCTAAATTTCTGGGGGTTATTTTTGATAAAAAAACTGAACTTTCTCAGCCATATTAAAAACCTCAAAACTTCTTGCCAGAAAGCTCTGAATATTCTTCGGGTCGTAGCACACACTGACTGGGGCGCTGATAAGAAAACTTTGCTGCACCTCTACAGAGCCCTGGTCCGTTCCAAACTGGACTATGGTTGTGCTGTGTACGGCTCTGCAAGACCGTCTTACCTCAAACTCTTAGACCCTATCCACCATCAAGGGCTTCGTCTATGTCTTGGAGCATTCCGCACCACCCCTGTGTACAGCCTGTACGCAGAGGCAGGTGAACCCTCACTGTCCAACCGCAGGTTGAAACTATCTTTTAACTACTATATCAGACTGTTCTCTGAACCCAAAAAACCCTGCCTATGACTGTGTCTTTGACCCTCAGTTCCAAAACAAATTCGAAAACAACCCTACCTGTATTCCGTCGTTTGGCCTTCGTATGCAGCCTCACGCACGGAATGCAGGTCTAGACCTAGGAGTTGTGTCTGATTTTTCCAAGTTTCCAGATGAGCCTCCGTGGACCCTTTTTCACACCAGACATTCGTTTTGATCTTGCAGCTTTTCGCAAAGAGTCCACCAGCTCTCTGGCATACAAGGCGTTGTATGCTGAGCTGAGTTCAAAACTCCCATCCTATCAGAAGATTTTCACTGACGGTTCCAAGTCTGAAGATGGAGTGGGCCTGTGCAGCCTACTGCCCTGGTGCTCCTTCTCAAATACTGTTAGAACATATTCCTTCAGACGCTTCTGCCTACTCTGCTGAACTTACAGCTCTGGTTCTGGCACTAAGAATAATCTCACAGTCTCCAAAGAGGGACTTTCTGGTTTTGTCGGATTCGCTGTCGGCTTTGGAGGCCATATCTGGCCGCAACCTTCAGCACCCCGAACTTTTACACTTTTTTGACTTTTTTTACCAAGTTGACAGCGGAGGGTTACAACATTCTTCTGGCTTGGGTTCCTGGTCATGTGGCATCGGAGGGAACGAAATGGTGGATCGTTTGGCGAATGCCACAAGAGAGAAACTGTCAAACACACCTATCCCCCCTGCTCAGATCTGAAACCCAAAATTAACGATTATGTAAAAGACCTCTGGCAGGAGGATTGGAATACACAGACGGATAACAAACTCTTTCAGATCCGTCCAAACCTAAAGGAGTTCCTCTCATCTTCGTCTGTGGTCGTAAAGAAGAAACACAGTTCTGTGCCGGCTGCACACCGGCCATTCGTATTTTACCCATTCCTACCTTTTAAAGAGTGAAGAAGCTCCTTGGTGCATTCCGTGTCATGTGCCACTCACAATGAAACATATTCTTTTAGAGTGTTGGGATTTGCACGATGTGAGACACAAACATTTTACAGCAGATTCCATGAAAACCTTGTTCAGAGATGTTTCCGCCTGACGCGATCTTTGAGTTCTTGAAAGAGGTTTTTTAAAGAATTGTGTGGATGAATGACCTGTGAGTTGATTTTAACGTGGTGACAGCCCTGATATGGCCCTTTGCGGTCGGCTGGGCTATAAGCAACATTATCTTATCTTATCTTGTGTTCCCTGCAGAATTTCCATCATAATCCTTTTAAATACAGCTTTGTGTTACCTGCAGAATCTCCATAACCTTTTAAATACGGTTGTGTGTTACTTGCAAAATGTCTGTCTTTTATATAGGGCTTTGCTTTTCCTGTGGAATTTTCATAACCTTTTAAATACAGTATTGTGTAGCCTGCAGAATGTTTATAGCTTCTTGAACTGTTGAAAAAGATGGTTTTATGTTACATGCAGAAGTTTTAGGCTCATAAACTCAACTTCATAATGACCTGCAGAATACTCATAGCCTGGTAAATGGTGATTCATGTTACCTACAGTTTCATAGCCTTTAACAGAGGTGGGTTTTTTTTTGTATATTACCTGCAGAATTTTCATGGTCTTGTAAATGAAGCTTATAGACTATTCATTATTTTGTGACCTAAGTATGTTAAAAGTATGATTAGGTAAATAATTAGTGGATCAGTTGTTCTCGAAATCAAAGATCTGTAATGAAGAGATCATTTAATCTCCGCTGTTCCCATTGAATTTTGCTTTCTACTTAATGTTCAAACCCATTTAGTCACATTGTACTGACCACGTATTCCCGTGGTGAGGTTTGAAAGTATGCCTAATATTTGATAACAACTGACCTGGCATTAACCTTGCACATAGAGGGGTTTCTTGTAGGTCTTTTACAAGTTGTCTGTTAGTTGTGAAGGGTCCAGCGGAGTGGGGACATATTGTTGATGGTGTCATGATGGCCAGTGCTGTGTCCTGCAGGATGCAGATCACCAGAGCCATGGACATGCCGCAAACAGCGCAGGGCCAGCTCCGGTCAGCATGATGAACGGAGAGCCAGGTCCGGCCAGGTGGAAACCTTCGAAGCTGAAGGTCAGGCGACAATACAGCGCTTGCATTGACACACTCGCTCGCATGCACCCATGCATGCGCTCATGTACACACATTTTTTGCATACGGGCACTTTCACATGCTCTCTCTCTCTCTCTCTCTCTCTCTCTCTCTCTCTCTCTCTCTCTCTCTCTCTCTCTCTCTCTTGCACCCATGCATGCGCTCATGTACACACATTTTTTGCATACGGGCACTTTCACATCTCTCTCTCTCTCTCTCTCTCTCTCTCTCTCTCTCTCTCTCTCTCTCTCTCTCTCTCTCTCTCTCTCTCTCTCATACACACACACACACACACACACACACACACACACACACGCACACACAGAGGGCCATCCTTTTTTTTTTTGATAACTATAAACATTGTCTTCAAAAGAAAAATAGTTATTGTTTAGTGCATGTCTCACAGTTCTTGAAGTGGTGATGGTTTTTTGTTGGTTTTTTTTTTTTCTATTGTTTGTAGTTTGTTTTGTTTTTGGTTTTTTGTTTAATGTTGTTTTCTTTTGTTGTTGTTTTTTGAAGGGAGGGCAGCTTTCCATTTGGGAAAATGTGTGATTGATGGGTTTTAAATGCTTGTGTGAATAATGGCTTCAGGTCTGGTGATCAATTCAGCGTTTTCAGTAAAGGGTAGCTAGTAACATGGTCCTTCAGCTAGTAGATGACCAGTTTAGACAAACTTTCTGAACGTTCCCCCAAAGGGGTTGGTAAGACTTTATGCTAGGATATGAGTTCTCAGATTACTGAGATTCAGTATGGTACAACTCTTCCTGTTGGTACTGATATAAATATTCCTCTTTTTTATCATTTGTTGCATTTGATTGAGATAGATCCTACTCCTCTCATTCATAGTGAGTTAACTTGCAGAGCATTCAAAAAACAAAACAAAAGGAAAAAAGAAAAAGAAAAAAAGAAAGAAAGACAGGAACGAGGGGAACACAGAAAAAAGAAAAAGAAGGAAGAACAAAGATCAAACTTTTTGTGCTGTACTGCAGGTCAGCTGCCCATGTCTCCTGGCCCCTGGGACTTTGTCCTGGACTGGGACACGGGGGCTGGATCAACTCCGGCAGGTGTGCCAGCAGCTGGACCTGGGTCACCAGGGCTACCTGACACTGCCAGAGCTGGGACAGGTGTGTTGCCACATCGGCATGGAGCCCATGAACCAGGAGGTCAGTGCTGGGGATTATTCCCCTTGTTGTTTATTAGGAGGTCAATGCTGGGGATTATTTCCCCAGTTGTTTATGAGGTGGTCAGTGCAATGGATTATTTCCCTGTTTGTTTATTAGGAGGTCAGTGCTGTGGATTATTTCCCCTTTTGTTTATTAGGAGGTCAGTACAATGGATTATTTTCCCCTTTGTTTATTAGGTCAGTGCTGTGGATTATTTCCCCTTTTATTTGGAGGTCAGTACAATGGATTATTTCCCCTTTTGTTTATTAGGAGGTCAGTGCTGTGGATTATTTCCCCTTTTGTTTATTAGGAGGTCAGTGCTGTGGATTATTTCCCCTTTTGTTTATTAGGAGGTCAGTGCTGGGGATTATTTCCCCTTTTGTTTATTTGAGTCGGATCATACCACAGTTGCTCATACTGAACTGATCTGAGTTACGAAAACCATTGAAGTGTGTGTGTGTGTGTGTGTGTGTGTGTGTGTGTGTGTGTGTGTGTGTGTATGTATGTGTGTGTGTGTGTGTGTGTGTGTGTGTGTGTGTGTATGTGTGAAAGAAACAGAGAGAGTAAACTCTAACGTTAGTATTTTTCTCAGCAAGTGAAGGCATGAATTTAATCAGATTTAGCAGAATGGTAGACATTGTTAAGAGTTTTCCAATCATTCTGTACATGAAGATATCACTAAATGCTAACTGCTGTAAATCTGAGATTAACATTTACATCATTTAATTCAATGTTTTAAAGCTGCCATTTTCTCATGAAACATGATCAGTTATAACTGTTGCTTTATACACCAATGAAAGCATATACAAAAGCTGTCATAAATGTTAATTTATATTTTATCATGGTTAGACCAATGCAGTTTTCTGCATGAAAAAAGAAGACATGAATTGATACATTACTAGATAAAGGAATAACTAATCTGCTTAATCAGCATGTAAAGTGTCACGCATGTTACATCAAAATATCATGTAACGCTGATGATGCACGTGTTCAATACGAAAGCGACCAGCTGGTCTGAAAAAATAGATGAAAAGAAACTGTGAGCACACCGGCAAACAGAAATAGATTTCTGGCATGAATCCTTTATGAGAGAAGAAGAGCCACACTTATGACCTTTCACAGTGCAGTCTTGGGGCAAAAAGAGAACCAGTCAGATGGGGGAGGGAGGAAGGAGGTTGGGGGGGGGAGCTAGCAGTGATGTGAGAGTGATGATGAACAAGTGGCCAACATG
Organism: Conus betulinus; assembly: GCA_016801955.1. Lineage (NCBI taxonomy): Eukaryota > Metazoa > Mollusca > Gastropoda > Neogastropoda > Conidae > Conus > Conus betulinus. The sequence goes on along the minus strand of JADBJO010000004.1, from coordinate 2,146,552 downwards.
TACAGAAATGAGAACTTGCTTAGTGTGCATTCATATTTTTTTTGGCTGTGATGGTGTGTGTGTGTGTGTTGTGGGGGGGGGGGGAGGGAGAGAGAGAGAGAGAGCACATGCGTGTGACTGCACTTTAAGTTGAATCTTCATGCATGCATCTCCTTCCACATGTGCTTCAACCACCCTTTGAGCCTCAGTCTTATCAGTGGTGTGGCCATTCATTGCATGTGACCCAAATAAGCATCGCGTTTTTAGGTATGCATACGACACTAAGCCTATATGCAAATTTATACATAAGTTCCACCCAAATGTTTGCATGTGCAGGCACATGTGTTACAAACAGACACAGACACACACACACACACACACACACACACACACACACACACACACACACACACACACACACACACACACACACACACGCACGCACGCACGCATCCACGCACGCACGCACGCACACACACACACACACACACGTGCGCACGCACACATGCATGTACATGTTCATTTACACACATGCACACACACACGCACACACACACACACACACACACACACACACACACACACACACACACACACACACACACACACACACACACACTTACACATACACATACACATTTACACATGCACACAAATGTCATCAAGCTGTAAAGCTAATGACATTGAAAGTGTTCAGTGTGTCAGTGTCTCTCTCTCTCTCTCTCTCTCTCTCTCTCTCTCTCTCTCTCTCACTCTTGCTCTCTGTTACCAAAACAAAAACAAATGTCTCCTCCCTGTCAGTATTAAGCTGATGACTGTGTCCAGGAGCTGAAAGAACTGTTCCACAAGCTGGATGTGAACCGCGACGGCGTCATCAGCTTTGATGAGTTCATCCAGGGGCTGTCCCACCACACAGCGGACCCCACCACCACCCACACCCCATGGCTTTGAGGCCCCGCCCCTCCCTCCGCTCAGTGGCAAGAGGATTCGAACCCTGGTACCCCCAGCGCAGCAGGACAAGAAGTCTGCAGCCATTTACACCAGTGTGGGCACAGTCAGTCTGTTTTCCTCACTGCAGGCTGCTGAGTCTGAGTGAGTAGGGGTAGGGGGTGGTCATTTGTTGTTGCTGTTATTTTGGTTGTTGTTGGTGGTGGTGTTGGTGTTGGTGTTGTTGTTGTTGTTGTTGCTTGCTTGCTTGCTTGTTTATTTGTTTTAGATTTTGTGAAGAAGTTTTTCATAATATCACCAGCCGCTGTGGCGACGTAGTTAGCGTCATGGACCCCCGGCTGGAAGATCGTGGGTTCGATTCCCATCAGAGTCATGTGGGATTTTTCTGCTCTGTCGGGCTCCTAACCAGAGTTGAGTTTGCTACGGGTTCAGTTGGGAAGACTGGGACCACACAGTCGAGTTTCATCCATCCACTTAATGGATGCGTTTCTGAGAGTGTTGCTGTAATTTCCTGACCAACACTGCAGGTGTCTGCATCTCTCGGGCCTGGTTGATGCCAGGATATGTTATAAAGGAAGCATAGAGTACAGCCCTGTCATGCAGTTTCAGACCGGAATGGAAATCAGTAGCATCATCTTAATCATCCTCATTCTCATTGCTTGGCATTAGAAAAAGTCTCAAATTCAGTGGCCCTTCATGCCCTACTCTCATGGTGACCTTAGTTTCGATGCCCTGTCCATGTCTGTGACCCTTGGTTTAGTTCCGTCGAGGTCACCAATATTGGTGAGCCCATGGGGGCTGTCATTGGACAGATGTGGTGGTGCCCTCCAGAAGGAGAGCTCACTCACGCCGGCTCCGCAACTAAGCAGTTATTGTTTTCAGTAGAGGGCTTAGTTGGTGGTGTCCCGCGTATGTTGGATCAGAACAGGCGCCACTGAACACCACCGAAGTGACTCGGCGGCAGTGCAATGTCTCCTTTGGTGGGTAGCCTTCTGGCGACTTGATATTGACTGCTCCCAGTGGATTGCCAGTGCCGGTTCTGCGGTGGGACTGATTGGGCTGTGGCTGTGGACAGGGTGTCGGAATGAGCACTTGGGTGCATTGCCACTGAGGTGGCACAGATGATGGGATAGTTAAAAAAAAAATTTTTAATGACATCTTCAGCTCCCATGCTGTGGATTCTGCCAACACTCATTCTTATTCCCCCAAGCTCCACCGTTATCCAGTCTTGTCCAACACTAGCAGCTGGCAGGAAGCAACCAGCGTTAGGTCAGCTTGAGGCAACGCATGAGAGGAGACACTGTGCTGCTGTTCAGTGAGTTTGTTTTCAGTAGTGAATGGGGAAACAACTCCCATCAGAAGGCAGCCCACTGGAGGAGACACTGTGTTGCTGTTCAGTGAGTTTGTTTCCAGTAGTGCCTGTTGTGAATGGGGAAACAACTCCCATCAGAAGGCAGCCCACTGGAGGAGACACTGTGCTGCTGTTCAGTGAGTTTGTTTCCAGTAGTGCCTGTTGTGAATGGGGAAACAACGCCCATCAGAAGGCAGCCCACTGGAGGAGACACTGTGCTGCTGTTCAGTGAGTTTGTTTCCAGTAGTGCCTGTTGTGAATGGGGAAACAACGCCCATCAGATGGCAACCCACTGGAGGAGACACTGTGCTGCTGTTCAGTGAGTTTGTTTCCAGTAGTGTTGTGAATGGGGAAACAACTCCCATCAGAAGGCAACCCACTGGAGGAGACACTGTGCTGCTGTTCAGTGAGTTTGTTTCCAGTAGTGCCTGTTGTGAATGGGGAAACAACTCCCATCAGAAGGCAACCCACTGGAGGAGACACTGTGCTGCTACTGACTTTTGTTATGTGCGCTGATATCTGTTTTAATTGAGAAGAAAAGAAAAGGTCACCAATATACAGCCCATTAGACAAGTCGCTGCATTGCTGCTGAGTTATTTTTGTGGGTTTTCAGTGGTTCCTGCTGTGAGTTATGGATGATATTGATGGAGTCTGTTCATTTGCTGTTCCCATATGATTACATCTGTTCATTGTGTGTGTGGTGGGGATGGAGGTAAAAGGAGTGAGACGGAGGGAAGGGGGAAGTGAAGGGGCATTGTGCGTGCACACCCCAGGCCTAGAGTAGGCATTGAGTGCACTGCATACTGCTGGAGGATTTGATGTTGCAGTTTGTTGTTGGTGATGTTGAAGTCAACTGGTATGCAGGGACACTGTGAACGTGGAGGATGGTTCTCTTTTTTAGGAAAACGAAGAGTGTCTGAGTAATCCACACTGTTTATGGCACTACATAGCAACAACATTTGTAGTTTTACTGCATTGGTAGTAGGTTGCACCCATACTTTGTGTGTGTGTGTGTCTGTGTGTACCTATGCACATGCATGTAATCTCAAAGAACACTTGGTATACCTCTGTGAAACAAAAGCATTTCAATGTCATGATTTCCATTCTTTTGTAAAATATGTTATAATTCTGGTATTATATAATCATTATAGTCCTCTGAACTGAAGCTAGCAATGCAGTGATGAAAGTATTTCTATGTGAAGGTATGCCAGTGGGGAGGAGATTGTGGACTTCTGGGAGAAGCTGAACGTCCTTCATGGAGCTGAGGTGCTGACGGTAAGAGAGAGAGATTGATGACTGGCTGACAGCAGAACTGTGGGCAGGGATGATCCTGCACTGTTGATTGGCTGACAGCAGAACTGTGGGCAGGGATGATCCTGCGCTGTTATAAGGCATGGTGTGGTCCTTGTGTCCATGGAGCAGTGGACTTTAAACAGCGCCAAAGACAGCCAGTGCCTGCATCAGCAGATACTTTGACAGACATGTGTTGTCATGCGTGCTGACACACACATGCACGCACGCAAGCATACATGCATGCACACAATCACACACACTCTCATGTGCACACACACACACACATGCACACACACACACACACACACACACACACACACACACACACACACACACACACATGCACATATGCACATGCATACAAACACATACACACACTAACACATGTATGCACACACTCCATGCATGCACACACACACACACACACACACACACACACACACACACACACACACACACACACACACACACACACACACTACCCTCAGCACAATCTTTGTTACCTGTAATTGTCTCTCTTTGAGTCTTTGTAAAAGAAAAGGAAAACAATGAAATAGCAAAAAATACTAGCATTCCCTTTAAATACATTATACCAACCACATGAATATGAACAGGAAAGAAAAGGAGCAGTTTAAGTGATTTATTTATTTTCTTGATTTGTATAACATTATTTTTATGTGGAAAAGTTTGTAAGAGTAAAACAACTCTCTTTGCATGTGGGGTATGAGACCTCTTTTTTTGTCGTTTACCTCTATGTGTAGCACATTTACTTGTTACCCTTTTCTTTACTGTCAATGATGAAAATCAAAGTTAGCATACTCCTGTCTGCCTCTACTGTTTCCCTGTATCCCATATCCTAAAAAAAAAAAATAAAAGAGGCAGAGGACTTGGTAGAAAAAAAAAGCTTTGTTACTCAAGGATGAACATTGTAGGCAGCGCCTATTTTTCTAATCTACCCTTGCTACTTTTTCTGTATTATTCTAAAACACAAAATGATATCACAAAATGGTAGGAGCACCAAAGCAGCTAACAACAAAATGAATCATAAGGATGATACTAAAAATAGTAACACTGCTACTTGTTGTATATATAACTATATAGGATCAAGAAGTGTAGTTAGACATAGTATAAATGGGAACAAAATTGCAAAGATTTAATATACATGTACATGTTACAGGCAAACAAAGCTTTCATGTACAGAGCAAGGTGGGAATATGAGAGAAAAACATGTTGATGATGACAAGAACAAGCATTTATCATCATTTTCTGTATTTATTGTTAATGCTTCTGATTGAGTGTGAGTGTGCAGAAGTGTACATGTATGTGTGAGAGCACTAGCTCAAATGGACTGGCAGTCCAAAGACATAGGCATGTATGCTCTAGTGGATAGACCTTTAGCAGAAGTTTGCTGACCAACACTAATTCAGGGTCTGGCATTAACGGAACATTTTTCCTTGGCTAGAAGACAAATGTCAATGTCAGATGTATCAGACCTTCACAAAGATTTCCTTTCAAGATCACATTATCAATGCCTCACATTTGTTCCTGCTTTGAGTTTCATCTTATCTTTTGTTACATATGAAGCAAACAGTTGATTTTAACTGATTATAACAATATTTCATCAAATACAGAAACTTCCATTGTTAGAGCAAAACAATTTAAAGGCAGAAAACAGTAAGTCAATGCTAGTTTTGATACCCATTCTTCTACCACACATGTATAACAGAAGCAGCAACAGCAAATGAATTATGTGATTGTCACAAGACTTTATAGGCATGTATAAACAAACTCTGATTACCTTGGCATGGATGACGTCAGTGGAATATGAATATGGTAAAAGTAAGCAGTAGACAAGCACAACTTTTGCTTTGGAAATCAACTTTGTTTTTCCTTGGTCAACTGCTTTTTTTTTTTTTTTTAAAGTTTTCTTGTGCCTGTAATGTGTGCTAGATGAATGGTCGTTACAAGCAGCATTGATTTTGAGTGATAAAGGTTCACATCAGAGCAAAGATTATTGTACTTGTCATTATTTACTGTTTACTTTCTGCCTTTACTTTAGATGTCTTTTCTTAGGACAACTCCACATATGGGGTTTTTCGCCTGGTGTAGATTCCATGAAACTGCCTGACAGTGGGTCACAGGAGAGTAATGTGGTTGTTTCCCTTTCAGCGCCTGTGGTTTGATCCTGAAGGCAAAGTTCAGTGACATGGTGTGACTGGGGGTCACAGGAGAGTGAAGTAGTTGTTTTCCTTTCAGCACCTGGGGTTTGACCCTGAGGGCAAATTTCAGTGACATGGTGTGACAGTGGGTCACAGGAGAGTGACATGGTTGTTTCTCTTTCAGCACCTGGGGTTTGACCCTGAGGGCAGGACATGGCGTGACCGTGGGTCACAGGAGAGTGACGTGGTTGTTTCCCTTTCAGCACCTGGGATTTGACCCTGAGGGCAGGGTGCAGCTGAAGGAGCTGTCTTTGGCGCTGAGCAGCGAGTGGTGCCAGCCCCTGGCCGACCTTACGCCTCTCAGCCATGCCATCACCTCCACCTACCACCAGGAGCTCACCTTTCTCAGGTAAACAGTGACGCAGAAGGAGGATGCCAGAGGCAGACTTGTGTGTGTGTGTGTGTGTGTGTGTGGGGGGGGGGGGTGTTGTGGTTGGGGGGGAGATGGTAGAAAGGAAGGGAATGGACACAGGCAGGTTTATCAGCACCACTTACGGTAAGGAGCTCACCTTTCAGGTAAACATGGAAGCAGGAGGATACAAGAGAGTAGATGTGTGTGTGTGTGTGTGTGTGTATGTGTGTGTGTGTGTGTGTGTGTGTGTGTGTGTATGGATGGGGGGAAGGAAGGGAGGAGTGGACACCAGGCAGGTTGATCAGCACCACTTAGCATAAGGCGCTCACCTTTCACAGGTAAGAATTAGCACAGTGGCAGAAGAAGGGGGAGCAAAGATGAGGGGGTAGGGGGAGGAACAGGCTGGCTGACGTATCAGCACCACTTACCATAAGGAGCTCACCTTTCACAAGTAAACATGGATGTAGTGGTAGAGGGGGAGGGAAGATGGGGGAAGTGGAGTGGACAGCTATGTGTATTAATACCATTTACCATAGAGAGTTTTTCTTTCTCAGGTAAAATGAATACAATGGCCACCTGGCCGTTTCGGTACAGGGGGATTGTTCTCTCGGAGTTAACGTTGGTTCTGACTCCATTTCCCATACAGTCCTTCAAATGAGACTATTAACCGAGGTTCCTTGTTGTGAACGCACGCATAGCATCTTGCACACACATAAATTCCCATCACCAATTTTTGGAAGAGAAGGCCAGTTTAGCCATTGGTATGGATGACACGTTACACATAGCATGCACCTTCCCTGAAGTTGGAGTATGGCTGCCTTAATGGCGGGATAAAAAACGGTCATACACACAAAACTCCACTCCCTATACAGGGGGTGTCTGTAGGAGTATCAGCCCTGCGTATGCAGAAGAAGAGGAAGACTACAATGGTAGATGGGGGAGGGGGGGAGGTACATGGGCATCAGCATCAATTTAGATAGCACCAATCCTTGGCTAGAGAGAGACCAGTTTGAATTGCTTCACAATCCACACACTTGTCTATAGTATGGACTGCCGACTGGTGTAGAAACAAGTGAAGAGCTCCTGCTGTTGTTCATCATGTAATCCCCTGACATTCAGTTGAATATTAATCACTCAGTTTTTCACTCATTGTTTCAATTTTTCACTAAGGATGCATGAGATGTGTGTGCGTGTTGTCCATACCAACGGCTGAAGTGGCCTTTATGTCAGAAAATTGATACAGGTTTTTAAATGTGCTCAAGATATATGATCTTTAATGCTGAACAATAAGTATCAAAGATATGATCTTTGCATTCACACAGGGAACTTCAGATTGCGCTCTCATTGGAAGAACTTTTCAGGAAGTGAAGACAGAACTATTGTGAGCTCCAAGGGAAAAATCATCCCATAATGAAACAGTCTAACAGAGATTGGAGCCTGCATCTCCTAGATCACCATGATCATGTGCCAGCTAAGCTATAACAACCAGTCCTGCAGGCACACACAGGTTTTTTTTAAAAGGGGAGTCTGTCACTGTTGTGCTAAGAAAGCTCAAAATGTTGTCACTTTTGCACATGCACCCAACAAAAATCTCTGTCACATTGAATGAGGATTCACAGGCTGTGGACTTGCAGATAAGTGTCAGTTTGTAGGTTAACTGATATTTCTTGGAAATTTGATGAGGGTCATGTCCATAGTGAGTTGTCAGCATGTTGTTACTTGTACAGACTGACACTGAACACAAACAGTGTGAAATAGAATGAAGATTACACTGAACACAACAGTGTCAAATGGAATGAAGATTACACTGAACATAACAGTGTGAAATAGAATGAAGATTACACTGAACATAACAGTGTGAAATGGAATGAAGATTGCACTGAACACAACAGTGTGAAATGGAATGAAGATTGCACTGAACACAACAGTGTGAAATGGAATGAAGATTGCACGGACACAACAGTGTGAAATAGAATGAAGATTACACTGAACATAACAGTGTGAAATGGAATGAAGATTGCACTGAACATAACAGTGTGAAATGGAATGAAGATTGCACGGACACAACAGTGTGAAATGGAATGAAGATTGCACTGAACACAACAGTGTGAAATGGAATGAAGATTGCACTGAACACAACAGTGTGAAATGGAATGAAGATTACACTGAACACAACAGTGTGAAATGGAAGGAAGGTTACACTGAACACAACAGTGTGAACACAATTTGTGTGTTATCCTGTAGACAAGATTGAAAGTTAAAAAAAAAAGAACAAAAGCAATAGTCCTCCAAAGGGAAGAAAACATAACAGAAAATCACAATGCCCTCTTCTTATATTTCGGCCCACGTGGCCTTTTTCAAGAAAAAAAAAAACAAAAACAGTACAACTATGTGATGTCCATCTTTGGCAACTGGTCAGAGCAAAGAAAAAAAAAACTTGTGCATTCTTGGTGAATGCCATTCTCAGTCAAACAGTTCAATCATGTAAATTGGATGTAACATTCCATGGTTTGTAAGGAGATATTATTCTAGATCTTGCCTCTGTCTTCAGCCTTCTAGGTTTTCTGTAGAGGTTGTCCTGTCTTTGGCTTATGGCCCAAAGATCATCCCTGTGAGCACAGGTGGGTTTTGTTTCTCTGAGGATCCCACTCTGGGGCTTGAGCTGCAGCAGTTGTTGGTCCTGACCATCATAAGATGTATGGGAGGTTTCATAGAGGACAACAGTGCTGCGTATTGCACCACACCGTCCTGGTAGGAACACCGTCATTTGGTCCAGGACTGCTTATTCTTCACAGCCATCTTGGCATGTTTTCACAGCAGTCTTCCGTAGCTGGAGGCTGTGTCGCAGACCTGTGACTTACGGCATAGGGGATGGCCATCCGACTTCTGATTTGGAGGAAGTCTTGTCCAGATATTCTCCTGGACATACTGTCTGTGTATGTTTGTTTGGTCAACAAATGTTGACATTGTATTTTCAGGGGGAAAGAAGGGGGAGGAGAAGAAATGTACTGAACACTGTACACTGTGGCTGTGTCACTTTAGGTCAGGGCTGGATCAGACCACGGAAGAGCGCAACAAGCTGCGTTCAGACTTAGCTGATGCCCTGTCTCGTAACGCCCTCATGGCTGCCGAAGTTGACGAAAGACATGCACAGCTGGAGAAGTCGTTCAACGCTCGTCTGCAGTAAGTCTGTGTGATTGGTTTGTATGTCCTGAGATGGTAACTGACTTTAGGTTTGTTTAACATGCCATGATTACTTCATTTATGTAAAAGTGTGTTATTATTGAGAATGGATCGATTTTACTTACAGCTAAAAATTGCAGTAAATGTCCAAGTTCTGCACGTGTGTGTGTGTGTGAGAGAGAGAGAGAAGAGAGAGAGAGAGAGAGAGAGAGAATGTGTGTGTGTGTGTGTGTGTGTGTAAGAGTAAGAGAAGGTGTGTTTGTGAGAATAAGAGAGAGAGAGAGAGAGAATTGTGTGTGTGTGTGTGTGTGAATGTGTGTGTGTGTGTGTGTGTGTGTGTGTGTGTGTGTGTGTGTGTGTGTGTGTGTGTGTGTGTGTGTAATATGGAAGACAGGGATGAAAATTAATTGAGATGGTGAAATGTCTCTGGAATACTGAAGCACCCACTACTTTAATCCGAACTTCAGAATTATTTAGGGATATGAGAGTGATTATCTACACTATTTGTTTGGAGATTTGTGTCCTGATTGATTCACATCCAAGTTTTAGAAGTGAGCAAGAGTGTTTTCTCCAGGTCATCAGTGCTTGTTATGTATCATTCAACCATCTTCTGGGAAGGATCTAGGGTCTGTATCCTGATCCCTCGGATAATAGCATCTCACACATCTGCCTGCAACATGGGTTTTAGTTAAGGGAGTTAATCATGAGCAACCAAAGCAGATTCTAAACAAAAGTTGCGTATCTTACACCTCAGTGCCCGGCGTGAGAGGGTGACTGACAGTGTGTCTGGAAAGCCGCCAAAGACATTCAGCTGACAACAGCCTACACGCAATACAGGGGTCATAAAGAAAGGATAGACCCGTCATTAAGGCAGGACAGGGATGGTGAATCCAAGTGTCAGCAAATCCCCCATGAACGTTAAGTGGCAGGTCAGGGTTAGGAGCCATGGCTGTTAACTCTGCTGTGTCACTGGGCGGCAGTCATGGTTCATTTCCCATGGCTGGTTTTGATCAGTCAGCCATGCCGTTGCCCTGTGAGGGTCCTCATAGGTGCACAGCTCAGCTCGTTTAATTCCAGCAGTTATCTTTGTTAAAGGTGTGGCAGCTCCGTGGTGTGTAACCAGGTGGTGTATCACTCACTGTGAAACTTATCCTCATAGAGTGTTGGAATTTTCATGATGTCAGATATAAACACGTCACAGCAGGCTCCATGAAAATCTTCTTCAGAGATGTCCCACCTGATGTGATTTTTTTTCATTTCTGAAGATCAGCATTTTTCATCTGTGTTTATATAGAAAACCTGTTTCGGCGAGTCTCTCTCTCTCTCTCTCTCTCTCTCTCTCTCTCTCTCTCTCTCTCTCTCTCTCTCTTCAGCTGTGGATTACTGCTGTGTTAGGCTTAACAATTTTGTTGGCAAGTGAGATTTTTTTTAATGATAACTGTTGGCATGAGTAACCATATTTATGCTTCATTTAAATGTGGATGTCCTGACCAGAATTATTTCATTTTTGCTGGTCTTGTCTTGCTTTTACTCTTTCAATTCCCCTTGATTTTTTTTTTTTTTTTTTTTTTTTTTTTTTTTTTCATAGGTTTTAATTTTTTTAGCCAGTAGAAGTCAAGGTGTATTTTCTGTTTGTTCTTTTGTTTTTTTTTTTTTTTGTTTGCTCTGTTTATTCAATTTTAGGATTCCTTACCATTTATTCATGTATGCCTGTACAGTCATATTAAAACAGAAAAAAGTGTCGGTTTTTTTTTTGTTGTCTGCCTAATGACCTGTGCTTCTGATCCGCCCACTGTGTTGTTGTCTGTGTGATGACCTGTGCTGCTAACCCAACCACTGCGTTGTCTGTCTGATGACTTGTGCTAATGACCCGCCCACTGTGTTGTTGTCTGTGTGATGACCTGTGCTGCTGCTGACCCAACCACTGTGTTGTCTGTGTGATGACCTGTGCTAATCACACCCCCCACTGTGTTGTTGTCTGTGTGATGACCTGTGCTGCTGACCCAACCACTGTGTTGTCTGTGTGATGACCTGTGCTAATGACCTGCCCCTGTGTTGTTGTCTGTGTGATGACCTGTGCTAATGACCTGCCCACTGTGTTGTCTATGTGATGACCTGTGCTAATGACCTGCCCACTGTGTTGTTGTCTGTGTGATGACCTGTGCTGCTGACCCAACCACTGTGTTGTCTGTGTGATGACCTGTGCTAATGACCCGCCCACTGTGTTGTCTATGTGATGACCTGTGCTAATGACCCACCCACTGTGTTGTCTATGTGATGACCTGTGCTAATGACCCGCCCACTGTGTTGTCTATGTGATGACCTGTGCTAATGACCTGCCCACTGTGTTGTTGTCTGTGTGATGACCTGTGCTAATGACCCGCCCACTGTGTTGTTGTCTGTGTGATGACCTGTGCTGCTGACCCGCCCCACTGTGTTGCTGTCTGTGTGATGACCTGTGCTGCTGACCCACCCACTGTGTTGTTGTCTGTGTGATGACCTGTGCTAATGACCCACCCACTGTGTTGTTGTCTGTGTGATGACCTGTGCTGCTGACCCACCCACTGTGTTGTCTATGTGATGACCTGTGCTAATGACCTGCCCACTGTGTTGTTGTCTATGTGATGACCTGTGCTAATGACCTGCCCACTGTGTTGTTGTCTGTGTGATGACTGTGCTGCTGACCCACCCACTGTGTTGTCTGTGTGATGACCTGTGCTAATGACCCACCCACTGTGTTGTTGTCTGTCTGATGACCTGTGCTGCTGACCCGCCACTGTGTTGTTGTCTGTGTGATGACCTGTGCTAATGACCTGCCCACTGTGTTGTTGTCTGTGTGATGACCTGTGCTAATGACCCACCCACTGTGTGTTGTTGTCTGTGTGATGACCTGTGCTGCTGACCCACCCACTGTGTTGTCTATGTGATGACCTGTGCTAATGACCCACCCACTGTGTTTGTTCTGTCTGTATGATAACCTGTGCTGCTGACCCACCCACTGTGTTGTCTGTGTGATGACCTGTGCTAATCACCCGCCACTGTGTTGTTGTCTGTGTGATGACCTGTGCTGCTGACCCACCCACTGTGTTGTTGTCTGTGTGATGACCTGTGCTAATGACCCACCCACTGTGTTGTTGTCTGTGTGATGACCTGTGCTAATGACCCGCCCACTGTGTTGTTGTCTGTCTGATGACTTGTGCTAATGACCTGCCCACTGTGTTGTTGTCTGTGTGATGACCTGTGCTGCTGACCCCCCCACTGTGTTGTCTGTGTGATGACCTGTGCTAATGACCCGCCCACTGTGTTGTTGTCTGTCTGATGACCTGTGCTGCTGACCCGCCACTGTGTTGTTGTCTGTCTGATGACTTGTGCTAATGACCCGCCCACTGTGTTGTCTGTCTGATGACTTGTGCTAATGACCCGCCCACTGTGTTGTTGTCTGTGTGATGACCTGTGCTGCTGACCCGATCACTGTATTGTTATCTGTCTGATGACCTGTGTGCTGCTGAACCGCCCACTGTGTTGTTATCTGTCTGATGACCTGTGCTGCTGACCCGCCCACTGTGTTGTTGTCTGTCTGATGAGCTTTGCTGCTGCTGAACCGCCCACTGTGTTGTTGTCTGTCTGATGACCTGTGCTGCTGACCCGCCCACTGTGCAGGACTCTGGAGCAGGAGCACCAGGATCAGCTGAGACACTGCCAGGCAGAGCTGGAGCAGGAGCGGGAGGCCCACAACTCCCAGACAGCGCTGCTGAAGCAGTGCTCCACACAGGTGCAGGACCTGCAGCACAAGGTGGCCAGTCTGACCGAACAGCTGGCGGAGGCTGAACAGGTGGGTGTCTGGTCCATGATGACACCAGCCCACAGGTCACACACACACACACACACACACACACACACACACACACACACACACACATAGGCACACACACACACACACACACACACACACACACACACACACACACACACACACACACACACACACACACACACACACACACACACACACACACACACACATGCATGCACGCATGCATGCGCGCACGCGTGCACGCACACAAACACACAAACACACACACACACACACACACACACACACACACACACACACACAGGTGCAGGACGTGGGGCACAAGGTGGCCAATGACAGAACAGCTATCTATGATGACACCAGGCCACAGATCACACACACACACACACACACACACACACACACACACACACACACACACACACATACACATACATGTACACTCACCATACACATATACAATGATAAGAATGGCACAATGTGAGATAGGTACCCAAAAGGTCTCACCAGCACGTTGGCAAAATGATAGCACAATGTCAGATAGGTACCCAAAGGTCTCACCCGCTTATTGGCATAATATGCAGGTCAGACATCTGCTAAGTGGTAGACATGACACCCCTCTCCTTACATCCTCTCATCTTAGTCATTCATTCATTTGCCCATCAGCTTAAATGGTGCGCAGTATGCTCTCAATACTTAGCAGATGTGGTGCAGCATGTGTGGACTAGTGCATACGCAGGTACATCTTGATGAAACTGAAACTGATATAAGGTCAACCAACTGGCATCAGGTTAATTAAGGTTAATTAACTCTATCATACCTACAACCCAGTTTTCCGCTTTGCAGAAATTGTACCGGGCAGTACAAAATCCCCTTTCCTTCCTGCAGCCCAGAAAATCGGTTCTCATGATAAGCGCTTTGAACTTTGCGTGAGTTGCGTCATCGGTACACGTCATGACCGGGTCGCTTGCAGGGCAGTGTTTATGAATGGAATGGATGCCAGATGGCCCCTACAACCTGGGAAAGAGGTCGCCGCTCTATTCTGGCTGGTTTGCTACTGCATACGTGGCAGTTCTCACTTTACACTTCTTTTTTTTCTCTAAATCCAGGAATGAAGGGAATATACTCGTATTATAAGAATCTAGGAACAAGGAGAAGTAATGGTTCATAGAAAAGAGGAATGAAAGAGTCAACAAATCCTGTCATTTCTGGGATACATGGTCAATGCTTTTTCCTTGATTCTCTCACCTCAGTGCCAGCTATACTGGTAGTGGGCTGTTTATGAAGCTATTCAGAAACTGTGACCAATTTTCGAAAAGTGACAACTTTCTTTCTTGGTCTACAATTCCATATTTACATGGATTCAGTTTTGCCAACCAAATTTGAAAGTCAGCAACTGACAGAGATTTTCAGTATGACTAAGTCGACGTCATCAAAGTCAAGTTTAAAAGGGTTTTGTATTGGTTTGCAGTTTCACATCAGAATGGATGCGGCTTTGTCACCAAATTCAAGGGCAACTGAGAAAAGATTTTCCATTTCAGCTCAACCAAATCAGCATCAGTGTTTGTCAGCCTCAAAGGGATTTCAGTGTTGCAAAAATAGGTATATTACTTTGTGACAATCACTGCAAACCAGCTGTATAACTTCAGTGTTTGTCAGCCTCAAGGGATTTTAGCGTTGCAAAAATAGATATATTGCTATGTGACAATCACAGTAAACCAGCTGTATAACTTCAGTGTGTTTGTCAGCCTCAAAGGGATTTCAGTGTTGCAAAAATAGGTATATTGCTTTGTGACAATCACACCAAACCAGCTGTATAACTTCAGTGTTTGTCAGCCTCAAAGGGATTTTAGTGTTGTTGCAGAAATAGATATATTGCTATGTGACAATCACACAGTAAACCAGCTGTATAACTTCATCGTTTGTCAGCCTCATAGGGATTTTAGTGTTGCAAAAATAGATATATTGCTATGTGACATATTAGTTTTGCTAAAATAGACATATTTCTATGTGATATTTTAGTGTTGCAAAAAGAGATACATTTCTATGTGACAATCACAGTAAACCAGCTGTATAACATCATTGTCAGCCTCAAAGGGATTTTAGTGTTGCAAACATAGATATAGTTCTGTGTGACAATCACGGTAAACCAGCTGTATAACCTGGTCACTGGTTATATTATGGAAATGATCAGCTGCTTTCAGTATGTGCTTGTGTGTGTGTGTGTGTGTGTGTGTGTGTGTGTGTGTGTGTGTGTGTGTATGTGTGTGTGTGCTTGTGTGCATGTGTTTCTTTGTGTGTTTGTGCATTTGCATGCATGTGTGTGTGTGTGTGTGTGTGTGTGTGTATGTGTGTGCTTCTCTGTGTATGTGTGTGTGTGTGTGTGTGAGCATGTGTGTGTGTTTTGTGTGTATGTGTGTGTGCATGTGTTTGTGTGTGTGTGTGTGTGTACATGTGTGTGTGTGTGTGTGTGTGTGTGTGTGTGTGTGTGTGTGTGTGTGTGTGTGTGTAATTAATGGTGCTCCACATAATAGGTGTTTACACACATGTGTTGCTGTCCTGTGTAATCCCTATGTAATCTGCATTTTTGAATTGAGATAGCTCTTGTTATGCGCCTGTTGGATGTACAATATGTAACCATGAAACAAAATCTTGATTAATGTACTGACCGATAGATATTGTAAATCTAAAAGTTAATGACCAGCAACTGTTGAAGATTATTTCATTAATTCACTGAATGACAAAGAATATGACTATAAAAAAACAAGTGTCTGTGTACATACAAAATTCTTTTATTAATTCACTGACTGACAGAAGATGTGAGTTTAAAAACAAGGCTGTTAAAACAATCCTTTATGTCCATGTACACTCATGGTCAAATAAAGAATGTTCATTCATTAACAGATAAAGTATGTTTATAGACTGATAACAAATGTTAATTTATCGACCAATGATTGGTCATGTAACAGAGAGTGTCCAGTGCCCACAAAGAAGCGATTCAGGCTCGGGAGAAGCAGAGCGAGGGGAGACCCGGTGCCAGCAACTGCAGAAGGAACTGCAGCAGACTCAGCAGGTAAGGCACTCACGATGAAATGATTGGAAGTCAGTCTGCGATTTGTCCGTGTATGACTGTGCTGTGAGTTTTATCTCCCTTTACAATGATTGTGTGATGAGCTGTAGATGTAACCTATCAAATATTGAAAAGACTAGAACAGTCTTTGTTGATGTGTGAAAAAAAAAAGAATGAAATAATGGTGTGCTGCCATTGTCAGTAGGCAGCATCACAGATTCCTGGCTGGGAGGTTGTGGGTACAATTCCCATCAGAGACATTTATACTTGAAGGATATTTAGGCCATGACTAGCTCCTGCCTAGAATTGAGTTTGCTGAGTGCTCACTAAGAAAGATGACCACTTAGTCAAGTTTCTTCCGCTTAATTGATGCTTCTCTGAGAATGTTGCTCAAATTTCCTGACCAACACCGCAAGTATCTGAATTTCTCAGGCCTGTTTAATACTGTAAGTAAATGATTGTAGCTAAATACATATAATAAATCTGCTTTAGTAAATAAATGGACATTGATATGAACATGGAAGAAATCTGCTGCAGTGATGAAATGGAGGTTCATAGGCACATGGAAGAAATCTGCTTTAGCAAGTAAACAGTTGTTGGTATGCACCTAGAGAATACCTGCTTTAGTAAATGGACAATGGTATGCAATGGTATGCAAGTAGATAACCATGACAGAAAGGACCTGTAACTTTGAGGTGGTCATTGACCTCATCTTTACATGAGGAACTCCATGATAACCATGAACATGACACAGTATCATCCCGGATGCTAATTATTGTTGTAGGGTATAAAGTGACATGTGCGATCAGATACGCGATTATATAGTTCACAGCTGTGCTGAAGGTATGATTTGTTCACAGATATGTTGTTTTTCATAAATAAAGTGGTTGAATTAGATAATACACTTTATACTGTTGATGAGTGCAGTACCCCAGTTTGCTCTCTTTTAACAACATTGTTGCTTTTGAAAGACTCAAGAGAACCTCATCAGAAACAAAGCTAACTTTCAAATGAGTGATGCTCATAGTTTTGAGCACTGTACTAGACCATCTGTAAGTTTTTCAAGATATACAGTTTTTCTCAAGGTGTCAGATATATTATCTCATACCTCTTAAGATATACAGTCTTTACAAATAATATTGGTTGTCTTATTTCTTTTGAATTCTCTTAAGATATACTAATTACTGAGTTTTTTTTTAGTTCTGTTAACTTTCATCACTGTTAGATATGTCTGGATGACATGAATGAGGCTGTTAATATATTAGTTAAGTACAAAGGAAACCGGCTGTATGTACAATAGTTATTAATTTAAGAATGATAACACATTCATCAATAGTTATTAATTAATAAATATGATGCATTCATCAACATCCATCAAACAGTTATTAATTAGGGAGTTATGATGAATTCATCAATAGTTAGTAATTAACAAGTGATCATGCATTCATCTATAGTTATTTATGAGTGATGATATATTCGTCAATATTCATCAATAGTTATTGATTAATTAGTGATGCTACATTCTTCATTGTCTGCTCCTCAGTCGCAGCCTGACTCCCCCAGCAGTGGATCCTGGGAGGCGGAGAAACAGATGTTGATGGCCAAGACGCAACGTTATGCTGCTGAGAACAAGGTAAAGCCATGTCAAGGTGCTTCTCTCTTTCACCAAGAGAGAGCTAGTACAGTGTTTGTATGAGACAGGTGCTAAATCGGTTGAATGCTTATTGATATAGATGAGAAGAAAGGTGAGTGATGAATAAACAATGACATAAGTGAGTTTGCAAGATCATTGATGAATAGACAATGACATGGATGATTTGACAGGTTGTTAATAAATGGATAATTACATGGGTGAATCAAGAGCTGAATGATGAAGAGATGATGGTCCAGTGAATCAAGAACTGAGTGATGAAGAGATGATGGTCCAGTGAATCAAGAACTGAGTGATGAAGAGATGATGGTGCAGTGAATCAAGAGCTGAGTGATGAAGAGATGATGGCCCAGTGAATCAAGAACTGAGTGATGAAGTGATGATGGCCCAGTGAATCAAGAACTGAGTGATGAAGTGATGATGGCCCAGTGAATCAAGAGCTGAGTGATGAAGAGATGATGGTCCAGTGAATCAAGAGCTGAGTGATGAAGAGATGATGGTCCACATCAGTCAAGAACTGAGTGATGAAGAGGATGGCCCAGTGAATCAAGAGCTGAGTGATGAAGAGATGATGGTCCAGTGAGTCAAGAACTGAGTGATGAGAGAGAGGATGTCCACATCAGTCAAGAACTGAGTGATGAAGAGGATGGTCCAGTGAATCAAGAACTGAGTGATGAAGAGATGATGGTCCAGTGAATCAAGAGCAGAGTGATGAAGAGATGATGGTCCAGTGAATCAAGAGCTGAGTGATGAAGTGATGATGGTCCAGTGAATCAAGAGCTGAGTGATGAAGTGATGATGGTCCAGTGAATCAAGAGCTGAGTGATGAAGTGATGATGGTCCAGTGAATCAAGAGCTGAGTGATGAAGAGATGATGGTCCAGTGAATCAAGAGCAGAGTGATGAAGAGATGATGGTCCAGTGAATCAAGAGCTGAGTGATGAAGTGATGATGGTCCAGTGAATCAAGAACTGAGTGATGAATTGACAACGACATGGATGTAGCAGAAAGTGTACGATGGACAGATAAGGGAGAGAGGAAAGACGATGGTGATTAACTTGCAATAAAGACCAATGAAAGATCAGGGAAAGCTGGTCTGTGACTTGAATTGGAGGAATGTTTTTTGTTCTTTGGACTCGTTTGGTTTCCTTTCCATTGCAACATAGCAACATAAAAGCAGTTAAAGATGCCAGTCATTACTGTTGATATTTCCAGCTCGAGTTACAGATACTTTTCTTTTCTTCTATAAAGTGGGAGAAATGTTGTCACTGGGTATTTACAAAGTTCATGGGATATGTATGGACAGTTCAGAATGATGTGAGAATGATCATGCGGTTAATGACCGGAACAGTCTGGGGAAGAGTGATGAGTGAATGTTTTAGTTATTGGACAAGAGAAGAGGACTGGTTGGATGTTGTATGAGAGGAAGGCATCAGTTGCCATGTGTGTTTGATGGTGCATGATGGTGTGTGTGTGTGTGTGTGTGTATGTGTGTGTGTGTGCTTAAATGTTTCCCAGGACAAAATTAGAAGAAGGCAGCAATTACTGATTGGTTAGGATTTGTTTTTTTTTTAAATAAAAAAGGGGGAAAAAAGGTCCGGAGACTAAAGTCCCAGTGAACTATTTGAGGTTCGTCATGTCCAAGGCACAGCATTATGGATAGCAAACCATTGTGTCTCTCTTTCCACCACTTTTAACTTCTCTGATCTGAATCAGGTTTCTCTCACTTACCGTTGGGGTGACCAGAGAGGTGTTCAAGCTGTAGACATCAGCCCTCTCAGGTGCTTCAAGCTGTAGACATCAGCCCCCTCAGGTGCTTCAAGCTGTAGACATCAGCTCCCTCAGGTGCTTCAAGCTGTAGACATCAGCCCTCTCAGGTGCTTCAAGCTGTAGACATCAGCCCCCTCAGGTGTTTCAAGCTGTAGACTGCCCCCTCAGGTGGTTCAAGCTGAAGACATCAGCCCCCTCAGGTGGTTCAAGCTGTAGACATCAGCCCTCTCAGGTGCTTCAAGCTGTAGACATCAGCCCCCTCAGGTGTTTCAAGCTGTAGACTGCCCCCTCAGGTGCTTCAAGCTGTAGACTGCCCCCTCAGGTGGTTCAAGCTGAAGACATCAGCCCCCTCAGGTGGTTCAAGCTGTAGACATCAGTCCTCTCAGGTGCTTCAAGCTGTAGACATCAGCCCTCTCAGGTGCTTCAAGCTGTAGACATCAGCCCCATCGGGTGGTTCAAGCTCGTAACTGTCAGCTCCAAATTGGATCACCTATCACCTATCACCTATCACCTGTTACCAATCCCACAGTCTTGAAGACTGTCTGGGTGCCACAGAAGACTTGACAACCAGCTTCCTCCACTCCTCCCAGTTCTCAGATGCTCTGAGGCAGTTGCTGAGTGTGAGGCCAGTCCATGCACTGATGTTGTCCTCCTCCCATCTCTTTCTCCATCTTCCTCTCCTTCTGCCTCCTCACACTGTTCCTTGAAGAGGGTTTTGGAAAGACCTGTTGATCTTGATATATGACCATACTATCTCGTTTTCCTTTTCATCATGGACAAGAGATCTTTGTATGGTCCAGTGGCTTGCCTTACTCTGGTCTGGACCTCCAGGTTGGTGACAAGGTCTGTGAATGAGATGTCAAGGATCTTGCGGAAGCATAGAGAAATATGGCAATGGCCAGGGAGCGCATCACTCTGATTTTGGAACTGAGTGTGATGTCTCTGTCATTCCACATGGGTCTGGCTAGTGCTGCTGTCGTTTGTGCAACTGTGGAGAGCACTTCAGGTTTTGAAACCTGAAACCAAATCAGATGCTGGAACCTTTCGGCCAGGGGCCTGCCCTGATGTCATGAAGTCATGCACCTGGGATCTCGGGTGTGGGTCATGTGTTTTAGGAGCTGAAGGATCGCACTGAGGACTGGTACCACTGATGTCATGGAGTCACGCCCATGGCGTCTGAGGTGTGGGTCATGTGTTTCAGGAGCTGAAGGATCGCAATGATGAACTGGTGGCCCAGCTGGATGAGCTTCAGCATCGACCTTCCTCCAGTCGAAGGGGCAGCATAGGAAGTCAAGGTCGCTCAGCCAGTACTTCTCGCATCCCTGTGCGGGCGAGGGCATCATCGTTTTCCTCAGGTGAGGAGGAGCTTCAGCATCAAGAATGTGCGTAGATAACGACACCCATTTGATTTCTCTATTGTCAGGTGTGTTGTTTTTTAATAATCAGGTGCGATCTTTTCTCATGTCTTAATGTTTACCTCTCTGGTTCTCTGTCTCTCTCTGTCACTTTCTCAACCATTCATACTCTTCTGTCTACTCTCTAATCCTTCCCTCTTCCTCCCCCTCTCTCTTTCTTTCCCCTTGCCTCCTCCCCCTCCCCAACACACTCCACTCTGCTTCTCTCTCTGTCTCTCAGTGTCTGTGTGTGCGTGTGTCTCTCTCTCTCTCTCTCTCTCTCTCTCTCTCTCTCTCTCTCTCTCTCTCTCTCTCTCTCTCTCTCTTCCTCTCTTCCAACACTTTTTCATTTCCTCTCCTCTTTATAACTGTCCTACACTCACCTCTGTGTCTCATGATAGCGAATACATTGTTTTCTTCCCACATGTATATCTTTGTGTGCATGTGTATATAAACTTGAAAGGTTGTAGAGTAGCCCTGCCTGAGTTAAAGTAGTTAGTGGCTTCCAGTAACCTCTACATTCTTAATGTGCATTGTTTTTTGTTCTTATTTATTACTACCAGTTGTATCTGCTTTGTTTTATTCCAGTTGCTGTCCCGAGTTTCTTCACATAATTTTGTGATTCTGACTTCCCTTTAACAGACTGTAATAAAGTTGCAGTGATATTCCTGTAGCAGAGTGTGTCAAAGTAATATCTATATCCCTGTCACAGATTATCAAAACACACATCAGTCTTCCTCACCTCAGAGAGAGGGAGAAGTCCTACCATCCAATTAATTCTACTCTTTATATTAAACTTTTATTGATGTCAGTTTTTCCTTAATGTTTTATTTGCCCCTATAAGCATTCCTTAATCATTAATGTTAGTCATTGAGCATACTGTAACATTAAGCTTTAAAGCATTACCTAAAATATTAATCTTTTATCAAAGTTAACCTTTCTTAATGTTTAGCTTTTTGGTCATCTGTGCTGTCATGTGTATACATAGTTTTGTGATTATGTCTAACCTCTTAGGTTTCCTTCTGCTGTCTCTATCAACCTTACATTCATTTTCTTTACCCTCCTGCTGTGCCCTCCTGCTGTGCCCTCCTGCTGTGCCCTCCTGCTGTGCTGCTGTGCCCTCCTGCTGTGCCCTCCTGCTGTGCCCTCCTGCTGTGCCCTGTGCCCTGTGCCCCTGGTGGTCTCAGACACCTCAGAGTGGGACGATGAGGACAGCTCTGCCGAAGGCCTGTACTACAGTCAGCAGCGTAGTCGGCCATCCACAGAGACACAGAGTGGGTGGTTGGTCAGTGTGGCCCTCTGTTTGCTTGTTCTCAGGTCATGGACTATATGCAGCAATGATCATTCATTTTGTTGTTTGCTTGTTCTCAGGTCATGGACTATATGCAGCAATGATCGTTCAGTTTGGTTTTCTTTAACTCTTTGCATGAATTCCAGATGTTTAGCAATGTCATGTACTGTGCTGTCATAAAGAAATTACCTCCTCAAAACTGAACAGCTATGTATAGAGGAAAGCTAGGGAGAGAGAGAGAGAGGGAGAGGGAGAGAGAGAATGGGAATGGAAGCTACTCTTGATAGACTGAGTTAGTCACTAATAAATTGCATTTATTTCCCCTGTCACGTGTTGTACTCGCTGGATGTAAAATGCTTTTAGTCGGCATTTGCTTTTGTTTTCCCTTCAGACTCAGAACTGTCTAGCTTTTATCAGAGTACAAGGTTTCTGTGCACTGCTGGGTTTGTAGAATGTGATGTGATAATGTGGAAATAGGAACCACATGTTGTTAGCCTTAAGAATCCTAATCCATCACTGATTGAAGTCAGACCTGTCTCTGTGGTGCATTCCATGTCATGTACCACTCACAGTGAAACATATTCTTCCAGAGTGTTGGGACTTGCATGATGTAACGCATAAACACTTCACAGTGGACTCCATGAAAACCTTGTTCAGAGATGTCCCACCCGATGTGATCTTTGAATTTCTGAAAGAGATAGGACCTAAGCTGTTACCAAAGAAAGACTTTTAGCGAAATTTCCTGTGTTTTCAGAAGGTGTATTTTCAAAGGTTGTGTGGATGAGATTTTCTGTCTTTTCTTTTTCTTTTAAAGAATGACTTGTGAGTTGACTTCAACACAGAGACAGCCCTGATATGGCCTTTGTGGGTGGCTGGGCTATATGTAACATTCTCTCTCTCTCTCT
Organism: Conus betulinus; assembly: GCA_016801955.1. Lineage (NCBI taxonomy): Eukaryota > Metazoa > Mollusca > Gastropoda > Neogastropoda > Conidae > Conus > Conus betulinus. Next base: position 2,123,333 of record JADBJO010000004.1, on the reverse strand, counting down.
CTTCTCTCTCTCTCTCTCTCTCTCTCTCTCTCTCTCTCTCTCTCTCTCTCTCTCTCTCTCTCTCTCTCTCTCAGATCTGTCAGCTGTACAGCTGAAGGCTCTCACCATTTGATTTGAGGCCTCAGAGAGAAAACTATGGGGAGAAAAAGAAATTAAATAAAAAGTCTGAGAGTGGAGACTGTCTTTAACTGTTAGTTAATACCAGGTAGTTTCAAAGTGGGACCTGTGCATGCTAATGTTAATGTGACAACCACTTCGTATGAACATGTACTGTGTGTGTCACCCAGAAGACAAAGTTCCCAGCCTCAGTGTGGAGCTCAAGGAACATCACCGCCGAGGTCGCCCAGAGAGGGCGGGGTCATGAGGAGCAGAGTTCAGAAGGGGATGTCACCCCTACTGAAACAAGAAACAGACATGGTAACAGACAAACTGCCATCTTCACAGACTCTTGAGAAACAGAAGGTGAGAAATTATCCAGCGACTTGTACAGAAATATGAAAATCTGCTTTATTTCTTAGGTGAGGATTTAATAGTAGACTATGTCTTAATGACAATGGGAATGGAAATCAAGTGATGTTTCAGTAAACACAGGAAATAACAAATCTTTAATTCCTTATGTTCACCCATGATTCCACAGTAAGCAGGCTAGTTATCCATTTGTGAATGGGGTGAAAACATTTGGGGTCTTTGCCATATAGGTGAACATACAGCCATGCATTGTAACATAGGACACATAGTGATTCATCATTTCTGAATGATGTGGGTGTATGCACACCCTACTTCCTGCACAGGAAGATTGTAACTTTTTCTGTATACTTGGGAGCACACAGACCCAAACTTCTTATATGGGAAGACTGTATGCTTTTCTTTGTCAATGCTGTATATTCTTGTTTCTTTTTCTTTTTAGAGTTGATTTTGAGATTTTTGCGTGACAGGTAT
>JADBJO010000004.1:2117394-2119894 GCA_016801955.1 Conus betulinus | reverse complement strand
TGTATGTACTGTATAATGTGTACCTATACAACATAATGTGTGTTATTTATGTGTATAATACAGGTGATGTATAATGTGTGTGTATAGCTTAATGTGTATTATGTATACATAGTGTTAGGTGATCTGCAGCATATGTGTGTCTGATATAATGTGCATTATGATGTGCATAATGTATGTGATGTGTAACGTGTGTGTGTATTGTTATGTGTATAATGTTTATGATGTGTAACATCTATATGTATAATGTAATGTGTGTTATGATGTGTAAGTGTATGTGATGTACAACATGTGTATGTGTAACACAACATGTATTATGTATGTGTGTGTCTGTTACACCTGTTTGTCATATTTGTCTGTGTGTGTGTTATACCTGTGTGTCATACCTGTGTGTGACATGTGTATCATACATGCGTCATACCTTGTGTCATACCTGTGTGTCATATGTGCCATACCTGTGTGTCATACCTGTGTGCAGGGAGCCAGTGGTCTGAAGGGCAAGCTGAAGGAGGACTTTGATCGTCTGATTCAGAAACATCGCCATGACGACAGCGTCTCCTCTCCTGACAGTGCCGGCATGGACAAAGAGGAGTTGTGTCAGTACTTCACTGTTACAGAGAAAATATGAAGATTCCTAAACTTGTGACCCTTCTATTGTCGTTAAGAATATTAATATCTGTTTTGGATAAGTAGACATATTATACTGTATTTTTTTCTGTCTCCTTCTCTCTCTTCAAAAAACATATTCTGTTGTATTTTTTCTTTCTCCTTCTTTCTTTTCAAAAAACATATTGTGCTGTATGTTTTCTTTCCCCTTCTCACTCATCAAAAACATACTGTATGTTTTTCTTTTTTCCCTCTCTCTCTCTCTCTCTCGCTCTCTCTCTCTCTCTCTCTCTCTCTCTCTCTCTCTCTCTCTCTCTCTCTCTCTCTCTCTCTCTCTGTCTCTCTCTCTCTCTCTCTCTCTCTCTCTCTCTCTCTCTCACACACACACACACACACACACACACACACACACACACACACACACACAACATGGGCATACAGATGCTTATTCATACTTCTGAATGTTCACATGCAAATTCACATGCAAACCGAAGATAATGAAAACTTACCTGTCTAGACAGATACAAAATGTCAATGATCAGAAATAGACCACAGTTTTCTGACATGGACACACAAGTGGTTTAACAACAGAAATGTTGTAGTCTCACCTTTGAGCTTCATGCCACTCACACTTTTTATTTTACCTGCCGTAGATGTTGTCTGTGAACTCAGTGAAACGAAGCATGACTGTGACCCCACAGATGCAACATTTGAACGCGACAAGTTGATGCTGATCCAGCACTACGAGTCACAGATGGTGGCGCTTCAGGAGGAAGTGAATTCACTCCAGCAGCACTTCGAGGCAGAGCGGGCTGCTTTCCAACAACTCCAGTCAGGAGAACTGGCCCAGTCCATTCGACAGGAGCTCCAGGTATGTGTGTCATTGTAACTTGGATCAGTCCATTCGACAGGAGCTCCAGGTATGTGTGTCATTGTGGCTTGGATCAGTCCATTCGACAGGAGCTCCAGGTATGTGTGTCATTATAACTTGGATCAGTCCATTCGACAGGAGCTCCAGGTATGTGTGTCATTGTGACTTGGATCAGTCCATTCGACAGGAGCTCCAGGTATGTGTGTCATTGTGACTTGGATCAGTCCATTCGACAGGAGCTCCAGGTATGTGTGTCATTGTGGCTTGGATCAGTCCATTCGACAGGAGCTCCAGGTATGTGTGTCATTGTGACTTTGATCAGTCCATTCGACAGGAGCTCCAGGTATGTGTGTCATTGTGACTTGGATCAGTCCATTCAACAGGAACTCCAAATATATGTGTCATTGTGACTTGGATCAGTCCATTCAACAGGAGCTCCAGGTATGTGTGTCATCGTGGCTTGGACCAGTCCATTCAACAGGAGTTTCAGGTATGTGTGTCATTGTGGCTTGGATCAATCATAAAGATATGTTAAAGCTTCAGGTAAGTGCATCATTCTGATGTTAGACTTCATGCAAGAACACTGCCACGAGAAATCCATGTGGACACCTCAAAACTTCAGGTAGGTGTACAGTTATCATACAAACAGCCACATGTCAGTCGAAGTTTATGACTTTACACAGCCACAAATATGTTGACTCAATCTGACATTTTGGCGTAAAGCAGTGAGTGACATTGCTCTGAAACTTGGGATCTCACTGATGATTGTTTTCCATGTCCACAGGGGTGTCGTGTCACAATGAAAGATTTCGTTACAGACTAAGAGTGAATAAGCTGTCCTCTGATGATGCTTGCCTTGTAATGAACAGTTCTTTGTTGTGATCCTTGTACTTTTACAGCCCACATGATTCAGAGATGTTCTTCCATGAGGCAGACACCATCACAGTACAAATATACTTTATTGATTTCTGATCCGCATGATTGAATATTTTCTTCCATGAGAGAGACGCCATAACAGTACAAATA
>JADBJO010000004.1:2109894-2112394 GCA_016801955.1 Conus betulinus | reverse complement strand
TATAAACAAACTATTCTCACAAAAGACAGATGACTGTAAACAATGAAATGATTCTTCAGATTTTAATCTTTTCATTTCCACACATCACTATAGTTTGATGTTTTAGATCAAAAGTCTGTGTTTTTCAGGTTGAGTCCGTATTTTCTTTTTTACTGTCAACCCTACTTCTTCTTGACTTCAACATGGTGACAGCCCTGATATGGCCCTTTGTGGTCGGCTGGGCTATAAACAACATTATTTACCCCACTCTTCATAGGAAAGGTGAAACTAGGCTTGCTTTGAATGCCAAGCCATGCTATGGCTCCAATTGGGGTAGCCAGGAAGATGAGCACAGCACAGACACACAGACACAGACACACACACACACACACACACACACACACACACACTCACACTCTCTCTCTCTCTCTCTCTCTCTCTCTCTCTCTCTCTCTCTCTCTCTCTCACATCTTCACAACATACTCGTTAGTGCTGAGTGCCAGGCATACTCAATGTAGCCAAACCTGCAATGAGACACAGACCAACCAACATTGTTTGCCAGCCCCTGAGGGATAGTGAAAGTAATACCCAGTACCCTCAATGATTTTTTTATTTAAAAAAAAAAGAAAAAAGAAAAAAAATCCGGTGAGTATTCAGGGGAAGCAACGTATACTTATCAATACACACAAAACCAGAAATTTTGATTGCCCGCCATAGACGAATCTCGTGCAGACTAATGTTTAGCTGTGCAGGCAGCGATTGATAGGCTAACAACAGGTCTGTCTCAGGGTAATAACAGAGAGGTTTGACAGGCTTCTATTGATAGGCTTACAACAGGTCTGTCTCAGGGTAATAACAGAGAGGTTTGCAGGCTTCTATTGATAGGCTAACAACAGGTCTGTCTCAGGGTAATAACAGAGAGGTTTGACAGGCTTCTATTGATAGGCTAACAACAGGTCTGTCTCAGCGTAATAACAGAGAGGTGTGCAGGCTTCTATTGATAGGCTAACAACAGGTCTGTCTCAGTGTAATAACAGAGAGGTTTGACAGGCTTCTGTTGATAGGCTAACAACAGGTCTGTCTCAGGGTAATAACAGAGAGGTTTGCAGGCTTCTCTATTGATAGGCTTACAACAGGTCTGTCTCAGTGTAATAACAGAGAGGTTTGCAGGCTTCTATTGATAGGCTTACAACAGGTCTGTCTCAGTGTAATAACAGAGAGGTTTGCAGGCTTCTATTGATAGGCTAACAACAGGTCGTGTCTCAGTGTAATAACAGAGAGGTTTGCAGGCTTCTATTGATAGGCTTACAACAGGTCTGTCTCAGCGTAATAACAGAGAGGTTTGCTGTTTGACAGGCTTCTATTGATAGGCTTACAACAGGTCTGTCTCAGGGTAATAACAGAGAGGTTTGACAGGCTTCTGTTGATAGGCTTACAACAGGTCTGTCTCAGTGTAATAACAGAGAGGTTTGCTGTTTGACAGGCTTCTATTGATAGGCTTACAACAGGTCTGTCTGTCACAGACAGGCAGCGAGTGCCATAGTGACAGGCTTCTCGACTGAACTTGAGACCTGCCTTCTTCCCGGGATGGTCCAATGGGGTGGTGGCTGGTGTTCAGTGTTGTCCCCCTTTCTTCCAGAAAGGAGGCTGCACAGCACAGTGTTGCGTCATCAAGGATTACAGGTGATGGGGCGTCTGTTCCACACTACAGTGAAACAGACCGCCAGGGTGTTTGCTGGCTGCCATTGGTGATGGGGCATCTGTTCCTCACTGAACAGTGAAACAGACTACAGGTGATGGGGGCGTCTGTTCCTCACTGAACAGTCAAACAGACTACAGGTGACAGGTCGTCTGTTCGCCACTGAACAGTCAAACAGACTACAGGTGACGGGGCGCGTCTGTTCGTCGCTGAACAATGAAACAGACTATAGGTGGCAGGTCGTCTGTTCCTCACTGAACAGTGAAACAGACTATAGTTGATGGGGCGGCTGTTCCTCACTAAACAGTGAAACAGACTATATAGGGACGGGACGGCTATTCTTTACTAAAAAGTGAAACAGACTATAGGTGATGGGTCGGCTGTTGCTCACTGAACAGTGAAACAGACTACAGGTGATGGGGGGCGGCTGTTCCTCACTGAACAGTGAAACGAGAGTACAGGTGATGGGGCGGCTGTTCCTCACTGAACAGTGAAACAGACTATAGGTGATGGGTCGGCTGTTCCTCACTGAACAGTGAAACAGACTACAGGTGATGGGGGGGCGGCTGTTCCTCACTGAACAGTGAAACGAGAGTACAGGTGATGGGGCGGCTGTTCCTCACTGAACAGTGAAACAGACTGTAGGTGATGGGTCGGCTGTTCCTCACTGAACAGTGAAACAGACTACAGGTGATGGGGGGGGGGGGGGGGGGGGGGGGCTGTTCCTCACTGAACAGTGAAACAGTGAAACAGACTACAGGTGATGGGGGGGGGGGGTGCTGTTCCTCACTGAACAGTGAAACAGACTATAGGTGATGGGGC
>JADBJO010000004.1:2059894-2102394 GCA_016801955.1 Conus betulinus | reverse complement strand
GTTGAAGGGTAAAAAAAAAAAAACATGGTGCAAGGTACCCCATATGTGCATGTTCCACTTCCTACCACTCCCTCCGCTCTCTTGCAAAGGCTTGTTCCACCACACCCACACCCCCCCACACCCCTTCCCCACCTTTTTCACACCTCCTTCCCCACCTTTCATTCTCACACTCCTTCCCCACGCTTCATTCTCACATGCTGTCCCTCCCCCTCTCTGAGCCTCCTCCACACAGGGCTGTCTGGCCTACCCTTCTCTGAGCCCTGCCCCACACAGGGTGTTGACTGTCGCTTCCTGATGACTGGTTCACCCCTGCCCCCACACAGCGCGTCGACTGTCGCTTCCTGATGACTGGAAAGTGTGCAGGAGGGGTGTTGACTGTCACTTCCTGATGACTGACTGGTACACCCCTGCCCCACACAGGGTGTCGACTGTCGCTTCCTGATGACTGGTACACCCCTGCCCCACACAGGGTGTTGACTGTCACTTCCTGATGACTTGGAAACCCCTGCCCCCCACAGGCTGTCGACTGTCACTTCCTGATGACTGGAAAGTGACTGTAGAGCCCTGCCCCACACGGGCTGTTGACTGTCACTTCTTGATGACTGGAAAGTGTGCAATGTACACCCCTACCCCCCACACAGGCTGTTGACTGTCACACTTCCTGGTGGTTGGAAAGTGTGCAGCATAGAGCCAAGAAGCATAGAGTGGGGCAGCAAAGAGTAGTTCCATTTTGCATCCAGCGCTAAATCCATCTTCAGTGTCAAGAGATGATACTGCACTGTATTGTTTTTGCACGACGCTGTACGTTCCAATCGAAGACATTTTTAGGAACTGTCGGGATTGAAATGTGTTTTGCATGCGAGGCCTGTGTGTGTTGGATAGGAGGAGTGCGAACTGCTGAAACAGACCAACGGTCACCTGCACGAGATGGTTCGAGTCCTGCGTCAGCGCTCAGACAAAGAACTGCTGGAGAGAGAGAGAGAGGATCAGGTACTGGGGGGCACTGGCCTGTCTTGTTTGGTCTCTGTTTGTTTTGTTTTTCACCTTTTCTTCAGTTTCTTTTCTTTTTTTTTTTTTTTTTTTTTTGGTTAATCTAAAGAAAGGATAGTGTTACAATGACAAACAAATACAGAGAGGTTTTAAATGCAAGAAGAAAATTGGGGAAAGGTTACATGGGCAAAAAATGGGATGGCTTACAAGACAAAAATGGGAAGAGATTACTCAGCAAAGTAAAGTGGGAGGATTACAAGGGGAAAAATGGTGAAGGGTTGCAGGTTACAAAAAAAAAAGGATTCTGTGTGAAAAAATGGTGAGGGTTACATGTCCAAAATAGAAAAGGTTGCAAACAGGTAATGGGTGGGGGATGTTTTGTTTACTCATTTGTTTAAGATTTTATTCAGTGTTTGAAAATAGTTTGATAAAAGTGGGAGGGCCTGCAGGTGCAGGTATATCTCTCTCTTCCTATCATTTCTGTGTGCCTGTGTGTGTGTGTGTGTGTGTGTGTGTGTGTGTGTGTGACAGGATCAGCTCCATGACCTGTGGGAAGTAAAAGAAGAATGTGTGTGAACATGCTGCAAAGGACAACAGACAAAGTGAGTAGTCCGATGACCTGCAGGAGGCGTAAGAAAAAAACTGCCAAAAAAGTAGAACGACATGTGGACCGATGATCTACAGGAAACGTACCACACTGCCAAACGATTAGAACACACATGGCCGATGACTTACAGGAAACATACTGCACTGCCAAACAAATGGAATACGCAAGTCATCAAATGGACATAACATGTTTGGACCTATTGGTCTTCTTCTTACAGGAAAAACGCCATCAAGAATATGGAACGAGTAACCAGTTAGCTTTTCAATCTCAGTGAGAAGTGTGTTCTGAAATAGTAAAATAGAACTGAAGAGAAAAGTTGAACCGTTGAGACTAAAACAATAAGATAATAATAGTAATGTTAATGATAGTGATAAGTGAAATGGGAAAGGTAATAAATAAAACCTAAAATAAGATATAAAGTGAAATGTGATGAAAAGAATTTTTAGTACAATTTAAATTGAAAACTAAGAAATGCGTAAATCCATAGAAATTTAAAAAATATCAAAAGAAAAAAAAAAACTGTTAGAAAATATGAATGATAATCATAAATAACAGCTGGAGAATGGATTGATAACAAAATAAATGAAAACGTAACAAAATCAAAATAAATAAAAAACAAACTAGGCGACATTAAATTGAACCAATAAGCAAAAAGCTGATGATAATTTTTTTCAATGGAAGAAAGCTAAATATGTACAAATATATGCAAAAACAAGTGCATGCACATGTAGAAAAGGGAGGAGAAATGAAGTAATAGATAAATAATAATGAATAAGAATTGTAAATGGAGGATAAATAAGTAATAAACAAAAAAGTATTTTTAAAAAAGGGAGGGAAAAAAGACAGAATAATGAAGGAAGTAAATGATTAATATTGTAGTGGTATGTGTTGGTGGGGTGTGTGTGTGTCTGGTGCCGTGGGGATGATATATACGCTATTTTAGGATGCCGATGTCAGGTGGGCAGAAAGTCCCCAGTCTGGCAATGATGGGATTCTGCCATGGCGCGCTCGAAGTTGTCACTCTGCGAATGCCAAATTGTCAACATGATGGATGTTTGGTTTGAAAAAGTTGAAATGCAGAGCAACTGGTTTGGGTCTGTGGCGGTGGATGTCAGCCAGGTGCTCAGACATGTGCATGTGAAGTGTGCAGGGTAAACTCACCTACACAGGTCATTTCATTGTTGAAAGATGTTTTGGGGGCCAAGGAGGACCGTCGCCAGCTTGGTGAGAGGACAAGTGTTGCTGCTCTGTTTTGAGCAGGGTACCGGATGCATTGGTGTGGTGTTTTTTGTTCAGACTACAGCAAACAAGTAGATCTGTAAGATTTGTATCATGCCTCAAGGTGACCTTCATCTTCTGCTTCGCACCAGCTGAACTTGAGGATCCTGCAGATGAACGAATGTGAGAAAATATAGAAGCTTTTTCTTATGAGAACATTGTGAAGTAGAAGGTTTGAAAAATGAACAGCGAGAGCTGGAAATCTGAAATGACATGTTCCCACCAGTGGGAATTATCGTGTGTCTCTGTATGCGTGGTCAGTTGCTGAAGACCAGTGCGGAGATGGCGGCTGGGCAAACCCAACTGGTGAGGGAGGTGGAGCAACTCAAGCAGAAAGCCACCAATATGATGGAGTTAGAGACCTTCACAGGCCTGCAGGTGTGTGTGTGTGTGTGTGTGTGTGTGTGGTGTAGTGTGTGTGTGTGTGTGTGTGTGTGTGTGTGTGTGTGTGTGTGTGTGTGTGTGTGTGTGTGTGTGTGTGTGTTTGTGTGCGTGTGTCGTTTGTGTGTGTGTTGTGTATGTTTGTGCTGTGTGTATGTGTGTGTGTGTATGCTGTGTGTGTGTTTGCGTGGGTTTGTGTGTGTGGTGTGCTTTGTGTGTGTGTGTGTTCACGTGTGCATGTGTGTGTGTTTCTATATGTATTTTGTGATGAAACTGATTGGAGTACATCAATTACTTAACAAGAACATTCAATGGATTGATCAAACCTTGCCTTGTCTTCACTTGACTAGCCTTGCCTTTGCCCTTCCTTGCTTTCGCTGTATCCTTCCCTTGCCCAGGCTACAGCCTGGCCTTGCTTTGCCTTCTTCACAGCCCTGTTCAGGGCAAGTGTCAAGGTGAGGGGACTGCAGGTGGAGACTGAAACAACTGAACACAAACTCTGTGTGTGTGTGTGTGTGTGTGTGTGTGTGTGTGTGTGTGTGTGCATATGTGCAGGTCAGTCTGTTGGGGGACACAGCGTCACGCCATCTCGCTGCAGGAAGCCCTGACCCAGCGCACCCAGCTGGCCGACAGGATCATGTCAGGTGAGCCCTTCCCTCCTCCCCAACCCTGTGTCTCTGCCAAGGGCTCCAACAGCACTTTGTTCTGGCTTCTCTCTCTCTCTCTCTCTTTTCATTGGTCTTGCCATGGTCATTCAGACAGACCAGTTTAAAGAAAAACAGTAGGTAAAAAACAACAGGCTTGGTGCATCAGATGCAGGACTCGTTCCTCGTTTCGGCTGTTCACTCATCGTTGTTTATTGACAAAGGTGTTAGTTTGGTGGTGTTGATTTTGTTTTTTTTTGTGGTGGTGTTTTGTGTGGGTGGTTGGGGGTGGGTTTTTTGTTCATTTGTTTTTGTTAATTTTTTTTGCTGGTTGGTGGTTTTTTTTTTTTTTTGGTCACTTCAGTGAAGAATGAGAAAATTACAGGTGGAATCATGTCTGACATGAGGTTTTGAATGCAAAGAACAATGTTTAATTAGTATTGTTGAAGAAGAAGAACAGACACAATAGAAATATTGACCTTTACCATTGCTGTAACGAGCTGATCATCTTCACAACACATGTGCATTGCCTGAACACTTGTGCATGTTCATCTTTCCAACTTAGGTGAATCTTTGTCCTTGCCCTTGCCTTGCATCCGTCATTGGGCGAGCATAAAAAAAGTGAGCTGATTGGACAGACCATTCCTAGTAGGGCAGATCACTCCTGGTGTGGCAGGACACTTGTGCCATTGCAGGTCACTTGTACCACTGCAGGACACTTGTACCATTGCAGGTCACTTGTACCTTTGCATGACACTTATACCACTGCGGGACACTTATACCATTGCGGGACACTAGTACCATGGCAGGTAATTTGTACCATTACAGATCACATATACTATGGTAGGTCACTTTTACCATGGCAGGTTACTTACATGTCACATGTACCCTGGCAGGTCACTTGTATCATTACATGTCACATGTACCATGACAGGTCACTTGTACCATTACATGTCACATGTACCATGGCAGGTCATTTGTACCATTACAGGGCAAATGTATCATGGCAGATCATTCTTATCATTACATGTCACATGTACCATGGCAGGTTGCTTGTACCGTGGCAGGTCATTTGTATCATTACAGGGCACATGTACCTTGGCAGGTAATTTGTACCACTACAGGGTACATGTACCATTGCAGGTCACTTGTACCATGGCAGGCCATTTGTACCATTACAGGGCACAGGTACCATGGCAGGTCATTTATACTATAGAAGGTCACTTGTACCATGGCAGGTATCTTGTACCATGGAAGGTCAATTCTACCATGACAGATCGTTTTTACCTTAGAATGTCACTTGTATCATGGCAGATCACTTGTACCATGGCAGGCATTTGTACCATTACAGGGCACAGGTACCATGGCAGGTCATTTATACTATGGAAGGTCACTTGTACCATGGCAGGTATCTTGTACCATGGAAGGTCACTTCTACCATGACAGATCGTTTTTATCTTAGAATGTCACTTGTATCATGGCAGGCCACATGTACCATGGCAGGTCACAGTACCATGGAAGGTCACATATACCATGGAAGTTACTTGTACCATGGAAGGTTACTTGTACCATGGCAGGTCACTTGTACCATGGCAGGTCACATGTACCATGGAAGGTCACTTCTACCATGACAGATCGTTTTTACCTTAGAATGTCACTTGTACCATGGCAGGTCACATGTGCCATGGAAGGTCACATATACCATGGCAGGTCACATGTACCATGTCAGGTCGTTTTGTACCATGGCAGGTCACTTGTACCATGGCAGGTCACATGTACCATGGAAGGTCACATATACCATGGCAGGTCACATGTACCATGGCAGGTCACATGTACCATGGCAGGTCACTTGTACAGGTACCACCATGGAAGGTCACTTCTACCATGGAAGGTCACTTCTACCATGACAGATCGTTTTTACCTTAGAAGGTCACATGTACCATGGAAAGTCACATATACCATGGCAGGTTACTTGTACCATGGCAGGTCACATGTACCATGGCAGGTCACTTGTACTATGGCAGGTCACATGTACCATGGTAGGTCACATATACCATGGCAGGTTACTTGTACCATGGCAGGTCACTTGTACCATGGAAGGTCACATGTACCATGGAAGGTCACATATACCAATGGCAGGTTACTTGTACCATGGCAGGTCACTTGTACCATGGCAGGTCACATGTACCATGGCAGGTCACATGTACCTTGGCAGGTCACATGTACCATGGCAGGTTACTTGTACCATGGCAGGTCACTTGTACCATGGCAGGTCACTTGTACCATGGAAGGTCACATATACCATGGAAGGTCACATATACCATGGCAGGTCATATATTATGTGGGTGTTCCATGATAGCATGTTTGTGTCTTTCATGATGGCATTGTGTGTCTTTATGATGGTATGTTTTTGTGTCTTCCATGATGGCATTTTGGTGTATCTTCCATGATGGCATGTATGTCTTCCATGATGCCATTGTGTATCTTTATGATGGCATGTTTTGTGTATTCTTATGACATATTTGTGCGTCTTTATGATGACATGTTTGTGCGTCTTTATGATGGCGTGTTTGTGTGCTTTTTTAAGATGGCGTGTTAGTGTATCATTATCATTGCATGTTTGCATTTCTTTAAAATGACATAATTGTGCGTCTTTATAATGACATGTTTGTGTGTCTTTATGATGACATGTTTGTGTCTTTTTAATGACATGTTTGTGTGTCTGTATGATGGCATGTTTGTGTGTCTTTATGATGACATGTTTGTGCGTCTTTATGACATGTACATGTGTCTTTATGATGAAATGATTGTTTCTTTATTGTGACATGTATGTCTCTATGATGACATGTATGTGTCTTTATGATGGCATGTTTGTGTGTCTTTATGACATTTGTCTTTATGACATCTTTGAGTGTCTTTACATGTATGTGTCTTTATGATGACATTTTCGCGTGTCTTAATGATGACATGTTTGTGTGTCTTTATGACATGTTTGTGTGTCTTTATGATGACATGTTTGTGTGTCTTTATGATGACATGTTCTCCCCCTCGCCTTGTATACGACTCTCCTCAGTTCCCCCAGTTTAGCACGACTACGTGCTCAGCTGTGAATCATTGTCTGAACGTCGCATGCTGTTGTTCCGTCTCTCTGTCATTGTTCCCTTTTATGATGACATATCTGTGTGTCTTTATGATGACATATGTGTCTTTGTGACATGTTTGTGTGTCTTTATGATGACATGTTCTCCCCTTCGGCCTTGTACATGTCTCTCCTCAGTTCCCCCAGTTTACCAGGACTACGTGCTCAGCCATGAATCATTGTCTGAACGTCGCGTGTTTTTCTGTCTGTCTGTCATTTTCCCTTTTTTATGATGACGTCTCTGCGTCTTTATCATGACATGTCTGTGTGCCTTTATCATGACATATGTGCGTCTTTATCATGACATGTCTGTCTTTATCATGATATATGTCTTTATCATGACATATCTGTGTCATTATCATGATATATGCGAGTCTTTTTCATGACATGTCTGTGTCTTTATTATGACATGTATGTTTGTGTCCTTATCATGATATATGTGTGTGTCCAAGGAACAGAAACAGAGATTTGTGTGTCTTTAGGATGGCATGTTTGTGGGTCTTCATGATGACATGTTTGTGTGTCTTCCATGATGTCCAAGGGCGGAGAAGGAGCGCCGCCAGGAGAGAGGGAGTCCTGGGAGGAACAGAAACAGATGTTTGTGTGTCTTTAGGATGGCATGTTTGTGTGTCTTCATGATGACACGTTTGTGTGTCTTTCATGATATTCAGGGACGGAGAAGGAGCGCCGCCAGGAGAGGGAGTCCTGGGAGGAACAGAAACAGGAGATGCAGACCCAGCTGGAGGCCAGCACTGAAATGTACCGCAACCTGGCTCTGCAGCATAAAGCCCTGGTGTGTGTGTGGTGTGTGTGTGTGTGTGTGCGCGTGTGCATGTTTCTTTGTATGTGTGTGTGCGTGCGTGTGTTTGTGTATGTGTGTGCATGTGTGCCCATCTGTGCGTGTATGTGAGCATGTATGTGTGGGCGTAATCGCGTTGCGCGTGTGTATATGTCTGTGTGCATGTGCACATGTGTGCGTTTGTGTGTGCATGCGAACAAGTGTGCATACGCGTTTGAAAGAAAGAGGGAGAGACAGACCGACAATAGGTAGATACAGACAGAGGGAGAGAGAGAAAAAGAGAAAGGGAGGGAAACTAACGGAAAGTAGCCAGGACGAACAACCAAATTATAAAACATTTGTGGGGGTCATCTCTTGAATTAGGTAGAATTTAAGGTCCCTTGATTCGAGGTGATGAAATGGTGAAGGAAAACCAGTGCAGCACGAAGTATGTACCTAGAACTGTTCAGTCTATTGCACATGCACATGATTTGTGTATAAGGGTTTTTAACTGATATGGGAATGGTCAAAATGCCCGAGGGAGAGATCGCATACGTTTCCATAAAGATCAATACTGTTACGAGATGTGCAAGAACAGACATCACGGGTTGTGTCAAGAGAGTTGTTTCCCTCCTTCAGCGGCAGTCCAGCAGCAAGCTGGCCCACCAGGTGAAGGAGCTGTATCAGGAGAACGCAGACCTCATGAGCGTCCTGCAGCACTCGGAGGCCAAGCAGAGTGCCGCGCAGCGCCGCAGTCACAAGCTGCAGCAGCAGTGCCAGGCCTGGCATGATGCCGTGCATCGCTTGCTGCGCAACAAACACAGCCAGGATGCGCGCTAGTGCAGCTGGTGTCAGCGCTTACCAGCAGAACTCCCCATGATCAATGAATCAAGATGGATGCATGAACCCGCCTAGTATGTGGTTCCCATATCTGTGAACTCTTGACAATCATTCGCAATTTTGTGTGCGAGTTCATTCAAAGAAACTGACCAAATGAAGCGTTTTGTACATTCAATGGATCTTTATAATCATTTTTAAAGGCATAAACATCTTTCAGAAGTGATTTGGTTGTGATACCTACTCAGGGCTTGATCCGTGATCAGAGACAATACCTTTACATCTCCTGTGATTTGTGTGGTCTTACATATTCAACAGTATTTGTACGAGTGATCGTTTCATCTTGCCTGTCCATTTAAATCCTTTTTTTTTTTTAATTGTGAACAGGGCTGTGATAACTTTTTTTTTTATGAGTTGTGATGTGGTATTGAGATAATGCATTTTCAAGTATCTATTATCAGGCATGAAATACTTACTCGCTTGGATTTTTTTCTTCACCATGTAACATTTGTTTGATACGTGCCCCACAGAAATCAGTGGCTATTCTGCACATATAGATGTGAAATTGTTAAAGGCAGGAGTCAAGTTGTAAAAAACCAGCTGTGTGTGTGTGTGTGAGCGTGCGTGTTTGTGTGTGCATGCATGCATGCGTGCATGCCTGTGTGTGTATGTGTGTGTGTGTGTCCACATGATAAGCATATATCAGAGAAAGAAATGGGGGAGAGAAACTGTTCCATCAAATGAAAAGTTTATCATTCCTTTCATAGATCACTGAAATTTTGCATTAAGGGATAACCCCCATGGAGAGGGGGATTGATTCTCTAACACTACATATTACCACCACATGAAATGGGGGTAACAATAACAGCAAGTTTTACGGCGGGCGCTTGTGTGATTCAAACTCACATTTAATTGCGGACTTGGTGCTTCAAACCGACTGAGCCAAATTACTACAAAGTCTATCATGGTTTTGTGTACAGTATTCTTGATGCTGCTCAAGCACTGTCTGTATCTTTTGAACTGTCCCTCTGTCGCCTTAGCATCGTCAACTGTGGTTGGTGGTGGTTAGAAGGTGGCGTTATAGTGGATATCTTTCACTGCAAGGTAGAATAAGATGGGAATTGAAAACCTGTGAAGATCTGTGGATGTTTCACCGGCAACTACAATCTTCAGCCTCGTGCTGTGCGCATCAGGTGGAATGTTGTGTGATGGGCGTTCTGTGTGTGTGTGTGTGTGTGTGTGGGGGGGGGGGGCAGTGCAGTGCCATGATGATCTATTGTCACAGTTCTGGGCTCACCATCATCTTTCGCGCTCCAGCACTTGCCAGCTTAATTGACTGATTTTATGTCATGAAGTAGTCAGCTGTTTAATCCTCATGTTTGTCAGAGAAGAAGAAAAAAAAAAAAAAGAAAAAAAAATGAAAACACTTGACCATGATGCATGATTAGAAAAGATACATGGTGCACTGTAAGGGTATTATTCATGTATTCTTCACACAGACAGGTATCTACTCATCAGATTTGTGTTGGGCAAGGATTGCCTGAAAATCGTGGATTGTTGGAAATAAATGCATCTCTGTTGAGCATTTTTTATCATACAACCCTCCAGTTTGAACAAGAGTGTGTGTGTGTGTGTGTGTGTGTGTGTGTGTGTGTGTGTACGCGCGCCTGCGCTGTGGGCGTTGTGTGTGCGCGTCTTGCAACAAATTGCGAATGATGAACTTGTTAAATATCCTATAAAAAAAATATATATATTCTTAAAAAACAAAAAAATCAAAACACACACACACACACACACACACACACACACACACACACACACACAAACAGTGCAAAGCAACATTTTAAAAAAATATAAAATAATAGTAAAATAAGCAGAGCAAAAACAGACACTACAAAAATGGACACACGCATTTTCAAGAAACAGGCTTTCTTCCAAACGTCAATGCTACTGAACGTAGGATTGGCTGAATGCGAGAGCATTATACACTTCCCCCTTCACTGACCGTGTTAAGGCTGGGACGGCAGTCGTTATTGCACTAAGCTGTGTTAGAGATCTAACCCGACTGCAGACATGTCTTCCGTATCAGTGCGTCACCATTCGTCAACAGTTGTCTCCCTTAGCGTAGTGTGTGCTGGAAGGAGAGGCCTTTGTTGGCGTGCAGCTAAATTTGACTTGCCAGGAACCTGTCCTCTTGCCCACTCCCCGGTCTCGGGCATGTTGAAAACAAACACAAGTAGTTTTATATTTCACTGACTGGCAAAGATCCAATGTGTGTTCAGAGTCGTCTCCTCCAACGAATGCTAACCGTCGGCTGTCGTGAACGTATTAGATTGCATTGGAGCGTAAAACCCCCACCCTCCCCCCTCCACGGTCCCCGATTCAGCTGGCCACGCTACTACTACTTCGTTTACACTGGGAGAACCTATGCAACGGTAACACTACCCAATACAATGCTAACGCCACCCGAGGGTAACTTGAAACAAACAGCATGACGAAAGTCGCTCATATTAGCTGGCAGCAACATTAGATCAAGAAGCAAGAATATCAGTATATTTGGAAAAAAAAAGAAACTTTGTAAGCAAAAGAATGCTAAAACTAGTAACGAACAAAGGACACAACTCTAACAGAAACGGACGTTATGTTAGAAGAAACAAAGAATTATTATAAAAACTTATATGCAGAAAAGAAAGTAAAAGACAGTGAAATTGAAAAAAAATATGCCAGTAATCTACCCAAACTAACTCAAGCAGAATCCGACGAGTTGGAGGGACCAATTACCTTAGAAGAAGCTACTAGAGTCTTAAAAAATCTTAAAAAATATGGAGAATGATAAAGTCCTGGGAAAGATGACAATATTTTTTTTTTTAATTCTTTTGGAGACATTGGGGTATTTGTTTTGTCCGTTCGTTTAAAACGACAGTTCATTACAATACAATAAAGGCGAAATGTCTATAACACAAAAAGAAGGTATAGTAATTTGTTTACC
Organism: Conus betulinus; assembly: GCA_016801955.1. Classification (NCBI taxonomy): domain Eukaryota; kingdom Metazoa; phylum Mollusca; class Gastropoda; order Neogastropoda; family Conidae; genus Conus; species Conus betulinus. The sequence continues at coordinate 2,090,751 of JADBJO010000004.1, read as the reverse complement.
AAAAGCAGAGAAGCCACGAGAATATCTAAAGAACTGGAGACCAATTTCACTTCTAAATGTTACTTATAAAATTGCTTCTGCCTGCATTGCAGGTAGAATAAAATCTGTTTTACCCAAAATCATAAATGAGGATCAGTCAGGTTTCATTCCCGGTAGATACATAGGAGACAGTTTAAGAACCATATATGATCTAATTCACTATTTAGAGGTGAACCGCTTGCCTGGGTTACTGGTATCAGTAGATTTTGAAAAAAGCATTCGACTCTGTTGACTGGTCGTACATGAGTACGGTTCTACGTGCATTTGGTTTTGGAAAAGGAATACAGAAATGGATATCATCTTTTTATGAAAAGATAAGGTCTTATGTTATAGTGAACGGGAAGGTTTCTTCAGGATTTTCTATTGGAAGGATGCCAAGAAGGTGATCCTATATCTCTCTATTTGTTTTTTTTTATGTGCCGAAATACTATCAAATTAAATGAGGCAAGATCAAGATGTTAAAGGCATAAAAATACAAAATACAGAATTAAAGACAAATCAGTTTGCAGATGACACCACCTTCACACTGGAAGGAGATAAGAAATCATATGAAAAGTTGTTCACAGACCTCTATGAATTTGAGCAAATATCCGGACTTAAACTATGAAAAAAAAAAAAAAACGTTTAATGTTTGGTTAGGGATAAAAAGAATTCCTCGAACACACATACCTACCCTTACATAAAATGGAATGGAACCTTTAAAATTTAAAATCCTTGGGTGTGATTTACGAATAATCTGACAGATATGACTCAAATCAATGTGACAGATAAATTTTTAGAAGTTAAAAATCTATTTAAGATATGGTCAAAAAGAGTATTTACACCACTAGGTAGAATAGCAGTGCCAAAATCATTAGTGCTATCAAAACTTGTATACTTGTGGATCCTCCTGCCCTACCCTCCAGACTCTCAAATAGATATGTTGCAAAATATGTGTTTCAAGTTTGTTTGGAACAACAAAAATGATAAAATTAAAAGAAAATATTCTGTGCAAAATATTTGGAAAGGAGGACTAGGTATACTCAGTTTTAAGATATATATCCAATCCTTAAAAATCGCCTGGATTAGGAAAGTATACGTGCAAAATTGTAAATGGAAAACAGTATTACATTCATTATGTCCTGAAATCGATGCCCTTGATTCATATGGACCAGATAGATTCGTACAAAGCAAAATAAATACATTTTGGAGAGATGTTTTTCAGGCGTATATAATTTTTTTTTTGCAACCGTGCAGAATTAAAAAATAACAAAGATCTAGCTACTGAACCTATTTTTTGTAACGAAAAGTTCAAAGCGGGAAATATACCGTCCTTTTACAAGAAATGGATGCAGAACAATATATTTTTGGTTAAACATTTACTTGATGACAATGGTAACTTTATAAACCGTCACATACTGTGAGAGAAGCTGGGATCTGAGGTCATTTTTTCTAAATTATATAAGTTGCGTACAATCAATAAAAGAATATGCGAAGAAAAATGTTAATAAAACTCGACAGTAATATCAGTAATGACAGAACATTAGCGTTACAAAAAATTTGTAGCGCCACTAAAAGGGCACGCATTCACCATGATATTATCATAGAAGACACTGAAGTTTTAAACATCAACTCTTTTATGAAATGGGGAACAGAGCCTTAACATACCTATTAATTGGACAAACGTACTAAAAAGAATTAAGAAAAAAGAAATAAAACTGAAATGGTTCCAGGTTAAAATATGTCACAGAATTATGGTAACTAACAGTATTTTGAAAAGAATGCAGGTTGTGGATAGTGACATGTGTAATTTCTGTAATAGAGAGAAAGATTCAATTAGTCACTACTTGTAGGAATGTGAATCTCTGCACATTCGTTTCTGGAAAAGAACTTGAAAATATTCTAAAAAGTAAGTGTTCACACTGTGAAAGATTGTCATTTAATGTAGAGCTTATATATTGTTTGGCACTGATGAGAAAACAAAAAAAAACAGACGATATGCTAGACTTAATCATTTTAATGGGAAAATATTTCATATACAAAATGTAGAATAAATAAGATGAAGCCTAACCTAATAATGTTTCTAAAGGAACTATGTCACAGGCATAAAATTGAGAAACGATTATGTACTCGATGGAGATGAACTATGCAGAATACGGGACAAAATGGTTTCCATATATAACATTAATACAAGAATAAATGTTAGTAATGCATAGAATACAATTCCCTTTGTTTGCATATTGTCCGCGACCTTGGGAATCAAATGGAACAATACGACTGAAATGTGTTTATGTAACGTATTTTCTCTAAATGTCATGATGTATCTGGACGCTATGTGACTGCAGCATGACTTTGTTTGATGTTTGAAAATACTGTCGCTGTTGTCCATTGAAATACTTTCTTTATGTGTGCCTATTAAAAAAAATTTTTTTTTAATATATCAGTAGCATCCTTTTCAATTAAAAACAAAAAGCGAGCAAGCGAACAAAAACAAATGCAACTGTGGTGTGTGTTTGTTTGCTGTTCTTATCGCAGATTTCTCTCTGCAATAAAGGGCGAGGAGTGTACAAAATCTGACACACTCTCCGTTTCTGAACCTGCCATATTTTTTTTTAAAAGAGGCCTTATAAGAAGAATCAGTCATTCAACCGTTGATCTGGTTGAAATATGTACAGACCCAGGCGCATTCTTCTAACTCAATACTGAATGTTACCACAGATGATTCAATCACATTAATCTCTGCTTCATTCGATTAGCGTAGGCCTAAATCAGCTGGAAACGATACAGCGGCCCTGCAAATGCCACCTTACTTGACCGGCCATAGCAAAATCTGATTAATTAAAATACTTTGCTTTTTTTTCTTTTTCTGAAAGGGAGCAGGTGTGGGGAGAGGCTTACTGCGAAACATTTAGACAAGAAGTGAACCATGTTTCCCTCTCATGACGCCTGTTGTGAAAGGAATCCTCCTTTCGGTGAAAGATTTCAGGTAATACTTTTTCTAAGAAAATTCGTTCGTGGGTGGCGAAGGAATGGCATCACAGCCTTTAACTTTAAATCAAATAAAAAAAAAAAAATTTAAAAAAAACAGAAAATGAATATATAAAAAAGGCCTGGTCAACGAGGTGTCACTGCGTGGGACAAGTCCCTATACGCTACACCACATCTGCTAAGCTACGAGACTACAGACCGCAGGATATACAGCTAACGGATAAATAAGGTAATGACTGAAATGAGAGGATGTAAGACAAGGGTCTGGTGGCTACGGCTTAGATTTCTGACCCATCCATTAGCCCAACGCGCTGATCAGACCTTGGTTACCTACCTAACATTGTCTGTGCCACTTTTATAATTGTATGCATGTATTTGCGTGTATATGCATCAGTCTGCATGGCCATATTGGGTAAGATGCATAGAGTCTGGTCTTCTCCTGTGCTTGTGACTCTGCAGGAGGTCTGCCTGCTGGCCTCAGCCGCCATATTCCGACTTCAGAGCAATACTTCAAAGAGAGATTCAGCCGACAGTTGGAAAATGATGATATTCCTGCCTCTGCTTACAGACTGTGTACAGGGATGGTGCGGAATGCACTCAGACAATCGAACCCCTTCACGGCAGATTACAGACTTTATCAATGTCAGAAACAAAAACGAAGCACATTTATTTGCAAAGAACGAGTTTCGTTCAATAGTGGAGATTTTCAGACTGGCAACAACCGGTAATTAGAGTGTCTGCAAGTTTCAGGTCATGAATAGAAGAGTTGGCGTTTTTCTCTTTCCATTTCTTGACTGCTTGGAACAGAAATCTGTCCAACACCGGCGTTTACTTACTTAAAAGCGTATCTTAATTTGGCTTGCAGTTTGTGATGGACTAGGTCGCTGGGCGCTGATGGTCTTGCTTTTTCTTTGGGTTACGATCACCACAGACACCTGTCTTCTTTTTCTGCCCATCCACACCAACAGTGTCTACATCATCTCTCCTAGGTTCAGGCCTGCAGGTCGACATCATCTTCCTAGGTTCAGGTCTGCAGGTCTACATCATCTTCCTAGGTTCAGGCTTCGTGTTCGCAAACGTCAACTCGTTCTTCTTTCCATAGCAGTTCGTAAACTATTCCACGAAGAAACGTGCCTTGGGTTGATGCAGTCGTTGACCCTCTCTGAATCTTGCCACTAATCCACGTGTGCCGCTGGTTTCTTTGGGAGATCTATTCTGGCATTGTTGATGAACATACGTTACGGAATTGCGGCAGCAGTCTTCTAATGTGAGCTGTGATGAAAGAGGGCCGTCTTGAACTGATACGTGACGTCATGATTTTTTTTAAGACACCGGCATAAACCTCGGCCATCAAACTTCTGCATATGACTTGGAGTAGCCAGGGGATCCATCCATTTTCATCAATATCCGATAGGCGTGCTCTTCGTTCGAAGCCATCCAGGACAAAGTCAGTTTTTGCTTTCTCCTCGTCTAAAACGTGAATAGGCTCGCGCCGACAGCTCAACTGTTTTGCTTGATATTCCATTTCAATCTTCCTGGGCATTTCTTTTTCAGGCTACAGTTCATTGATATGCTTTTGGAGCTGCAACTTACATTCAAATACAAGTTTGCCGAAATCTGTTTTCTTGTCTTGGTAGCTAGAGCACCAGAACCAAATCAGACGATTACAGTTGTCTCCCATCCCGTAGTTCCACTGTCCTCTTCTTCTCGCCACTTCAGGTTCAAAAGGCAGGCAGGGTCTCAGTGTCGACAGATAAGGCGGGGACCAGGAGATCATGTTCAGCGACTTTAACATACGACATCAGACATGGTGCTGGGATGGGGGATGCAGGGTAGCGCATCGAAGATGTTGTTCAGGGTGTCCTTGAAACAGTTCGGACCTGGGCTGACGTTGTGAATGACGACCCTGGTGCCATGAGGGGGGCAGAAGGGATGTAGGCTGCAGAGCGTGAACAAATTCCCTGTCTGAATGTCAGCGTGGATGTCCTTGGCACTGTGCTTTGAATTCTAGCCTTGCTTTTCTCCAACGTCTCTGCTGGCGCAGTGTGCTGTCGTTCATTCCTCAGTCTTCATACAGCCTTTCTTCGTTCCTTCCTCAGTCTCCATACAGCCTTTCTTCGTTCCTTCCTCAGTCTTCATACAACCCTTCTTAATTCATTCCTCAGTCTTCATACAGCCCATCTTAATTCATTCCTCAGTCTTCATACAGCCCTTCTTCGTTCATTCCTCTAAGCGTGTGTCAATAGGAAGAGACTCTATAGACAGCTTGACAGAACTTTTTCAAAGAGGGAAAAAAAAACCTCAAGCCAAGTGTTTTGGTCCTGAACTCTTCATGCTCTTACAGGACTGAATATTTCAACCTTGGCAAAATTATGTCATGTTCCAAAAACGAGCAATTTGTCATCTACCGATGACACCTGTGATATCCTTGGTGGTTGGTGGTAAATGCGTGTACCTGAACCACAACTGATTTTCTGCTGAACGCAGTCTTTGCATTTAAGTGCACAATACAGACGTTTCTATCATCTTCGAAATAGGAAGATTTTTCACTGAAAACGGAAATTATATAAAAACAGCAATATTTAGACGTACCAGTTCACGACGATGAAACGTCGTAATATCTTGGTTAGGAAGCAGAGCCTGCAATGCAGACTGGCCGCTGATATTCTGTAAGATTTTATTTTTTTTATGATGTAAATCAAACTAGCATACAAAGCAATTACGTCAGTTTAAAAAATAACAAACAATAACAACAACAAGAAACAAAGAAAGACAGAACGAAGGAGAAAGAAAGTAGGAGTGAGGGAAGGGGAGGTAGGGGCGGGGGTATTCTTATGCAAACTTTCCTTTCCTGAGCGCGACAGTCGTGGCCACTGGTTCTTATTGTTGCACCCTTATGAGAATACCTGGGACCACATAATTTTTACTCGCAGATATTCCATTCAGAATTTAACTGCGACGAAACTTTTCTACTTTCTTTGATATTCTCCTCAATGTAAATTAAACATTCAGTGAAATTCAGTGCGGGCCACTTTTTCTCCTCAATGTACATTAAACATTCAGTCAGTGTACATTAAACGGGCCACCTTTTCTCCTCAATGTACATTAAACATTCAGTGAAACGGGCCACTTTTTTCAATCCTCAATGTACATTAAACATTCAGTGAAACGGGCCACTTTTCTCCTTTTCGCATGGCATCCGCGCTAGCGCGTGCTGTGTACCGCCGCTCACTCACCGTCCAAAAAAAAAAGATCAATGATCGGAAACTATTATCGATCACTGCGCCAAACACAGGATGTTGTGATCGCGTTTTCCTCTCCAGATATAATCGTCATGGCCCGTGGCATCGTTGTGCAAGAGGAAATGTCTGCACTCAAACATGTAGGCCTACAATTATATGTGGGTTTACCTGGGTACAGCCGACTGAAGAGAGCTGCCTGCTGGCACCTCGTTCAGTCGTTTCCCGTGTCATTCAGTTCATAGAGTTCATTCAGTTCAACAACTCTTTTCATTCTTTCGATTTTTTCACACTGAGCTCATGCTAAGTGCTGCGTGTCATCTATACCAACGGCCAAACTGGCCTTCTCTTTCGAATGTTGGTGATGGGATTTTACGTGTGTGCAAGATGTTTTGCGTGAGTTCACACACGGAACCTCGGTTTATAGTCTCATTCGAAGTACTGTTTGGGGAAATGGAGTCAGAACCAATGTTAACTTCGGGAAAAATTCCCCTGTATCGAAACGGCCCGGCGGAAATTCGAACCCGCAACCCCAGGATCACCAAGATTACGAGTCCGGAGCTCTACCAACTGAGCTGTTCACCCCCCCCCCCCCCCCCCCCCCCCCCCCCACTATCTTAACAGGCGTGTAACCCAGTGTGACCCAAGTCACGTGATCATGGGCGTTCATACGTTGGGCGACCAAACCTAAACATCTAGTGGATCCAACTGGAACTGTTCATCGACGCCATCACGTCATTCAGTGTACAACGAATAAAGGTGAGTTATGAGACCGTTAAGACCTGGGGGGGGATAGTATGCAGAATGTGCGACAGTTTAGGGCACTGGGTGTCGCACATTTTCTATCAAAACGGTTTCCGTTTCAGTTGTGCTGTGTACGTCGGTGACACCTGCCACTGTGTTTCAGAGGAACTGCCCTCGGTGTTCACAACACTTGTCTCGGTTTCAGTTTTATCAAGGAAGTGTCACTGCGCCCGCGGGCAAGTCCATAGACGTTGCACCACATCCGCTTGAGTTTTCGAGACCACACAGCAGGTGGATAGATAAATTAATGAGCAAGATGACAGGATTTGGGACGAGAGTCTCATCGATACAAAATACCAAGCACAGAAACATCTCATACTAAATAGTGAGCATAAACCACACTGTCCGATTTAATTGATGTGCGCGTCGTCTGAAGTCAGAGCTTACGCCCGTCAGAAATGGCGGTCAATGTAAAATTTATCAGTGACGCCATTTACTCTAGACCAGCGTTACCGGTTTTCCCCGTTTGTATATAGCACTGGGTTTTCCCGGTCTCATATTATCGCGATAAGCTTTCCAGGTCACAATGTTCGCTAGCTCAACGCGAGGTGAAAGGAGAAACACGATTGTTCATCTACGAGGACGATATGTAAACGCTGTTTTCATGCAGTCGTGGCCCCGAGAAGGTCTGTCATAATTATGGAAGAAACCGAAACTTCAAGAGTGCTAGAAGGATGATGATGATGGTGACTGTTGTTAAAATGTTTATTTCCAAAATAACAGATAAGCACAAGTGCACCCCCCCCCCCCCCCCCCCCCCCCCCCCCCCCAATTTCATTTCGGTCCTGGCCCTGAAAAAGAATTTGGCAAGTTTATACCTTTTGACAGATAAACATGCAATATATCCGGACGACGTAGCAGCGCTACTGATTTGTGTACACACACACACACACACACACACACACACAACACACACACGAGAAAAAGGAAACAATGAACCGATAAAAGAAATAAAAGTCACGCACAGAGAGAAGGAGAGACAGACAGACAGACAGACAGAGAGAGAGAGAGAGAGAGAGAGAGGGGGGGGGGGGGAGGCAGGGCGGGAAGGGAAGGAGAATAATTATATGAAACAAAGGGAGGATGGTGGTGGTGCTGGCAAAGCCTCCGTGAATCGACAGCAATTTCAACTTCATTCAAGTGGCAGACACAAGACACTCAAAGCAAAGAAAATGGATAGAATGGTGAGAGAGAGAGAGAGAGAGGGGGGGGGGGAGGGAGTGTGCGTGCAGGTATGCGGTGTCTGTATATAAAATGTGAGTAAAAGAATTGCAGTGAGTGTGTTAAGAATTTGTGTGGAACATGAAATGAGAATTAAAAAAGAAATTATGCGGTGCGCAACATCGAAAATGGGGAGTTATAGGAATACCAGATACAGAAAAAAGTATATGCAAGCTCTAAAGATCACTTCGATAAAAAAAAAAAAAGAAGAAAAAAAAAAAGATATAGGCCTACTCTGCAAACCAAAAATGGAAAACAATAATTGGAAAACCGTCCATTAAAAAAATTCTTTCTCACAAACTCAGCATTTCTTTTTTGTTTGTTTTTTTTTTGAAAGATGTCTTTTGTCTTATCAAAACTTTCATAAAAAAGAGTAGAATTCCAAAATTCTCAAGAGGTCCTGGCACAGCCACTTTTCTGTAATGATTTTGTAAGAGTAGGTAACAAGGTATTTTGCTTTAAAAAGAGGACAAGCAAAAATTCTGTTGGTTAGGGATGTCATTGACGAAAAGGGGATTTCTTGGATTACAAAAAGATTTTGCAATAAATATGGTATTCACGTACACTATCTTGAATATATGGGATGTGTACAAAGGATTTTGCAATAAATATGGTATTCACGTACATTATTTTGAATATATGGGATGTGTACAATCACAAACAAATATTCAAAGAATAAGCATAATATAATAAAGAATGGAGAAATTAACCAAGTTCGATATTCGATATTGACTCGTTTGTTCAATGTGAATACATCTACGATTTGCGATTGATTGGGAAAAGACCTTAACACAAATAAGAAATCGGAAATGAAATGAGGCACGGAACAGTAAACAATAAACAGTAAACAAGTGGGGTAGTTTTTCCTCCCATAAGGAAAGCTAACACAGCGCAACTTCTATTCAAGACTGGCACAGCCTTTCAAACTTGAATAAAGTCAGACAAACACAAAGACGAACAATCTAATAAGTGGGTGGGTGGATGGGGGGGTAGGGAACAAGCGTAGGCCAACACTTAATTGTCTTCATAGTAATAACTTGGCAAAACTTTGGACTTAAGGAAGGGGGTGGAAGGTTGAAGATGGAGAAACTGGGAACATGAATTTAAGAAAATATATTGCAGATATAAAAACTCTTCACTAGCTCCATAAGGGACCACCATCCCCCCCCCCCCCCCCCCCCCCGGAGCAGGCAATACAAATATATCTGTCCTCAAAGGGGATTGCGACGGTTCCCTTATGCAGCTAGTGAAGAGTTTTTATATCTGCAATATATTTTCTTAAATTCATGTTCCCAGTTTCTCCATCTTCAACCTTCCACCCCCTTCCTTAAGTCCAAAGTTTTGCCAAGTTATTACTATGAAGACAATTAAGTTGTTGGCCTGAGAAAAACGTGAAAACTGTTTCAGAATCAATTTTGACACAGAACTGGCATTGTTTGGTAATGATGAACAAATAAAAACAGACGAAGGGTTTGACCAAATTATCCTGTTTGCTAGACATTTTGTATTATAAACGCAAAGTCAATTAAGATCAAACCTAATCTCAAACACTTTATGAATGAGTTTTAAGAGCAAATATCAAATCGAAAAAATGTATGCATTGCATGGAAGTCCGATTTACAGAATTTCGTATCCATGCCAGAATCTTGTGGAAAGTAACTGATGAAAATATCAACGCATAGAAATGTTGATACCTTCCGACATTTTTCCACAGATTGCCGTGCGTATATGAACTGGACTGGAGGATTGTAACGTCTCTCAACGTGTTGATGGAATGCATTGTACCCTTAGTTAATGGACCGATTGTTTTTTGCCTGTGCTTGTTGTAAATATTGTTTTTTTGCTGTGCTTGTTGTAAATATTGTGTTTGCCTGTGCTTGTTGTAAATATTGTTTCTGCATGTGCTTGTTGTAAAATGTTTTTTTTGCCTGTGCTTGTTGTAAATATGTACACCATGCTGTTATTTAGGGGGGAAAAAGTTTGTCTCCCCCATCCCATTCGGACACCCCCCCCCCCCCCCCCCCCTTCAGCCCTCAGCGCCATCCCTAATCCATCCATCCTTTGCAATTTCTTGTCAACGGGAAAAAGTCATTTCTACGAATAAGCGGACAATATCATTTCAGTAAATTACACAACAAATTCTGGTACATCTGACTTCCTTTTTTTTCTTCTCATTTGCAGAATGAAAGTTTTTCGCTAATATGAATTTTTTTTCAACCGATCCGAGAAGAATAAGAATTAGCTGAATGTTACCGAGCTTTTTTTTTTTTTTTTTTTTTCTTTTGAAACCGTCCAAGTCCTAAAGCAAGTGTCAACTAATTGATTAAATGTATGTGTTCGTGTGAGAGAGAGAGAGAGAGAGAGAGAGAGAGAGAGAGAGTACAAGAGAGAAAAGAAGCAGAAAAAACGAATTAACAACGAACAAGAAAAAAAAACAAACAAAAAAAAACATGGATAAGGGATAGGAGTCAAGTCATTAAGCTCAATTCATCTGCATTTGCTCAACGTAACATGACCGAAGCGAGTAATGTGTACGGTCCCCCCCCCCCCCCCCCCCCCCCGAAAACGTGTGCGTGTGCGTGTGTGTGCGCGTGCGTGTGTGCGTGCGTGCGTGTGTGTTCGTTCTGTTTAACCTCTGTTCACTTTGAGCGATATTAGACGTGAATGAAAGAAGAGAGTGACTGACTGACTGAATGATTAAATGAATAAGCGTATGTGTTGTGTAAGCCTTTCTATGTGAGTGTGTACGTGTATGTATCTGTATATGTGTCTAAACTGAACAATAAATAGATCAATAATCTTAAATACAGCAATCAGTGGGGAAAAAAAAAAAAAAACTAACAGATAGCAAGAAAACAAAAATCCATTCACTATACTAAACAAAATGAGTTAGCTCAAATTTATCTAAATAAAAACCCCAATCGGACTATGTATTAAGTATTCAGCAATTTCGATCAGCAGAGAATGATTCGAAAGTAGATCTTGTAAGTTTTTTTTTCAGAAAAAGTACTGGATCGTAATGATGTTGGTAAGAAAGTAGTCACCTTGTGACAACTGAACAAAATGTGATTCACTGTTATCTCTTTACCACAAATACAATTAGTATTTTTACTAAACTTTGTTTTCAAAGCATTTAGCTTTAATCGAATTATAAGGGAAGATATTTGTCTGAATAATAAACTGGAAGATCAGGCATTTTTCTTAATACAGGGTCTATTGGGAAAGCTTCCCATTGGTTGGATGAAATATCGGTAGACGTATCAGCATTTGTTCGAGCTCTCTTCCGTGCAGTCGATTCAAGGGTACGATAACATTCTACTACTGACGGTTTTATTTTCAACTCATAAAATGACCCTGCTTTTTTAGCACCTTTTTTCGCAGCCCTATCAGCCAATTCATTTCCACGAATACCAGTATGTGAAGGAATCCAGCAAAATTCTATTATACTGCCTTTAGACATCAGACAGTGTAAAAGATATTTAATTTCAAACACAAGGTCGGGTCGTATCAATATATTAGAGGAGTCAAGGGCATTAGGACTGATTTTCAATCTACAAAGAAAACTATCTGAGCGATGTTAATGGGAAGATCTGTGAGAAATTCCATTGCCATCATAATAGCTACTAATTCGGCTGTGAATATAGATAAATTGCTACCCAAAAAGAACGATCTTTGAGTTTTAATGAAAGGAGTAACAAATGCTGCACCAACATTTCCATCATCTAAAACGGAACCATCAGTAAACACCTGAAAATGATTTTGATATCTTTCGTATACATGTGATTTTGACTAAATTTGTGATGATATTAATATTTACCCTTTTCATATAAGTATAACCAGTATCAAGAATAGGTTTTGGTATCTCCCATGATGGAATAGATGAAGAAGATGTGTTTTTTTTTTTTCAGCCACTTCTTTAATATCTACTGTTGAACATTTAATCAAATCAGAAGTATATGTAGCTATTGTTTCTTGCGATTTAATCGTAACTGCCCTGTTTGGAAAGTCAGTGTCCGATCTAATTTTTGAATCTTCTTGAATGTAATTATCACCAGCACTCGATTTTATGACAAATTTTGATGCTGCTAGTTCAGAATAATCACCAAGGGGCAAAATTCCCGCTTCTCTCTATGCCTTTGCATTTGAGGCATGAATAGGAATACCGAGAGCAAATTTAATGGCTTTGCAATCCAAACTTAACTTTTTTTAGAAGAAATTTTGGAGCACTATAGTACACTTCTTGACCATATGCAAGTTTTGATCTAACAAGAGCAATAGAAAGCTGGAGTAGAGTTTCTGAGAATCCATTCCCCAGGGTAGTCTGCTTATAATCTTTAGTAAATTAAAACTTTTCCTAGCCTTTAATATATATTCAAAATGAATATTCCAAGATAATTTTGGAGTCAAGAAATGTCCTAAAAATGCAATACTTTGTGTTTGTGTGTGTGTGTGTGTGTGTGTGTGTGTGTGTTTAATTTTCACGTGATTTTGTCCCTTTAATTGTACAGAAAACGCCTCGAGTTCAGAAGAAAAAAGCGCTATATATATATCTTTATCCTTACTAACTTCCCGAGTTGGTCTACGAGTGTAGGCCTATGTGCGTGCCTTCGTCTGTGTGTGTGTGTGTGTGTGTGTGTGTGTGGTGTGTGTGTTCCTGCCTCTGTGTGTGTGTGCGTGTGTGTGTGTGTGTGTGTTTGCGCGCGAGTGTAAAATTACTTTGCTGATTTCACGCAATCGTGCGCAAGTCACCATTGTGCATGAGATTGCCAAAGCACCGTGTGCCGATAACAGCACCAATAAATAATTACTAAGGCTCGTCACGTGATCCACTGTTAAGGACAACGTCTAAAGTGTGTCAACTCGCTCACGTCGTCATTACCATGTCACGGCTATTCTTAGAACCTAGCGCACTGGATTTATTATTCCCCTTTGGGGGAAAAAAAGGTGTCAAAATCCAGATGATTTAGAAATATGGGACGTTCATATCGATAACAGCAAAAAAGGGATTGCTGGGCCGCTACATGACGCGTTTTGATCTATTGGGTATTCTTCGGGCAGGGCGCACAAACTTGGAAAAAAAAAAAAAATGCAAAGGAAGAATGAACAGTCAGTTCCTTCTCTCTTCGATGTTGGTTCGATCACGTGTGCGTGAGTACAGGCTGGGCAGAGAAGAGGGCACAGATCAAGAGTCATCCGAATTTGAAGAAAAATGGATATTGTTGTCGAATGATGATGGTGATAACTATGGCGTGGATGAAATATTGAATTACAGAATGGGAAGAGTGGAGGGGGAGAGGGTACGGATTATTTTTTTAACGATAACAATTTGAAGACAAAAAATCATAATCGTATGATAATGACAATGACGGCGTGGATGAAAGACTAAATCACGGAATGCAAAGAGCGAGAAGGTTAGCGGAGAGAGGGTACAGATTAACGTTATAATCATAGCGGAGAGAGGGTACAGATTAACGTTAAAATCACAGCGGAGAGAGGGTACAGATTAACGTTAAAATCATAGCGGAGAGAGGGTACAGATTAACGTTATAGTCACATTTTTCAAGAAAGGGAAAAAATAATGGTATTAAAATCTTAAATTAATAATGATAACCTTGGTATCAATAAAATTAGGATTATGTTTATAATTATAATAGTAATCGTAATAATGATATAAAAAAGAGGAGTTATTAACAATAATTATGATAATAATAATAGTAACAACGTCCAAAATAGTGACAGTAACGATGATATTAATGATAATCATCATCATCATCATGATAATAATAACAATAATACAGGAAATGGAGAAAATAACAACGCGAATCTGATAAATCTTTTAAAAAAAAAACACTTGCACAGATAACAGTGGTTGTAAATAAAAAATCAGAATGAAAATACTGACTAAAATGATAATGACGATAAGAAAAATAGTAATATGAAATGACACACACACACACACACACACACACACACGCATCAATTCAGAAAACACAAAAAGAATAAAGTTAATCATAAGGTGTGAACAGCGAAATAATAACAATAATAATGATTACGATGATGATGATTTTGCTACTATTACAATTTCTGCTACTACTGCAAACTATAACTTTGAAATATCGACAAAAAGTAAAGGCACTTCCAGCGGTATGTTAGTGGTCTAGCAGTGTGTTGGTGGTCTAGCAGTGTGTTAGTGGTCTAGCAGCGTGTTGGTGGTCTAGCAGTGTGTTGGTGGTCTAGCAGTATGTTAGTGTCTAGCAGCATGTTAGTGGTCTAGCAGTGTGTTGGTGTGCATGCTTTGCTGACACAGAGGCATATCAAAATGTTATCCCTCTTGGTTTTAAAGTTCAGTTTTCCCCGAAATGTTCGATTATGGTTTAGAGCGCTCAACGATCATTTTATAACTCAAGAAAGTTCAACTCCCTAAACAACCATTTCATTATGGCTCAGAAGTATATGCACCACCCATCCTACCCCCACTCCTCCTGACAAACTTATTACAGATTCAAACAGCTTTTTCTCTCTCCCCCCCTCCCCCTCCCACAAGCAATCCATCATCATTCTCAGCCTTATGATTCATTTCATTATGGATAGAATGTTCTATCCCCTCCAACAATCAAATCACTCCATTAAGATATTTGATTACCATTCTTTGTTAACGATCTAATCAACATTCTCCTTGACGAGTCCGATCCAGCGGACGAAGGGCCTAGGAGCATGCAATACAAATAGATCTGCCTTCGAGAGGGATTACGATGGTTCCCTCATGCAGCTAGTGAAGAGTTTTTTTTTTTCATATCTATATATTTTCTTAATTTCATGTTCCTATTTTCTTCATCTTCAAACCACCATCACCACCCCCCCTCCCCCCAAGACCAAATCTTTGCCAAGTCATTACTGTGATGACAGAGGGGTTGCTCACCTGCGCTTGTTTCCCCCCACTATTAGATTGTTCGTCTTTGTATTTGTCTGACTTTATTCAAGTTTAAAAGGCTGTGCCAGTCTTGAATAAAAGTTACTCTCTGTTAGATTTTCTTATGGGAGCAAGAGTTACCCTACTTGTTTACTGTTTATTGTTCACTGTTCCCTGCCTCATTTCATTTTCTTTGTTCATCAACTGGTATTTGCCAGCATTCATACTATCTGTTACGATGAGAATTGAATCATAAATTCTGACCGGGAAAAGTTTGCCAGCGCTAGGTTAAAACTGTTGATTCATGAATACCGTTGATTGTCGGAAGGCTTTGAAGTGTGTGACTCTAAAGTGTACAACACTTGTGTACTTGGCTAAGTATATTCCAAGTTACAGCAATTCAATTTATGAGAAAAACTGAAGTTATTTGACTTCTGTTGTTTTGCATTGTATAACTAACTCCTACCCTTTGTCAAACTTCATTCAAAATCGGCAAGAAAGTGGACACTGATAACTATGGCAGATATGTCTATGATAGGGGCCTACTCCAATCCTTCGTTGGCCGAGATCTCACACATTATTAAAGCCAGAGGGCAAGTGTGAGAATTCAACAAGCCAGACTCTCACCTACTTAACAGGCCAGGCCGGTTCTGTTTCTTGTACTCCCAGTTCTTATATAACAGGGAGTACTTTACTATGGGAATGAAGAAATGCTCTGTGTGTGTGTGTGTGTGTGTGTGTGTGTGTGTGTGGTGGGCCGACCTTTCTGAAAATTTGTTGGTATGTTTATTGGGTCACGGATCATGCTCGATGTTTCATTTTATCGTTATAGCTGTTATCAAAATTTTATAAAGGCCCATAACGGCTTTTCTTTCTTATGGAATATCTTAGAAAGTACTTGGCCGTTCTACGCCTTTCTGAAAATTTGAAGGTATGTTCATTATGGGTCACGGATCATGCTCAATGTGTTATTTACCGTTATGGCCGTTACTAACGGCTGTAATGGTAAAATAACGGCTAAGAAGGGCTATAGCGGTTTTTCTTTTTTATGGAATATCTCAGAAAATACTTGGCCGATCTTCCTGAAAAGTTGTAGGTATGTTCATTATGGATCACCGATCATGCCCGATGTGTTATTTTTACCGTTATAGCGTTACCAACAGCTATAACGGCCCATAACGGTTTTTCTTCTTTATGGAATATCTTAGAAAATGTTTTGCCGATCTTTCTGAAAATTTGTAGGCATGTTCATTATGGGTCACAGATCATGCCCGATGTTTTCATTTTGAAAAACCGTTGTGGGCCGTTATTACCACAACGGTTTTTTTTTTTTTAAGGAATATCTCAGAAAGTACTTGGCCGATCTTTCTTAAAATTTATAGGAATATGTTCACTATGGATCACAGATGAAGGCCGATGTTTACCAGAACAGCCGTTACTAACGGCTAAAACGGGCCAAAACGGTTTTTCCTCTTTATGGAATATCTCACGGGTATTCAAGATAAACTGGGAGTACGTTTTTATATGCTTTGCATCTTGTTTTAGAACTTGTGTTCCTACCTACCCTGGGCATGCCTGACAGTGGACAAACACCGCAGCCCAGCACCTGATCAGCTGGTCTACAGAGAAGTGGCTCAATCACCTGCAACTAGAGAGCGATCAACTATCCTCTCCAACATCAGATAAGTTCTGATAATCCAAGTGGACTCCAACTCAACTCATCCAGAACTTTCCTTCACTTAATGATGGAAAATGAAGTGGGAAACAAACCCTGCCGGATCTGAATTAGTGAAACTGATTTGAATATTTCACCCTTGTATAAACAAGTAAAATTGATGTGTGAAAGTGCTCTCACTTGTGTCAGTTCTTTGTTGTTCATTCAGCAGTGAATGTTTGAACTTATAACTTTCGGAGCTACAAATACTTTTAAGTGTACAAGCCTAAGGAAAATTATTCCTAATCCACACTTGGGTAGTTTTAACAGTCTTGAGAAAGATAAACATTTCTTTCCATGACTCTTAGCCTACCGGAAAGTTGCTCCTTCCATAATGAGTAAAGAGAGAGGGTGGAGGTGAAATTTTACTATAACTCAGATAGAGAAAACATTTTAAGTCCTTCCCCTAGAGGACACACCCACCCACTCCCAACTCGTCACAATTATGGGTAATAACGTTGAATCCACCCCCACTCCCAATACACTCTCTCTCTCTCTCTCCAAAAGATATGAAGTAAGATCCTAATTCACAATCACAATATGTTCTCTATGACATTACTGCTAGATTGCAAAGAGCGACGACATTGGAATCGGTTTTTAACTGAATGTTTTTTAACCCGATCATTTGGGCTCCGTTTTAAAAAAAACAAACAAACAAAAAACCCACCTATGTTCATCAACATTTCCTTGTTCTTGTCACATTGCTTCATTATGGTTCAGGACACAAATGCTGCAACAGACAGTAGCATTGTTGAAAACAAGGAACAACACAATACAACGCACGTAACAAGGTATCGAGCAACGCAGACTTGCTGTACCAAACGACAAACGAATTTTCGACGAACACGACTTCTGTAGACGAACAATAACTGTCGTGAAATGCACACACACAAACACACACACACTAAAAATAACAGTCAGCTTGAGAATGACAACGTATGAAAAAGGAATGGTGAAAATGAAACCGGTTCACATCACACACACACACACACACACACACAAAAAAACACAGAGAGAGAGAGAAAGAGAGAGAGAGAGAGAGAGAGAGAGAGAGATCATCTTTATTTTCCTGGGGAAAAGATAAACAAGAAGATGCTTCCATTTTTTCCATTTGGCTCCTGTCCCTTCAGGGACTAAAGATAGTAGCACACATAAATATATTACACAATATTGTCAATTTAAAAACAAACAAGCAAAAAAAACAGAGTGATGATCCGTATTAGCACATAGAAAATATGCATACTAAAGTCTCTCTCTCTCTCTCTCACACACACACACACACGCACACACACACGCAGACAGATCGCGCGCTGTAGCCTATATAATATTTCCCATGCGGAAAAAGGAAAATAAAAATCAGCGACCAAAATAGTATCATCAGCATAGCCCGATCTTTAAGCTTCCGTTTCAGTCAGGAGCTGTGACTGCCCGAGGACCAGTCCATAAATGCTGCATCAGATCCCCGGGGTGTACAGCTCATGGATTAACCAATGAATGACTCAGATGAAAGATTTAGACAAGGGTCTCCTGACCCAATGGATTAACCAATGAATGACTCAGATGAAAGGATTGAGACCAGGGTCTCCTGACCCAATGGATTAACCAATGAATGAGTCAGATGAAAGGATTGAGACAAAGATCTCCTGACCTAATGGATTAATGAATGAATGACTCAGATGAAAAGATTTAGACGAGGGTCTCCTGAATACGACTTACCAGATGTCTTACCTGTGCATTAGACAAGCATGCTGCTCAGATCTTGGGCACCTGCCTAACACTGTCTGCGAGATGACATGAAAGCGCAATTCTTTTTTAAAATTTAGGTTTTTTTATAATCTTCACCAGCATGTACTTTTAATTGTCTAAACCTTCCTAACATTGTTTTCGTCCCCTTCCCACCCCCCACCCCCACCCCCATTCATTTTCTCTCTATCCCTGTCTCCAGTGTCTTTAAAGCTTCCAACTCCTGAAACCTCTCTCTCTCTGTGTCTCTGTCGGTCTGTCTGTCTATCTCTTTCTCTCCCTCTCCCTGCCATCCCATGAATTTAGCCTTACTATATTTTCTTAAGATTATTTGTTCATCAAATTGACTTTTTTTTTTTGTTAATCTAATTGACTTCAATTCGGAATTGAATACTTCACATTTCTGTATGTTCAATATTTGAGAAAATATATCACTTTTTCTCTCTAACGTTCATTTATTTCATTTCATTTATGATGCTGTTGGGTTTTGTTGCTGGTACTGTGGTTTTTTCTTTCAATTTACTTGAATTATTTTTTTCCCATTCATTCTGTTCAGTAGTGCAGTCCCTGTACAGGGCGACCCGGGATGGGGGGAAAAAGCATGTTTATGTTTTTCCACTCGCCTATCCTCGACAACAATGAATTTTGTCTTGCCTTGTCTTGTCCCCCCTGTTATAATGGCATGTGTGCAACTGCGTGTGTGTGCACGGGTGTGTGTGTATGTGTATAGGATGGTAGGCACGGTCCCATATGAGAGTATATGCGGTCTGTGCACACATGTGCGCGCATCTGCATGTGATCTATGGGCTTACATGAGCATGCTCCTGCATGTATATCTGTGCACACGGGCGTACACGCATGTGTGTGTGCTGACATTATTATGTGTGTGTGGAGGGCATTTGTGTGTGTGCGTGTCTGTGTGTCTGTGAGTGAGAGAGAGAAAGGGGAGAGGGATGGGGGGCGTGCGCATTTGATTATTAATAGGGAACGAACGTTAAGAAGATGACATAGTCACTACTGATCAATAATAAAAACAACGATGATGATGATTGTGGTAAAAATCAAAACAATACTGATGAACAGAACACTAATTGGGATGAAAACGCAAATGGAAATACTTAACCGATAGTAATAATAACAACACCAATATCAATAATGATAGCAGTGTTTTAGTAAGTCAGTAAAAATGTAAAGCATATCACGTAACAATCTTGTCAAGAAAATCGATGGTCAGAAGACATACCACAACTCTTTAAACCCTCCCCCGCCACTCTTCCTCCTTCCCTCCACTGCATCTGTAACGCATGACACACACGACACACACAACCACTCATACCATCTACTACCCCCCCCCCCCCCCCAAGACCCACATGTAGCCTTAATCGCGCACATGACAACTAAACCTCCTCTTTCTCTACAGCCATCCACACATGCACACACACACAGGCATCAGAAACCAACGGTTACGAAGCTGAGGTTCCCGTGAGTCTTGTTACAAACCCCAATTCATCCAATGATGAATAATTGCAATTTAAGTCTCTCTCTCTCTCTCTCTCTCTCTCTCTCTCACACACACACACACACACACACACACACACACACGCACGCACGCACGCACGCACACACACACACAATCATATCTCACAGGCACTTCGTCTTACACTCTTGCATCGCTTCACGATGCAAACTTACCGGTGCACATACGTTTGCACCAGAAACAGGGGATCTGAGAGATTCAAAGTCTGTTATCTCGTGCGTTTAGTCATTTGCCTCTGCCACTGGAAAGACCCAGTGTGACTCTGCCCAGTTCTCTAGGAGTCTTCACAGTGTTGGCCTCGAGGTTATTCCGGTGTTTGGATGGTGATGTTTCTTGCTCTTCCTTTTAAGTCTGGATGTGTGCGGCCACTCCCTTTTCTTGATGCTGAGCTCTGCAAGATGTCTGTGGTACAGCGGCTTTGATCTTGTCTGAGGTGATACTTCAGCTTTCTTCAATGGAAAACACATACTTGCTTATAGCAAATAGGGTTTCCCATTCCACTTTCCACACTCTGAAGCAGGCTCATGGGAGTCGGTCAGTATCATGGATTGTCGAGTTCGAAGTTGGTTGTGGATGAGAACCAGTGGAGTGCTTGGGTCACTGCTTCTACCTCCGTTGTTAGACTGGAAGCTGTTCAGCTTTATGCACCATTGTATGTCTGGATTGTGTGGCCAGTTTGCTTCACTGTGTACACAGCCTGAAGAGATATGAACACTGATTCATGAGGCAGTTATGTTCAAGTATACAAGCATATATTCACTGATGCACAGTTGATGTTCAAGAGCATATATTCATTGATGTGAGGCATAGTTATACAAGCATATATTCACTGATGCATGAGGCAGTTATATGTTCAAGTATACAAGCATATATTCACTGATGCATGAGGCAGTTATATGTTCAAGTATACAAGCATATATATATTGATGCATGAGGCAGTATACCTTCAAGTATACAAGCATATATTCATAGTCAACCTTCCTGATCATAAAGCACGACAGGCTTACGTAGCAGTGAGGAATAGGAGATAATGATGGCGCTGTTGTTGAGGGCGAGCGAGGGGGGGGGAATGAGAGAGACAGAGAGAGAGAGAGAGAGAGAGAGAGAGAGAGAGAGAGCAAATATGCGTTCACGTAATGGGGGAGGGGGGGGGGCAAGAAAGAAGAAATATAACAGCAGAAAGCTATCAAAAAAATGAGAAAAAAAATTCAACATCATTATCCACACCCACTTCCCCCAGAAAGTTATCTTATGCACCCCCACTCCCCCTAGAAAGTTATCTGACAAGAACAATAGTAGCTAACACACACACACACTGCACAGTACATTATAAATCTTTCGCAAATTGACATTTGTATGCACAGACACAGCGTGTCATTATGAGAAACAAAGTATTTTAAAACAGTAGTACTTGTAAACAGCAACAATCACTTTGGGGATCTAAGTAAAAAGGTATGTTTGTGATGATACTGTAAGTAAAATGGCATGTTTGTGATGATGATTTAAGTAAAAAGGTATGTTTGTGATGACACTGTAATAACATGCATGTGGATATGTTTTTTGGTAGTATGAATCATACTACACATTTACATAACTAGGGAGGGTGTGCAAAATATGTACAGAATTTTCTTCTGTAACCCTCTGAACTTCGATGGCATTTAAACTAAGACGGGGCCGGGGGAGTGTGTCACGGAAAAGGACGTGACAAGCAAAACCTTTGTTCTACTAGGTCACATCTAGGTATGGGAACCTGGAACAAAACCTTGTTTCTACTACGTCACATCTAGGTATGGGAACCTGGAACAAAACCTTGTTTCTACTACGCCACATCTAGGTATGGGAACCTGGAACAAAACCTTGTTTCTATTAGGTCAAATCTAGGTATGGGAACCTGGAACAAAACCTTGTTTCTATTAGGTCAAATCTAGGTATGGGAACCTGGAACAAAGCCTCGTTTCCACTAGGTCAAATCTGGGTATGGGAACCTAGAGTTCTGGAGACTTTCTACAATTCAAGCTTAAACTGGATGTGCAACTTTGTGCGGGGTTAATCCTGACAAAAATTCTGAATGTACTTTTCTTTATTGATGGAAAACATATCCCTTAGTAAAAGAACTAATTTAAATATAATCCACTTCTGTACGGCTCGATGATTTCAGGAGAAATGTTTTAAGGGCGTGTTTGTAGATGAAGATTAAAGGTTTCGTCGACTTTGCTTGGGTGAGTGAAACATGTTGAAAGGTGATTGAAGAGAGTATTTATGCATTCAGTAATAAATTTTCTGGCATGTCAGTTAAAAAAGTGCTTCAACTCTGTTAAACTGATATATTTGTCTTGATACAGTTTAACATCATTAGTTTGATGTGAGCTGTCAAAAGAAGATTGTTGTCAATTATCAAATCCAGAACAGGATGATTGCGTACTTCATCAGGTCAGTTTGGGGCTACTGGTGTGGTTGCATTCTATTCCAGAACTTATGACGACCTCTGCCTTGCTGGTATTCATTTTTCAAAGGGCAATTCTCTTCCTAACGCTCCATCAACGAAGGACATTACTCCACTAACTGATTATGCCCTCGGTACAAATGTCAAATTTAGAGACACGTTGCTGCACAAGATCTGGAAACATATTTCGGCCGAAACGTCGTCTAGTGTCTAGGATCCGTCTCTACCAACACACAACCACATACTGTGATTAGGAGGAACTAAAAGAGTTCAAACGCCACTTCTATGCACCTCTACTCTCATCCCCTCCCCCATCCATCCTCTCCTTCCTGCTTCCTGGACATAAAAATTATAAAACACATACATAATCTCTCTCTCTCTCTCACACACACACACACACACACACACGCGCGCGCGCGCACGCGCGCGCGCGCGCGCATACACATTCACACTCAATCGTTTTCCTCATCCTTCACGTGTTGTAACTCTCTCACTTTTTTCCTGACATCAAACAGAAAGTGTGCTTACTAACTTGCACAGATTGCCTGTGGAAGCTGTACTAATGACTGGTAGTTTACAGCCCAGCCGACCACTCAGGCCCCCCACCAGCACGGAAGTCGTGTTCCTCAGTACCATGTCACGCCAAACCCGTCACACAGAGCCGCGGAAAACGGCTTACAGTTTCTTTTGTTAGGCACAGCAGTCATTTAGCTAATTGGGGCTTTTGCATTTTCTCCATAGGAGTGTTCCCGCTTTGTGACACAGGGCCTATTGATTGCAGCTTTGGGCCATTCTGACCTGGAACACACCTCTTCACTTCCTGCCGGAATACAGGGCGTGGGCCATTCTGACCTGAACACTCCTCACTTCCTGCCGGAATACAGGGCGTGGACCATTCTGACCTGGAACACACCTCTTCACTTCCTGCCGGAATACAGGCGTGGGCCATTCTGACCTGAACACCTCTTCATTTCCTGCCGGAATACAGGGCGTGGCCATTCTGACCTGGAACACACCTCTTCACTTCCTGCCGGAATACAGGGCGTGGACCATTCTGATCTGGAACACACCTCTTCACTTCCTGCCGGAATACAGGGCGTGGACCATTCTGACCTGGAACACACCTCTTCACTTCCTGCCGGAATACAGGGCGTGGGCCATTCTGACCTGGAACACACCTCTTCATTTCCTGCCGGAATACAGGGCGTGGACCATTCTGACCTGGAACACACCTCTTCACTTCCTGCCTGAATTCAGGGAGAATCACAGGTTAGAGTCTTCACTTCCTGCTGTCGGTCTGTTTGTCTTCAATGTCGGTCTGTTTGTTGGTCTGTTTGTCGGTCTGATTGTTGGTCTGTTTGTCGGTCTGTTTGTTGGTCACAAACAATGTGACCATCACTGGTTGATTTCCGGGTCTAAATATATTAGAAGGTGTACAGTCGACATGCCAAGCAGCTGAAATGTTTCCACATCAGATGCCTCAGAACTTTGCTGCACACCGAATGCCGGATAGAGAACCAGATCCAGAGGTGCTTCAGAAGGCCCAGAAGGAAAACATCCATGCAATGCTAACACGCTCTCAACTTAGATGGGCAGGACATGTCCACCGTATGGATGAAAATCGCCTCCCAAAGAGACTGTTCTATGGCCAGCTGCTGGATTATTAAATGCGAGGATCGGCTTGATCAGCCATCTTTGTGTACACACACACACACACACACACACACACACACACACACACACACACACCACCCAGTGATAGCTGAAGTCATGGTCATCTTCGCCCGCGAAGGACAACATACATACATATATATATATATATATATATATATATATATATATATATATATATATATAGTCTAAAAAATAAAACCAGACAAAAAACTAATACAAGACAGCAGTACTTTTATGCAGAAGTAACAAGTGTAGGGAAAAAAAGGTACATCATACTGCCATGAACATTAGCAGCTAGGTTACATACGTGACGGCAAGAAGGAAGCAGCGAGCATCAACCTGCTGGGCCTGATACAGACAGAGAACGATGTTCCGCCTCTTGTCTTCGTGACTAGGTTTCCGTGGGAGGAGAGGTGAGCTGCGCCGTGTCGCTTATCTCCTGCAGCTGGTGAAGCTATTCACCATGAAGGGCAGCTGGAACAGACACACACTTCTGAACACGAACACCATTAAGTGATCAGTCATTCTTCTTGCACGTCCGTCGTCGCTTCCCTGGCCAGAGTTGGCAACCTGCTGCTGCCGTTCCAGTGGCCCTTGGTTCCGGCTGCGACTCCTGTCCACCACACCGCTCCCCGTGCACTGCGCTCCACTGGCAGTCCTCCTCCGTCCGTTCATGTTGGGGTGAGGGCTGACTCACGCACACAGTGGCTTCAGCGTGCGAGTCGAACGTTCGGCGGAGCGCGACCTGGTTTTGGGGAGTCCCCGTCCGCCTGTCTGCCCGCGTCTTTCTCTCTGCAACATACACACACACACAGTTGAGCCGGAAGACTTCTTCAACATGTCATGCAAGGCATTTTACCACATTCTTCAATATGTCATATACCAGGTAGTTTACCAGATTTTTTTTTTTTTTTTTTTTTTTTTTCCCCATCCCAACCTCTGCGCCACCTCAGAGGCAGTGCACACACGCCGTTCATTCCGACACCCCGTCCACAGCCACAGCCCGGTCCACAGCCACAGCCCGGCACCGACAATCCCAGGGAGCAGTCCCCAAGTCGTCAAGAGGCAACCCACCGGAGAAGACACTGCGCTGCTGCCGAGTCACTTCGGGTGTTCAGTGGCGCCTGTTCTGTTCTAACTTACGCAGGACACCACCTACTAAGCCCCCTACTGACGACAATAATTGCTTAGTCGCGGAGCCGGCGTGAGTGAACTCTCCCTCCGGACGGCGCCACCACGTCCGTCCAACGACAGCCCCCATGGACTCGCCGATACCGGTGACCTCGACGGAACCAAACCAAGGCCATAGACGTGGAGAGGACACCGAAACTGAAGTCACCATGAGAGCAGGGCATGAAGGGCCACAGAATTTGGGACACTTTTTTTTCATGCTGATCGATGAGGATGAGAATGATGATGCTACGGATTTCCATTTCGGTCTGAGACTATATGACATGGCTGTACTCTACGCTTCCTTTCATAATATATCCCGGCGTCAACCAGGCCCGAGAGATACAGGCACCTGCAGTGCTGGTCAGGAAATTTGAGCAACACTCTCAGAAACGCATCCATTAAGTGGATGAAACTCGACTGTGTGGTCCCAGTCTTCCCAACTGAGTCCGCAGCAAACTAACTCTGGGTAGGAGCCGGTCGGGGCAGAAAAACCCGCATGACTCTGTTGGGATTTGAACCCACGACTCCCAGCTGGAAGTCCGCGACGCTAACCACTTCGCCACGGCGGCTGGTATTTTACCAGATTTCTGTTTGACGACTCCATGTCTTGGATCTTTAAAGGCAAAATCAATAACTACAAAAGTACACGAGCGACATAATGTATAGAACATGAAACAAACACATAAAATACAAACACTAACAAGATGAAACATGGTGGATGCACTGCCTCATAAGCCGTTTCCTCGTTGATGATTCGCTTTCCGTTTCTTAGCAAAAAAGGTGCAATAATCATTCCTGATCCCACCGACGAAATACACGTCATTCTCAACATGACCGATGTACCGACTCGTATGTCAATTTTTTTAATCATTGTTTAAGTTTCCATTCCTTTGCAACAAAAGTATGATGCCATTTCTAATGCCACTGAAGAAGGTTTTTTTTTTTTTTCAAACTTCAGACTTTTTATTATATATCCTCATATACACAAGGAAAATGTTTTTACAGGCACGTAACACACAAATATACAAACAATTCAACATTAATAAATCAATCTGTGGGTAAAACAGGCCTCTAAAACAAAATCCAAAATACCTTTGTGGTTTATGTACATGTACAAAATTAGACATTTATACCAATACAAATCCATACCCAAACATTTACAACCCCCCCCCCCCCCCCCAAATTCACACATACACTCACATCCACACACACACACACACACACACACACACACACACACACACACTCTATCTCTCTCTCTCTCTCCCAACGTGTGTGTGCACCGCGTGCCCAAACCCACATCACTCACTCTCTCTCACCCTCTCCCATCCTCCACACTCCTCCAACCTCCCCCACCCCCGTCCCCTACCCATTCACCCTTCTCAACCACTCTCTCAATCTTGCCGTCATAAAATATGTACATGGGGGAGGGGGGGGGATGAACTACAGTGTATAAATGATTGGGAAACTGAGATGGAGGAAACAGTAAGGATAACAGAGAAGAGAGGGACAGACAGTGACATGCCAAAAGGGGAAGGAAGAGACAGACATAGTGAAGGTGAGAAAGAGAGAGACTCAGAGAGCGACAGAACGTCAGGCAGGGAGAGACAAACACCAGAGAGAGAGAGAGAGAGAGAGAAGAGAGAGGGAGGGGTAGGAGAAGGAGAGAGACAGAGACAGAGAGGGAGAGAGAGACAGACAGACAGACGGACAGAGACGGAGAGCTAAAACACAGACAAAATCTAAAACGATAACCATTTAAGACCCGAAAACACACTTAACTTCTTATAACACCCCCCCCCCCCCCCCCCCAAACCTCTCCCCCACCATCTAATGGCACACACACACACACACACACACACACACACACACACACACACACACACACACACACGCACGCACGCACGCACGCACACACAGTCAATTATAATCATCATTAAAAAGGTGTTACATGTCTTTTTTTCAAAAAAGTTTTGACACAGGTGCTCAAAATACATGTTTTTTAAAATCACCATTTCAAAATGAAACGGGGTGTGTGTATGTCACTGAGCACGCACTTGAGGCATCTGAATGCAATCCACGATTTGGAAAAGAACCGACTGCCCCGTTTACATATGAATGGTCCAGCACCGCCCTCTGACGAAATGATCGCCCTTGATACACAATGTAAAGAAAAACTTGAACTGCTTCGTATCTAGAGCCGTTTTTCTTACTTTCTTTTTTTTCCCGGTCTCAAATTCGATGCTACTGAATATTACACATAAACCAACACTGTGCAAATTGCACATTTTCGGTTTATGCAAAACGTTTTTTTGAAGCTAAAAGGCAGACCTGCCAACTGCAGTGAACAGCCTTTCAAATTCAATACTTCTAGTCACTGGTCTCGTGGAGGAGGACGGCAAGCGACAACAACTCGAGTCTAAAATTGATTTTCTTTTATTTGATTTTATGTGCATAAAACCGAGTTTGATGTTAGTGTCGCATACCATGGTCAACGAGTCAAAATCTCTCAAAGCACGTGATAAACAGAAAACATACCAATGGGGAGCACGCTGGAAGATGACTGGCAGCGTTTTCACTCTCACAGAATGAGGATAATGGAACAGAACACGACGAACAAAAAATCCACTTTTTCATACTCACTGCTAGCTATTGTCATCCTTACACTTAAAATTGATCCCCCCCCCCCCCCCCCCCCTTTGGCAAAAGACTATCAGTTTTCACAGCCGAACTGAAAGCCACCTCGCCAGCCTTGGTCAGCCTTCCAATAACTGCGTTTAGAAGTCATACTAAATGATTCAAAATCGGTTTTACATACCCTGAACTTATTCAACACAAAAAATACTCGGCCTGACCTCGTTTATGAAATACATTATTTTTTCTACCTTGCCTGTCAGCCAAAGGCGCTGTCACCAAGTCCTGTTTGATATTATTTTCTACACTGCCTGTCAGCCCAGGCGCTGTCACCAAGTCCTGTTTGATATTATTTTCTACACTGCCTGTCAGCCAAAGGCGCTGTCACCAAGTCCTGTTTGATATTATTTTCTACCTTGCCTGTCAGCCAAAGGCGCTGTCACCAAGTCCTGTTTGATATTATTTTCTACACTGCCTGTCAGCCAAAGGCGCTGTCACCAAGTCCTGTTTGATATTATTTTCTACATTGCCTGTCAGCCCAAGGCGCTGTCACCAAGTCCTGTTTTGATATTATTTCTACACTGCCTGTCAGCCAAAGGCGCTGTCACCAAGTCCTGTTTGATATTATTTTCTACATTGCCTGTAGGACAAAGGTTCCGTTTCGTAATTTTCCGCAGATATACTCGTACAACCCAGGACCAAATTTTGATTCCAGTTCGAAAAGATAAATAACTGTTCGTCATTCGTTTAACTAATTAACTGTAGAGAAAAAAGGTACAGCCAACAGAGAAGAGATAACGAATTTTGGAAAGATGTGTTGACGACATACTTACAAAACAAAACAAAACAGCAACAACACACACACACATTCTACCAGATCATTTTAAACGAAATATCTTGCAGAAACTTCTAGCTCTCCCCCCCCCCCCCCCCCCCCCCATAATTTGATTTAAGTACAAAGACAAAACGTTACACTTCCAAAGATGGAAAGAGAAGAGGTTAGAGCAGGCACACACAACCCCATCTTAAAGAAGTAGAAACTCTTCTACGATTCAAAAGTGCGGCGACAATATTCGAATAAAACGCGTTTTAAAAAAAAGAATGTTTTGCCAGCAACCTGGTTGCAATGAATTGAGAGAAACACATATTCTGTGAATGACACCGATTCCGTTGAATGTGATACTGATTTATTCAATACCAAACTAGAAACAAAAAAAATACACAAAAAAACAAACAACAACAACAACAACAAAACAAACAAGCAAACTATAACATAAAAACAAATGCCCGATAAAAAAAGACAACATAAAATGTAACTCCGCTCTGCAAGAACTTGTAGCGCAGAAAATTGAATTATGAAACAGCAAAATATTTGGCTAATACCGAAGTGTTAGCTTCAAAAGAAAACTACAACTGAAAAAATCATCCGCAATACATATCCTACAAATACACTTTTACAGAAAATGAAGGAAACAGAAACAAACAGACGCGATGACTTTCCGAACCAAGTTCATTGGATAGAACTGTTTTGTCCTCTTATAAATTAAGGAAAAGTGCAGAAAGCCGTCAAGTCATCTGAACATGCAAGTCGATGAAGCTTTCTCCGAGCTACTGCATTCTGTTTGGCGTTCAAGCGAATGGCGAAGACGTGCCAGTTTCAAAATAAATCAGTGTCCCGATAGCAAAAATTCTTTTAGAACAGCTCGAAAAACAAGAAAAACTATCAGCATTACAAATAATTTTGAACAAAACATATACCATTGAGAAAGCGACGCATTACTTTTATCGTCGCTTAACACAACATTCATCGTTCTGGCATAGTAGTGGTTTTTCACTGTAGCATCCTGATTTTTTTGTTTTTGTTTTTCACAACTAATAATGTTTCATGAATTATTAATCAATCTGATGTTCTTCATGTGTCATACTGACTATTCTGCTTTTCAATAAGATGATCTCTTCCCGCTGTCATGGAGGTTGGAAACCCTTAAAAAAGAAGCTCTCTTCCAATAACTATCTCTTCATTACCTTGGTCTGTGGTTATTCTTAGCATTTGCTTTCTTTTAATTTTCATATCACAGGAATACTTCTATACTCTTCTGTGATGTCCATCATATTTTTCTATCATAATGCACTCCAATCCATGCTCGTGTTACATAATTTTACTGGACTCTCTGTGTGTGTGTGTGTGTGTGTGTGTGTGTGTGTGTGTGTGTGTTGTGTGTGTGTGTGTGTGTGTGTGTGTTTGTGGTGTGTGTGTGTGTGTGTGTGTGTGTGTGTGTGTGTGTGTGTGTGTGTGTGTGTGTGTGAAACTACGGAATGGAACTGAAGAGAAGAGGGAAGAAAACTGAGAGAAGATACAGATTACTATTATGATAACATAAAAAAATAATGTGTCATAATTATATAATACCACAACAACAACGATAAGAGGAGAAGAGGAAGGGGGAAAAAAGCAAAAGAAGTAGAGAGACAGAACAGTTACAACAACAACATTAACAACAGTAGGCCCTAATAATGTATCAAATGGGAAAGGGCCCTAATAATGTATCAAATGGGAAAGGTGGTAAGATAAAATGTAGAACATCTGTAAGTTGTTTGATACAACTAAAAAAAAAAAAAAAAAAGAAAATCAAATCAAGTAATGATGACGATGATAAAAAATATAATCAAAACGATAACGGACACGGTATGGATTGTAACATGAAACGTAAGAAAATATATAAATGCATAACGATTTAGAAAACACAGAAAGGAAACAA
>JADBJO010000004.1:2022394-2052394 GCA_016801955.1 Conus betulinus | reverse complement strand
CCTCTTTATGACGACACACACAGGCCAAAGACCAGTCCGTCTTTATGACGACACATACTGGCCAAAGACCAGTCCCTCTTTATGACGACACAGAGGACAAAGACCAGTCCCTCTTTATGACGACACACAGAGACCAAAGACCAGTCCCTCTTTATGACGATACACAGAGACCAAAGACCAGTCCCTCTTTATGACAACACAGAGGACAAAGACCAGTCCCTCTTTATGACGACACAGAGGACAAAGACCAGTCCCTCTTTATGACGACACACAGAGACCAAAGACCAGTCCCTCTTTATGACGATACACAGAGACCAAAGACCAGTCCCTCTTTATGACGACACAGAGGACAAAGACCAGTCCCTCTTTATGACAACACAGAGGACAAAGACCAGTCCCTCTTTATGACGACACAGAGGACAAAGACCAGTCCCTCTTTATGACGACACACAGAGACCAAAGACCAGTCCCTCTTTATGACGATACACAGAGACCAAAGACCAGTCCCTCTTTATGACGACACAGAGGACAAAGACCAGTCCCTCTTTATGACGACACACAGAGACCAAAGACCAGTCCCTCTTTATGACGATACACAGAGACCAAAGACCAGTCCCTCTTTATGACAACACACACAGACCAGTCCCTCTTTGACGACACACAGAGGCCAAAGACCAGTCCCTCTTTATGACGACACACAGAGACCAAAGACCAGTCCCTCTTTATGACGACACACAGAGACCAAAGACCAGTCCCCTCTTTATGACAACACACACACAGACCAAAGACCAGTCCCTCTTTATGACAACACAGAGGACAAAGACCAGTCCCTCTTTATGACGACACAGAGGACAAAGACCAGTCCCTCTTTATGACGACACAGAGGACCAAGACCAATCCCTCTTTATGACAACACAGAGGACAAAGACCAGTCCCTCTTTAAGACAACACAGAGGACAAAGACAGTCCCTCTTTAAGACAACACAGAGGACAAAGACCAGTCCCTCTTTATGACGACACACAGAGACCAAAGACCAGTCCCTCTTTATGACAACACAGAGGACAAAGACCAGTCCCTCTTTAAGACACACAGAGGACAAAGACCAGTCCCTCTTTATGACGACACACAGAGACCAAAGTCCAGTCCCTATTTATAACGACACAGAGAGGCCAACAATCAGTCCCTCTTTTAGACGACACACAGAGGCAAAAGACCAGTCCCTCTTTATGACGACACACAGAGACCAAAGACCAGTCCCTCTTTATGACAACACACACAGAGACCAAAGACCAGTCCCTCTTTATGACAACACAGAGGACAAAGACCAGTCCCTCTTTAAGACAACACAGAGGACAAAGACCAGTCCCTCTTTATGACGACACACAGAGACCAAAGTCCAGTCCCTATTTATAACGACACAGAGAGGCCAACAATCAGTCCCTCTTTTAGACGACACACAGAGGCAAAAGACCAGTCCCTCTTTATGACAATACACAGAGGCCAAAGACCAGTCCCTCTTTATGACAACACACACAGGCAAAATACCCAGTCCCTCTTTATGACAATACACAGAGGCAAAGACCAGTCCCTCTTTATGACAATACACAGAGGCAAAGACCAGCTCCTCTTTATGACAATACACGGAGGCAAAAGATCAGTCCTTTTTTATGACGACACACAGAGGCAAAAATACCAGTTCCTCTCTTTATGACGACACACAGAGGCAAAAGACCAGTCCCTCTTTATGACAATACACAGAGGCAAAGACCAGCTCCTCTTTATGACAATACACGGAGGCAAAAGATCAGTCCCTCTTTATGACAATACACAGAGGCAAAGACCAGTTCCTCTTTATGACAATACACAGAGGCAAAAGACCAGTCCTTTTTTTATGACGACACACAGAGGCAAAATACCAGTTCCTCTCTTTATGACGACACACAGAGGCAAAAGACCAGTCTCTCTTTATGACGACACACAGAGGCAAAAGACCAGTCCCTCTTTATGACGACACACAGAGGCAAAAGACCAGTCTCTCTTTATGACGACACACAGAGGCAAAAGACCAGTCTCTCTTTATGACGACACACAGAGGCAAAAGACCAGTCCCTCTTTATGACGACACACAGAGGCAAAAGACCAGTCTCTCTTTATGACGACACACAGAGGCAAAAGACCAGTCCCTCTTTATGACGACGACACACAGAGGCAAAAGACCAGTCTCTCTTTATGACGACACACAGAGGCCAAAGACCAGTCCCTCTTTATGACGACAC
Source organism: Conus betulinus (assembly GCA_016801955.1). Lineage (NCBI taxonomy): Eukaryota > Metazoa > Mollusca > Gastropoda > Neogastropoda > Conidae > Conus > Conus betulinus. The sequence goes on along the minus strand of JADBJO010000004.1, from coordinate 2,050,117 downwards.
ACAGAGGCCAAAGACCAGTTCCTCTTTATGACAACACACACAGAGGCCAAAGACCAGTTCCTCTTTATGACAACACACAGAGGCCAAAGACCAGTTCCTCTTTATGACAACACACACAGAGGCAAAAGACCAGTCTCTCTTTATGACGACACACAGAGGCAAAAGACCAGTCCCCTCTTTATGACGACACACAGAGGCAAAAGACCAGTCTCTCTTTATGACGACACACAGAGACCAAAGACCAGTCCCTCTTTACCAGTCCCTCTTTATGACGACACACAGAGGCCAAAGACCAGTTCCTCTTTATGACGACGACACACAGAGGCAAAAAGACCACTCCTTTTTTATGACGACACACAGAGGCAAAATACCAGTTCCTCTCTTTATGACGACACACAGAGGCAAAAGACCAGTCCCTCTTTATGACAATACACACAGGCCAAAGACCAGTCCCTCTTTATGACGACACACAGAGGCCAAAGACCAGCCCTAACAAAGACAGACTGCTTCTGGTGAAGTCGTGTTCCCTTTGTATATTGTCATCTGGTACACAAAGTCAAGTTTGGATGAACTTGTGTCAGTCTGTTGTTCATACATCATTTCATGTTTGACCCCCCCCCCCCCCCCCCCCCCTCCCCCCCCCCCCCCCAATTCTGTCATTCAGAGCACAAGCACTTTTGAATGCATAAGCCTTAGGTGAACTACCCCTGAGCCATTCTTGAGAACGTCAAACAGTGTTGTGAAGAAAAAAAAAAAAAGTTAAAAGAAAACTTCTTTCGCTGATTAGTACCAGAAAGTCGCCTCCTTCCACCAGCAGCAAGAGAAGAGAACCGCGTGCACACATATACTTGACGGTAGGCTGAAGTGTTTAGGTATGTCCTATGTGTAGTTAATAACTGGCACTGACTTGATGTAATTGCCATTTCATCTGTTGATCACATTAGTATGTTGTGGTGATAACGTAAATTGTCTGTATTTGAAATAGTACCTTCAATACCAGGGAGGAAAAAACCAACAGTTTATCAAAAACACTTGGGGGCCGGAATAGCCCAATGGAAGAGCGCCAGACTCGTAATCTTGGTTCCTGGAGTTGCGGGTTCGAATCTCCGCGGGTCGTTTCGGTACAGGGGGATTTTTCCCTCGGAGTTAACGCTGGTTCTGACTCCCTTTCCCATACATTTCTTAGAATGAGACTATAAACCGAGGTTCCATGTGTGAACGCACGTATAACATCTTGCACAGACGTAAAATCCCATCACCAACTTTCGAAAGAGAAGGCCAGTTTAGCCGTTGGTATGGATGACACGTTACATATAGCATGCACCTTCCCCGAAGTTGGAGTATGACTGCCTTAATGGCGGTATAAAAAAGCAAAAAAAAAAAAAAAGAAGAAGAAGAAAACGGTCATACACACAAAACTCCACTCCCTTTGTTGGATTGATGGGGTAAGTCCCTTGCCTATCTATACAGGGTGCGTCCGCAGGAGTATCAGCCTGCACACGCGGGAAAAAAAAAAACAACAAAACAACACTATGTCTACCATCACTCAATCCTCTTACCTGTTGGCTTATCTAACTGTCCCACCGTCTGTGTACCAAGTGCAAAATGTTTTGTGTGGTTGGTAAATTTTGGCTTGTTTGAAATGCCGCGGTCTCTATTAGTTTTCGTTGACAAATATGCTTGTATTTAACGATTAAAGACATGTACATACAATAAATCTATCTTTCTCATTAATTATTTCATACTAAAATATTATTTTTTTTTTCAATTAAGACAGAGGGTGGAGATGAATTCTGATACAAAAACTACGCTATGGACTTACAGAGAAACCACTGTGAGTGCTCCCCTGGAGGGCCACGCCTTTCATCCCCACCCGTTACAGTGCTGGCATCCCTATCGTGGAAACCCGGTGCTGCTTGGTTTGACCGTCAATCACGCTCTGACCCACTGATACTTAGGCCCGATAAACAAAGAAGGAACATAAATCGACGAAAGTCAACAATCCCAGGGAACAAAAAAATACCACGAAAAGAGGAAGGAAAAGTCAGTGACAAAAACAGAATCTAGCACGATATGGGTCTGTTCATTCGGTCCCAGGTAAGACGGGACTTCAGATCGTACGTCAGTAGACGTCACATTTTTCAGACAGTACGTCAGTTGTCCCATTTTTTTTCAATTCATATGTCCATTGACGTCATATTTTCCACCTCGGACGTCAGTTGATTTCACATTTTTCAGATCGTACGTCAGTTGACGTAACATTTTTTTTCAGATCGTATGTCACTTGACATAACATTTTTCAGATCCCACGTCAATTGAATAGCATTTTTCTCCGAGCGTACGTCAACTGGCGTAACATGTTTTTCAGAGCGTACATCAACTGACCTAACATTTTTTCAAATCGTAAGTCAGTTGACCTAACGTCGTTCAGATCGTACGTCAATCTACAAAACATTTTTTCAGATCGTACGTCAACTGACGTAACGGTGTTTTTTTCAGATCGTACATCAATTGACGTAACATTTTTTTCGGATCATAGATCTACAACTGACGTAACATTTTTTCAGATCGTACGTCAATCGACGTAACATTTTTTTTTCCAGACTGGACATCAACTGACGTACCATTAGCCATCTGAACGAACGATTAGGGGCAAACAGGACCCTCTACTCCTTTAGTCTATACCAGAGTGTCCGACAGATGAGTTAAATCTGACACCACTGATTACATGTGTTTTGAAAAAAAGCTTTCGTTGACGGCTGAACGGAGCGGCGGCGTTGTTTGTTGTTTTTTGTTTTTTTTTCTCTGTGTGTGTGTGTGTGTGTGTGTGTGTGTGTGTGTGCGCGCGCGCGCGCGCGCGTGCGCGCGTGTGTGTGTGTGTGTATGGGTGTGTGTGTGTGTGTGTGTGAGAGAGAGAGAGAGAGAGAGAGAGAGAGAGAGAGAGAGAGAAGGTAGGGAGGGGAGCTCGGAGTTGCAGGGGGGGGGGGGGGGGGGGGGGGGCAGACTAGACCTAGAATCACCTGTTCATAAACTATAGGATATCAGTCGTTTTATATTTGTTATAGAGTATTAATACGGGTAAGGCCCTATATGCCACAGGCCTTATATGCCACAGGCCCTATATGTCACAGGCCCGGTATATGCCACAGGCCAGGCCCGGTATGTCACAGGCCTTATATGCCACAGGCCTTATATGCCACAGGCCTGCCACAGGCCTATATGCCAGGCCCGGTATGCCACAGGCCCTATATGCCACAGGCCCGGTATAGGCCCGGTATGTCACAGGCCTTATATGCCACAGGCCCTATATGCCCGGTATGCCACAGGCCCGGTATGCCACATGCCCACAGACCCAGTATGCGACAGGCCCCGGTATGCCACAGCCCGGTATGCCACAGGCTGGTATGCCACAGGCCAGGTATGCCACAGGCCAGGTATGCCACAGACCTTATAGGCCAGTGGTCAAGCAATGGTCAGACTGGCCATTGGTCAAGCACTGTCAAACTGACCAGTGGTCAAACCATAGTCAAAACGACCAGTTGTCAAGCCATGACTGACCCGTGGTCAATTTCCGGTCAGTTTAACATTTTGCTTGACCACTAGCCAGTTTGACTTATGCTTGACCACTGGTCAGTTCGACCTTTGCTTGACCACTGGCATATAAGGTCTGTGGCATACCGGGCCTGTGGCATATAGGGCCTTCTTGCAGATTAAAAATCCCTTTGTGGCATATAGGCCCAGTGGCATACAAGGCCTTCTTGCATATTAAAAACCCCCATTGTGGTATATAGGGCCTGTGGCATATACCGCCTGTGGCATACCGGGCCTATGGCATACTGGGCCTGTGACATATACGGCCTGTGGCATATAGGGCCTGTGGCATATAGGGTGCCTCCCATTAATAATAATACACTGAAGCCTCTCAATGCATAACGTTGGTCCTTTTATATATCTTGTCTTATTGCTGAAATACCTCAACGTAGAATGCAGATCATTTCATGACATAATACAATATAGAATGTAGGTAATTTCATGACAGAATACCTCAATATAGAATGTAGGTCATGAGAATACCTCAATATAGAATGTAGGTCATTTCATGACAGAATACCTAAATATAGAATATAGGTCATTTCATGACCTCACCATATTGCAGTTCTACCTAAATATAGAAAGTCTGACATTTCCTAACGTCACCATATTACATAAATACCTCAATGTTAAAAGTCTGGGATTTCTGAATCTTACCATACTCAGCAGTTCCTAAACATGTCGTTCACTTCAGTATCTTACCATCATATTTCAATGATACCTCTCAATATGGAACGTTGGCCATCGTATTAAAGTGGCACCCCTTTATACGGACTGTCGCTCTCATCTCCTAATCTGGCCATCATATTACAGTGGCACCCCTCAATACGGACTGTCACTCATCTCCTAATCTGGCCATCATTACAGTGGTACCTCTCAATACGGACTGTCGCTCACCTCCTAGGCCACCATACTACAGTGGCACCTCTCAATACGGACTGTCGCTCATCTCCTAATCTGGCCGCCATACTACAGTGGCACCTCTCAATACGGACTGTCGCTCACCACCTAATCTGGCCACCATACTACAGTGGCACCTCTCAATACGGACTGTCGCTCACCACCTAATCTGGCCACCATACTACAGTGGCACCTCTCAATACGGACTGTCGCTCATCTCCTAGCCTGGCCACCATACTACAGTGGCACCTCTCACCATGGAATGTCGTTCATCTCCTAATCTGGCCATCATATGACAGTGGTACCTGTCAATATGGAATGCTCTTTTCATAATCTGGCCATCATATTACAGTGGTACCTGTCAATATGGAATGTCGCTCATTTTATAATCTGGCCATCATATTACAGTGGTACATCTCAATACGGAATGTCGCTCATTTCATAATCTGGCCATCATATTACAGTGGTACCTCTCAATACGGAATGTCGCTCATTTCATAATCTGGCCATCATATTACAGTGGTACCTCTCTCAATACGGACTGTCGCTCATTTCATAATCTGGCCATCATATTACACTGGTACCTCTCAATACGGACTGTCGCTCATTTCATAATCTGGCCATCATATTACACTGGTACCTCTCAATACGGACTGTCGCTCATTTCATAATCTGGCCATCATATTACACTGGTACCTCTCAATACGGACTGTCGCTCATTTCATAATCTGCCATCTTATTACAGTGGTACCTCTCAATACGGACTGTCGCTCATTTCATAATCTGGCCATCATATTACAGTGGTACCTCTCAATACGGACTGCCGCTCATTTCATAATCTGGCCATCATATTACAGTGATGCCTCTCAATACGGACTGCCGCTCATTTCATAATCTGGCCATCATATTACACTGATGCCTCTCAATACGGGCTGCCGCTCATTTCATAATCAGGCCATCTTATTACAGTGATGCCTCTCAATACGGACTGCCGCTCATTTCATAATCTGGCCATCTTATTACAGTGATGCCTCTCAATACAGACTGTCGCTCATTTCATAATCTGGCCATCTTATTACAGTGGTACCTCTCAATACGGACTGTCGCTCCCAATACGGACTGTCGCTCATTTCATAACCTGGCCATCATATTACAGTGGTACCTCCCAATACGGACTGTGTCGCTCATTTCATAATCTGGCCATCATATTACAGTGGTACCTCTCAATACGGGCTGTCGCTCTCAATACGGACTGTCGCTCATTTCATAATCTGGCCATCATATTACAGTGGTACCTCCCAATACGGACTGTCGCTCTCAATACGGACTGTCGCTCATTTCATAATCTGGCCATCATATTACAGTGGTACCTCTCATACGGACTGTCGTCGCCTCTCAATACGGACTGTCGCTCATTTCATAATCTGGCCATCATATTACAGTGGTACCTCTCAATACCGAATGTCGCTCATTTCATAATCTGGCCATCATATTACAGTGGTACATCTCAATATGGGAATGTCGCTCATTTTATAATCTGGCCATCATATTACAGTAGTACCTCTCAATACGGAATGTCGTTCATTTCATAATGTGGCCATTATATTATAGTTTTACCTCTCAATACGGAATGTCGCTCATTTCATAACCTGGCCATCTTGTTACATTGGTACCTCTCAATACGGAATGTCGCTCATTTCATAATCTGGCCATCATATTACAGTGGAACCTCTCAATACAGAATGTCGTTCATTTCATAATCTGGCCATCTTACTGCAGTGGTACATCTCAATACGGAATGTCCCTCTGACCACAGAATTCCAGTCATGTCACACTCACACTATGATGTTACAGTGATAGCTGTTGATGTCACACTCACACCGTGATGTTACAGTGACAGCTGTTCATACAGAAACAAAGTCCTTTAATATTCTTCCCTTAAAATTAATGCGGTGAAACTCTCCAAAACGTCATTTCAGACCAATATTACCACAGGCTAAAACAAGGGCACCTGCCGTCGGTCAGTACTGTTCCTGTTGAAATCCTTTCCGAAAGATTTTTTAAGGAGAACAAAGAGGGGGAGGGGGGGGGGGGAGTTGTCTACAATTAAAAGAGGTCTTATTTGAGAGATAAGTCAGGTACTGAAAAGAAAGAAGGAAAAAAGAAAGGAAGAAAGGAAAAAAGAAGGAAAGAAAAAAAAACAAAGAACTAAAGAAAGAAAGAAGGATGGAAAAAAAGGAAGAAAGAAATAAAGAAAGGAAGGAAGGAAAGAAGAAAGAAGAAAGAAAGACAGAACGAAACAAAGAAAGAAAGTCGAAGGAAAGAAAGAAAGTAGGAAAGAAAGAAAGAAGAAAAAAGAAAGAAGGAAAGAAGGAAAGAAAGAAGGTAAGAAAGAAAGAAGGAAAGAAAAAGCAAGCGGGAAAGAAAGAAAGAAAAAACATTGTGGGAAGACAAATCGTACAAAAAAAAAAAAAAAAAAAAAAAAAAAACAACAACAGACGCAATAGCTGGACCTCTCTTTTACTGGGAGTGTTCACTGTATGACATGGGCTATCGTTTCCACGTATCCAATTAATATGTTAACAATTCACACACGTACACATTAGAATTTGCGCGCGCGCGCGCGCACACACACACACACACACACACACACACACACACACACACACACACACACAGAGACAGACACGACAGACAGACAAAGAGAAAGAGACAACAGTCGGAGACCAAGCCTGAAAGACCAGTACGGACGGCACGGTTGATCCGTGAAGACACAGTCGTCCGCGGCTGAACTGACACGAGACACCACTGATCGCGCGAGCTCTGACAGACTGGTAAACAGCCCGCGCTGGTATGAGCGAGTGGAAAACCTGGTAAAACCCAGCTACAACCATCGGGAATTCCCATTCACCATTTCGAGGCCAGGAGGTTCAGTTTCAATGAGGAGGCGCCACTGCGTGCGGACCACTTCATGATCATACGCTAAACCACATCCGTTAAGCATCGAGAGCACACTGCGCATGTTTTTAAGCTGATGGATAAATTAATGAATTTATGACTAAGATGAGAGAATTTAAGAGACTACTCGTGGCTACTGCTTAGCAAATGTCTGACCTACACATTAGCCCAATGCGCTGGTCAGACTTTGAGTGACTACCTAACATTGGTTGTGTCTTTTTTCTTTTTTTTTTTTTTTTTTAAATAAGTGTTTGTGTGTGTAGTGAAGGTACGCATGTGTGTGTATGGATGTGTGGGCACGGGCCCTTGAGTGTGCGCGCGAGCGCATGCGTGTGTGCATGATGTTCGTGTATGCGTATGCATGAGTGTGTGTGTGTGTGTGTGTGTGTGTGTGTGTGTGTGTGTGTGTGTGTGTGTGTGTGCGTGCGTGTGCGGGCGCGCACTTGTGTGTATGTGTGCGCACGTGTGTGTGTGTGTGTGTGTGTGTGTGTGTGTGTGTGTGTGTGTGTGTGTGTGTGTGTGAGTGCGTGTGTGTGCCTGCGTGTATGTGCATGTTCAGAAGTACATGTACATGTGTGTGTGTGATTTGTGAGATCATACACACATATCTGTATATGTATGTGAACATGTATGTGCGTATGTGTGTGTGTGTGTGTGTGTGTGTGGGTGTGTGTGTCTTTGTATGTGGGCGTGTACGCATGTGCGTATGTGTATGCACATGCGCCTTCATGTGTATGCGTGTATGCGCGCACGCGTGTGGGTGTGGATGTGCACATGCACATGTGTGCATATGTGTGTGCGTATGAGCAAGCGCATGTACGCGCGCGCACGTTAGTAAATGTGTGAGTGTGTGTGCGCGCGCGCGCGCGTGAGCGAGCAGCGCGCATGTGTGCGAGTCCACGGTTGGCGATACTCCAAGCTGAACGTTCGTCCTGTGCCTTGGCAGTCTGCCAGTAGTACGGGCGATCGTATCGGCCTCCGGACTGCACATGACGTGCACAGGCGTAAAGAAAGAAAGGAATAGAAGACAAAACAGCGCAGTGGTAACCAAAACGTCACGACTGGCACGATGAGACAGGGAAAGTCGATCACACAACGGCGCACTGGTGGCGGCAATGGGGCGGGCAGGGCGCGCGCGTTCTCTCTCTCTCTCTCTCTCTCTCTCTCCACTCGCACACAGCGTCGAACCAAAGATAGTTCGCCCTCTGTTGGGCGAACAGTCTTCGGTCGCACGCCGCGCGCCTTGTCACTGGCACGCATATATCGGTCACTTGCGACGGCGCGCATAGGTCTGAAAGTTTCCAGTTACGAGTTGCATCCTGTAGCCTGATTTACCTCTGTTCAGGAGCAGTTATGTCCCTTGATATCTTAATGGCGTGTCCTGCGCGTGCCTGTACGTTCAGCTTGGAGTATCGCATGTACGCGCCCATTGTCAACACAGCGCAGGCCTCCAAGGGTGGTACAGGACTGCTCTAAAGGCAGGTGGGGACAGTGCTTCTCTGGGTCCTCCCCAGCACCTTCGGGTGTTTCTTTTTCTTTTCTTCACACTTTGGAACTGAAAAATACTCCTCCTCTCCTCTCCACCCCTGCACACAAACGCGCGCGCCCGGCACGCACGCACGCACACGCGGGCGCCCACACCTGCACGCACATTCCTCCTCCTCCCCTTCCATCCACCACACACAAACATCTGTTCAAATCGTGAGCTTTAAATAAATATGTACGGGTATTCCCGTTCACAAAATGGCCGATCGCGTTCTACTTCTACCTTGAAAAAATGGCTGATACTATTCTACTTCTGCATTCAAAGTTCTTTGCTATGGACTGGGACAACTTCCGTGTGACACGACATTCTTCTGTATATGATTGTAGGAGCGGCCTCATCGTGGTGGTGGTGGTGGTGGTGGTGTATATCATTTCCTCTTTTTGCGCAGTGCTTATTAACTGCGTACTCTGAAACTAGTCACGAGTGTAGAACATTCCAAACGTCCTGTGCTTCTTCCGGTCACAAGCAAACAGAAGTCCTGTTCATCTCGCCGGCGTTCTTTAGGCGATAAAAACAGCTGACCATTTTGGCCAGATTATTTCAGGCGAGTCGACACTGTGTGGAAGAGGAGAAACATCTGTGAGTGTGTGTGTGTGTGTGTGTGTGTGTGTGTGTGTGTGTGTGTGTGCGTGTAAGTGAGTGAGTGTGTGTGTGTGTGTGTGTGTGTGTGTGTGTGTGTGTGTGTGTGTGTGTGTGAGCGAGTAAGTAAGTAGTGTGTGTGTGTGTGTGTGTGTGTGTGTGTGTGTGTGTGTGTGTGTGTGTGTGTGAGTGAGTGAGTGAGTGTGTGTGTGTGTGTGTGTGTGTGTGTGTGTGTGTGTGTGTGTGTGTGTCTGTGTGTGTGTTGGTTGGTAGACAGACAGACATCCCCAGTGAGTGTTGTCATCGTGGGGGATAATATCCCAACACACAGACAGACTGACAGACAGGTTGGTAGACAGACTGACAGACAGGTTGGTAGACAGACAGACAGGTTGGTAGACAGACAGACAGACAGACATCCCCAGTGAGTGTTGTCATCCTGGGGGGATAATCCTCACACACAGACAGACTGACAGACAGGTTGGTAGACAGACTGACATACAGGTTGGTAGACTGACAGACAGGTTGGTAGACAGACAGACGGACAGACAGACAGACATCCCCACTGAGTGGGGACATCCTGGGGGGATATCCCCCCACACACACACACACACAGAGAGGTTGGTAGACAGACTGACAGACAGGTTGGTAGACTGACAGACAGGTTGGTAGACAGGTTGGTAGACTGACAGACAGGTTGGTAGACAGACTGACAGACAGGTTGGTAGACAGACAGACAGACAGACATCCCCAGTGAGTGGTGTCATCCTGGGGGATAATCCCAACACATAGACAGACAGGTTCGTAGACAGACTGACAGACAGGTTGGTAGACAGACTGACAGACAGGTTGGTAACAGATAGATTGATAGATAGGTAGATAGACAAACTGACAAACACAGGCAGACAGAAAGAAAGACAAGCTGATAGATAGATAGACAGGCAGACTGACAGACAGGCAACAGACAGAAAGGCTGATAGAGAGGTAGGTAAATAGACTGACAGACAGATAGGCAGACAGACAGACAGTTGCAGACCGGTACATACAGATTGACTGACAGACAGACACACAGACAGATACTTTCCCTACTTTGTTCGTTGTTTACCGTGTACTCTTCCCTGCCTCACTGAAGACTTCCATTCCGTGCCAATCCAACCGAGGTTACGTGTACTTATTGCGGTTCGAACCTGTATTAGTTGGACCGGATTCACTATCAAAAGGCAGAGCAGTCTTGAACAACTGTTCATTTGTGTGGTGGTGGTGGTGTTATTGTTTTCTCCACTTCTCATTGCCGTGTGCTTGTCAGGCACCGGGTATATGGACAAACTTGGAGCATCTTCGGGGGGGGGGGGGGGGGGGGGGGGGGGAGATTGGGGGTGTTCCCTTGTTTGTTCTGTGTGCTCGGTGATGGCATTGTTGCCGTGCGATATGGCGTCGTAAGCAGCATTCGTTTTGGGGTCATGGGCGTGTAACTGGTCTCATCACGGCAGAAAGGGGGTACCCTGCTTCACTGGTCCATGAACCTGACGCTGCCACTGATCAGGTCAAAATGACTCTACTGTTTACAGAGCTCTCTTTTCGACCACTTCATTTCTTTCGAAGGGAAAAAAACTAGCGGCATGCTATATGTCTACATACTTTTTGGCAGCTCGCTCTCAGAGACCCTGTTTCTGTTGACACAAAACGAAGGAAAATCAGAGAGCAGGTTGTTTCATTCCTTTTTTGTGTGTGTGTGTGTGTGTGTGTGTGTGTGTGTGTGTGTGTGTGTGTGGTTATACTGTAACCAATGTACTTCAAAAGCATAACGATACACTCCATAAATCACAATGAAAATGAAACCACAGAATAATGTGAATATAGTCCTGTCTCTGACTGGTATGGTATACCATAATTGTCATATGAAAAAGATGTAAATATTCTGCAAATCATCAATGTTGTTCATCGGTAGATTTGGACAGGGTTGTTACAAATGTGTCTTAACATTACATCCATTTGGTAACCTTGTATCTAATGTCCTTATCCATTTTTCTCCAGTAATAAGTCTGAAGCTTTTGCTGTGAAAAAGACAAACGGGTATCTAAAACACATGCCCGGATCAGTTGCGCAAACGTGGCTACAGTAGCAAACTTCATAGAAGGTCAGTTGAAAACAGTTGATAACAAGGGTAGAGGAACCAACTTCTTCAGAAAAAAAGGAAAGGAAACAGTGAAAGAGTACCACTAGTGTTATCACGTTTTCAAGATGATTGCCAGATGTACAAATGGTGCTAAAGAGACATAGTGTGATACGCTTTATAAATCAGAATACATGCGCAAAGTATTTCAAGAACCACCGATACTTGCATACAGACGGGATAAAACCCTATGTGACAGGTTGGTTCACCAGAAAACTGAACGAGCAGTGAAGGGGAAAGCAGAAACGTGTGATTGTGACACCTGTTCTTCACTAGTAACTTCAACAGTGTTGGACGCAAAGCAGAAATCTTCAAACAACGTTGTGAGTAATGTGACATGTGCAGACAGAAATTTGATATATGTTCTGTTATGTAAACGGTGTGGTAAGACAGTTTATGTTGATGAAACTGAATGCTCGTTGAAAGAAAGAATCGCGGAACACAGACGTGACATCAAGTTCCAAAGAGAAAAGCCAGTAATGCGGTGTTTCCTTCAGCATTCAGCAGAAGACCTTGCTGTTGCAGTGTTGGCAAAAGCTTACGGTGAAAGCAAAAGCTTCAGACTTATTACTAAAGAGAAATGGCAAAGGACATTAGATACAAGGATGCCAAACGGATGTAATGTTAAGACAGATCTGCAACAACCTCATCCAAATCTACCTATAAACAACAGTGATGATTTGCAGAAATTTTGCATCTTTTTTCGGATGACAGTTATGGTATACCATACACAGTCATAGACAGGACTATATTCACATTATTCTAGGATTACATTTTCATTGTGATTTATGGAGCGAATCGTTATGTTTTTGAAGTACATGGTTACAGTTAACTATACACACACACACACGCGCGCGCGCGCGCGCGCGCGCACACACACACACACACACACTTGCATTTTTTTTTTCGCCCCCATTTCTTGTTGATGACATCACACATTATGATGTCAGAACTTGTGTAGTACATTTATGACGTCAATTCTTTGCTTTGTCCAGTTGCCGAAGATGGACATTACGTAGTTGTATTTTTTTTTGTTTGTTTGTTTGTTTGTTTTTTGTTCTTTCTTGAAAATGGCCACGTGGCCGAAAATTTGAAGAGTGGAATTGTAACACAATATTCTTTGTTCTGAGTTGATGTAACTTCTTCACTTGAGGTAGTTCCTACGTGATTGCCACATCGCTAGGCTCTCTCTCTCTCTCTCTCTCTCCCCCCCCCCCCCCCCCCCCCCCCCAAAGGTTGATAATAATAATAATAGTAATACATGTGCTGACGAAATGACTGACTGATCGCAATACAACCATCGAGAACTAGGCGTAGCTAAACTGGGCACACAACGCCAGGAGACAACGCCAGGAGAAACGGGAAGAGAATGAGAGAGGATGACTACGTGCGGTAGTTCCTACTTCTGTTGATCCGCATCTTTGTGCGCAACGCAAGCGCGCGCGAGCAGCGGCTACACACCCAAAAAATCGATCTGCAAAGGCCTCGCTTACGGGACTCGAGTATTTATAGATGGGCCCAATTATACTGCCTTGAGAATTTCTCTACCGTCTACGAGTTGGTTTACCTTCTTTTCTTTCGCATGCCCATCATGGCACAGGTCAGCTGGTTCCTAGCACAACATATCAAAGTGGAAGGAATGGGACTCTTTGGGAAACACCACGTGACGCAACGATAGGGTCACGGGTGAGTGCGATGGCCTGACATGTGACGTCATGTAAGGGGCAGCTCATGTCTTACTAGATTGTGAATGATTCCATGGACAGAAATCCCTAAGAAGAAAATACATGTGAAATGACTGAATGGGTTGTCCTTTCGATCAGTTCAATACAGTTTAATACCATTTTTCTGTCTCAAAACACCCTACATGGATGACAGTCTTCTAGTACCAAATCCTAATTGTGGCGTGTGGCCTGTCCATGATTTCTGATGTTTTTCAAATTCCATCTAAAACTAGCATTACACCCTCCCTGTCACCAGATTTGAATGGAAACCCCCAAATAATGAGGTTAGATGGAGTGATGAGGCCTTGTGTGTGTGTGTGTGTGTGTGTGTGTGTGTGTGTGTGTGTGTGTGTGTGAATACAACCTTGAGTTAATCTGACAACCTTGAGTTAATCTGACAATAAATTGGTTTCAGTCAGTCAGAGTGTGTGTGTGTGCGCGCGCGCGCGTGCGTGCGCTTAAATTCCGGCGCTTTTTTCTTTCCTTTTCAACATTACTCTTATATACTTACTTAAGTTCTTTTTCTTAAGTTACGTGTTGCTTCATTGAAAATCATCAGCGATTCCTTTTTGGCTTTTTTTTTTTTCTTTGTAGAGTTGTTTTTTCAGGAGTTTACATTTATCCAGCATGTAGATCAAATGAATCTCGCATTGTGAAAAAGATGTGTGCATGTGTGTGTTTGTTCACTCTTCCCCGTCTCCTTATTCCCTTACACCCCCCCCCCCCCCCCCCCCCCCTGCCCCCCTCCTCCACTCCCCCCCCCCCCCCCCCCCCCCCCCCCCCGCCCCTACACACACAGTACTCTTTTCCTTCCCCTCTCCCACACGCACACACATAAACTTTTCTCCTTCTCTCTTACTGTCTTGAGAAACTGTGATATCTTGTGGACTCCAGCAGCCCTGCAGATGTGAGCGGTAGAAACAATAGCAAGTTGTGTGGATAGGGCGGAATGGGGTGGGGTGGATAGGGCGGAATGGGGTGGGGTGGATGGGGTGGATGGGGAAAGATGTGTTCTGCTCAATATTTTGTTCTATGTATGATTTCAACTGCAACTCGTAAACTAGTACGTCTCTAAAACTGTTAATTTCTGTGTGCTGTTCTGGTGTGCAGGTGATCAACAAGCTGTGAAGAAACATTCAGGTCAGGAGGTCAGGATATCTTCGTATTATTTTGCATGCGCGCGCATGTGTGTTGTTGTGGGGGTGGAGGTGGCAGAGAAGTGTGTTTTGTGTATATGTGTAAGTATATGAATAAGTGTGTGTGTGTGTGTGTGTGTGTGTGTGTGTGTGTGTGTGAAAATCACAACAGACGTTAAGGAAAGGATCTGGAGGGTGGGGGAGGGTGTGAATGTGCGGGGGGGCTGGGGGGGGGGGGGGGGGGGCGCGGGAAAGAAGAAGTGTGTTCACCATCAGTTTTCAACTGTCTGCAAGTCCCGCTGGTGGACCTGGGTCACCACGTTACTTTAATTTTTTTTTTTTTTTTTTTCTAAAACAGGAAGGTAGGGACGGGGGACAAAGCGCGCCCTTGATGAAAAAGGATGTATCTAGATTCACGACCTAATTCACAAATACATGCACATGCAACTTCAACACTAGATACAACTGTACGGCAGATAAGGCAGGAAAGCTGGCCACAACGGCCGGGGTGGGGGTGGGGGGGGGGGATCTCCAATGGAGAGACAGTAAAAGGGAAACCCGCGCGCGCGTTTGTGGGGTGTGTGGGTGTGTTGTGTGTGTGAGCGGGAGGGAGATCTTTCGCACAATACCGACCACAGCGAGCGTGTGTGGGATTGGGAGGGGCGTGGCACAGAGAGACAGACACAGAGTAAGGTTTGCAGCAAAAACATTGCTCCTAAGGAAATCTGAAATGAGAAAATGGAACTGCTTTGGCGAGATGATGATGATAGGAATGTACAACCAGTGTGTGTGTGTGTGTGTGTGTGTGTGTGTGTGTGTGTGCGTGAGTGTGTGCGCGCGCGCGCGTGTGTGCGTGCGTGCATGCGTGCGTTCGTGCGCGCGCGTGCGAAAGATAGACAGACAGGCAGGCAGACAGACTGAGGTTGTAGCAAAAATATTACTCCCGAAAAAAAAAAACTTAAACGAGGAAATGGGACTGCTGGAGCTAGATGATAATGGAAGTGTGTGCATGCATGAAAGAGAGGGGAGAGTGGGGGGGGGGGGGGGGGGGGGGGGGGGGGGGGGAGACGGAGAAAAGAAGAGAAGAGAGAGAGAGAGACAGAGACAGAGAGACAGACAGAGAGAGACAGAGAGAGACACTGTTAGAGATAGAGAGAGAGACAAAGACAAGATCATGCCAACCACAAAAAAGGACACCCGAACAAAATCCCAAAGTAACGGTGCCAGCAGACATGAAAAAGACCGGTGCTCTTCCTACCTTGCCGCCTGTTCCCTGTCCGGTGCGCTGCACGTATCGTGTTCCCCTCTCCGAGCGGCAAGGCGGCTGCCGGGCCGGCATCCTTCGTCACCCAGTGCAGGCACGTAGTTCGTCTTCACGTGTGCAACCCGTTTCAATGGAGGCAGCACAGACCGAGTTCACCCATCTTCTCCCGTGCACCTACCTACCTGTTGCACTGTCGCAGGGAAACTTGGAGGGGGAGGGAAAGGGAGGGGGGAGGCTTCCGATGACCGCTTCTTCACTGGAAATCCCGGACACTGAGCACACACACACACAAACACACAGTGACCTACGCATAAGGCATAAGGGCAGAACGGTCACCGGCTACCACCACACTGATCACGGTAGATGACGGAGTTGCAGAGTGACGAAGTTGCACTCTGGGGTCGTGCCTTCCGTTCAACTGATGCCGACTGACCGTGATGCGCAAGTACGAAGCGACGTTCGTAGAGGGCTCGGGCAACGTGAGAATGGGAGGGGTGGGTTGCACGCGCGCGGCATAGCGAGGCCGGTTGAAAAGGACCAGCGACACACGCCCGGCCATTTATCAGACACGCCCTCACCCTGTGAACTGGCATAGGCCCCGTGCTGGGCCTCACCGTCAGCGCGCGCTCATTGGTCCATGTTCACCCCCCCCCCCCCCTTTTTTTTTCCCCCTCCCCCGCTCCCTCCCCTGTCTTTCCGTTCCCCACTCACTCCTGTCGTCTCCTCACCATCACTCACACTCCCAGGCCACAATTGTGTTTGATCTGTCGACGGCCTATTGAGGACATCTGGATCCGTTTCTTCTGCACACTTCGGCATGTTATGACAGTCTTGCGCCCGCTGTCTGCTGCTTGTTTGGATCGACACCAACACGTTTCCGTTCCCCCCCCCCCCCCCCCCCCCCCCCCGAATCACACGCGCGTGCAGCTGTCACCAACTTACCCCTGTGGGTGGGAGAGGGGAGGAGGGGGGGGGGGGACGTCGTGGAAATACGCCGTGTCGACTTTTGCTTCGAGTATGGGGTGGGGGCGCGAGGGGTAGGAGGTGTACTGTCCTCTATTATCCCTAGCCTGCTCTGATGGTGTGCGCCAGTGATCGTCATCAAGCAAGGCGTTAGTAGTAGTAGTAGTAAGTAGTATGAATACTTGTATAAGGCATGACAGGCACAGAAATCGCACGCATGCGTAAGCACACACACACACACTCTCTCTCTCTCTCTCTCTCTCTCACACACACACACACACACACACATGGGAGTTCCCCAAGGATCCATCACTGCTCCTTATCTTTTCAGTATTATGATATCAGATCTTTCTAAGAAGATATCAAAGAATGTTGGGATTGTTCAATATGCTGATGACATTTGTATTTGGCTGGATGCAAAATTGAAGTCTATTTCAAACAGAAAACTGAAACAAATTCAGATCTGTTATCAGTCTGAACTAGATAAGATAAGTGCTTTCTTTACAGAGAATGGTTTATCTTTATCTGTTGAAAAAAACTCACATGATGGCATTTAGTGCTGGTGACCCTCCCACAAAGACATAACAAAATTCTTAGGTGTCTATTTTACATCGAAATTATCATGGAAGTTTCACATTGAAAACAGTCTATCAAAAGCTCAAAAAAAGCTTAAATTTGCATAAAATTATAAGCAGACAAAATTTGGGCTAAAGAAACTAAAAGCTTGACTCTTCTTGCAACATCTTTGGTTAGATCAAAGCTGACTTAGGCCAAGAAGTTTTATTTTTCTGCTCCTAAATATCTTATGAAGAAATAACAAAGTATTGACTCTAAAGCATATAAATTAGCTTTGGGGAGTTCCTGTCCACACCCCGACTATTGCTACATATGGGGAGGTTGGTGGTGTTCTACCTTTGAACGATTATCGAGAACTGTCTTCAGCTAAGTACATAGAAGAAGCAGTGCTGTTGAAAATGTCAACGTGAATGAAAACGCACTTAGATCAGATCTTCAATTTCCAAAAAGAGCAAGGCCATAAAATCTTTGACAACAATAGCCACTTATACATCAGATATTCACAGTAGATTAGATCTGAAAACTAAAGATATAGGTAAGCGTTCGATTACGTCTCCAATTCCTCCATGGGAACTGAACAGAGCAGATTTTGACTTTTCCAATGACGATCTAAAAAAAAGAGTGATAACCCTCATCTACTTGCTGCTTTCTTTTCGCTCTCATGTTCATTCAAATTATTCTAACCATTTGAAGGTATATACCGATGGTTCTCTTATTGACACTAATGTGGCAGGTGCTGGGTTTGTAATACCTGGTCTAAAGAAAGAAAAATCGTTCCATATTGGTGCAGGTCATTCTATTTTCACCGCAGAACTGGTAGCCATTCTCATGGCTCTGCGATACATTGTTAATCTTCCTATGGTTATATTTCCAATACTTTTTTGTGTTGACTCTAAGTCTGTCTTATTCACACTGAAATCCATGAAGTCTAGAGACAGATGTGACTTAGTAATTGAATTAATCATCTCATACATTTTCTAATTCAAAAGGGTTCCAGTGTAACATTTACTTGGGTTCCATCACATTGTGGTATTTATGGAAATGAATGGGCAGACAGAGTAGCTAGAGGAGGTGCAGGACAAAGTATTCGTTGTGAAAACGTTTATATTCCTTTGTCTGTAAGGAATGCTATAATCTTTTAGAAAAAGACACCAAAGCTCGTGTGGGTTATAATGTAAATCGGCACACCTCTTACAGCATGTCTTTGTTGAATGTTTTTTTCCAAGGGAAATTTCCAGTTTTGTGTTTTAGACTTAAATATAATTCATTAAAATGTAAATATGTTGATACTGCAAAATGCATATGTGGGGAAAGACTTTTGACATTTCATGTACTATTTAACTGTCCCACTATGCGGCAGTACCTACCCAATTTTCAGTTACCAAATAATCCTACAATGATGATTTTAAGACTCTGACTTCAAATCATTCATTTTGGCTAAATGTATCAAAATTTTACTTCGCAGTCCTATCGGTACATTAGTATGAGATTTCAGTATTTTTTAAGCAAACATTGTTATGCTGTTCATGTTCACTGATTTAAGCTTTATTTTCAATTATGTTTTCATTTGTATAATAATATCAATGTCATCTTGATGTATATCATTTACAAATATCACAATCGTCTAAAAACACGCCATGTGAAAAGACGTAAAACTAAAAGCCGCACAACTGTAGGCCTATGACGGCGACAACCACTGACGCAGCAAGCCAACTCACTCACATGTACGGGCCTAGGCCCATGATCACAACCTACACAGCAAATTCCTTTATTTTAACTCGGTCAGTCGATGTGTCGAGTCATTTGTGACTGGCCGGAGGAAAACCCTTATTACGAATCCTGACCCTCACTTGATTATGGACAGAAAACACACAAATAAAACAAACCATTCGATCCCACTGCACCGTAACCTAGTTTAAATAAATTCATTTTCCACTTTACAATCGCACAGCTTTACTAAAAAAAAAAAAAAAAAAAAAAAAAAATCCGAAAATTTGAACATCAACAAGCTAATGCTTATAGCGTGTTCAAATGTTTATAATTACACATGTGACAAGGAAATGGCAGGAGACTATAAAGTTACTATGCTAAACAAAAAACGAAAAAAAAAACACAACAAAAAATACATACCACCGTAACCTAACAGGCAGGGAAATTTGAGTAATATGTAACGCTAGTCGCTCATTTCTATTGTACATAAATATATCAGTGTATTCCAAATCCGATCTGGCCATTATCATAACATGATAAACATCCTGTGATCAAACTGCGTTTCGATGATCAGTGTTGGAACCAATAATACCCATGACGACAGCACCGTGAAATGATGACTAATCAGGTAATTCTTTTTTTTTTTTTTTTTTTTTTTTTTTTTGCTGACAACACAATTTTAATTCCCAAGAAAATCCGTTCGTTTCTGAACCGACTTCCCCAGTTCTGAAAAACAAACAAAAACAAAAAAACATCGCTTTTGACCCGTCAGCTGAGAAAGGAATGGGTTTTCTCGTGTCACGGAATGGGTTGTGATTAGTATTGGTTTGGTGTCCATGGAAAACGCTAGCTTTGGACACATCAGCTTGTCTTTTGAATGGATGTTTTTGGTCCTTCAGTTCCATTGTTGCTTAGCGGATGTGCTGTTGGGAATATGCACCAGATTGCTTCTTGTAATTCCTTGACAAAACCGAAACCGACGTTTTTTTTCTATCTTCCTCATAGCTCTCTGGTATTCATAGGCAAATGGTATAGCAAAAGAGAGAGAGAGAGAGAGAGAGAGAGAGAGAGAGAGAGAGAGTTTCATTTAACGTCTTTCCACTAATGATATTAGACGATTCAAAAAAAAAAGAGTGTGTAAGACAGTAAGACTAGTGTATGACTGAAAGTTATCGAGTTCCAAGTTTGCATGCATGTATGTGTGAATGTGTGTACACATATGGGTGCTTAGGCGGTTATTCAATAAATACCATATTAAGGAAATAAGTATGACTACACTATTAGAAATAATAAACAAAACAGAAAAAAAACACATATATAACAACAACAAAATCAGTGAGCACATCACCCCCACCCCACCCCATCCACCCCCTTCCTTTCCCTCCCTCTCTATCACTTTTATGTTAAAAAGAACAAAAATTTCATAAACTAATCACCAATTGGACTGATCTCTAAACTTATTTTAAAAAAAAAAAAAAAAAAAAAAAAACTCTTAAGGTAAAGCTGGTGAACTGAATATATTGTGCGAGTTATTTTGCAACAAAACTGGAATAAGTACTTTCAAGTTCTTACATGATAGAATATGATTGGAGATATTTTGTTTCCACAAATACAGACCACATTTTCTTTTTTTTTTTACATATTGTTTTGAAAGCATCTACATTAAATTAAACTAAAGGACTGATCGTGTATGTGTGTGCGTGCGCGCGCGCACATGTGTGTGTGTGTGTGTGTGTGTTATTTAATTTCTTTCCACATTAGTGATATTAGTATACAAAAAAATAAAGGTGCCGAAAGAGAAAGGGAAAGAAAAAGCGTAAGTGCTTATGCTTGTGCACGCACACGTATGTGTGCATGTGCATGTGCGCATGTGTATGTGCGCGTGTGTGTATGCATATGCGAGAGGGTTTGAGTATGTGTGTGTGCATATGTGGTCTTATATGAAATAACAATGGTAATTACAAAGCACTTAAATTTTTCAAATGAGTTTAAAAGGGAAAAAAAATTTAAAATCTGAACAAAACTAATTGATCTAACCACCATCAAGGCACAAAAACTCGACCTTTCTCAGTCCTTGTCACTTTCAAGCTTGTACATTATTCTGTCTTCCCTCCCCACACATCCCCCCTCCCCCCCCCCCCCCCCCACCCACACACACACACACACACACACACACACACACACAAACCTGTAAATACTTCCCCAATGGAGTGCGCTCTAAGCATACAAAAAACTCAAATGTTAGAGCTGGTGACTCAAAGATGGCCTGTGCACTATTTTGCCTCAAAACTGGAATTCTTTTTTTCATGTCTTGACATGTAACAATATGATCACGTGTTATTTTCTTTTACATAAACACACTATGTTTTTAAAATATATTTTGTTTTAAAAGCATCAAGTTTCCACCTATACATCAATGAAAGCATATATTTTTATTTAAATTAAAGTTATATTCAATGAATTTAATATAAAAAATGTCAAACTGATTTTAACTGTCATGTTCTATCATTCTATCTTTGAAAGTTTTCGAAATATGTGTTTTAACTAAATTGCACTGCTCATATACCGATAAGGGTAGTTTAAGATCTTCAGAACCCAGAGATATGTTTTGCTCCACATTTAGCTGCCCTATCTACTTTATCGTTATAATAAAAGGAACAGTGTGAAGGAATCCAACAAAAGGATAATTGGGTGCCTCCTTCAATAAGCATGTGGATCAAACAGCGTATCTCAATAATCATTTCAGGCCTGGGTATGCAATGAAAATCTTTTTAGCGCCTAAATGACTTATTTTCAATCTACACACAAAACAGAGCTTGAAATATTGTTTGGGGGAAATTTAAAAGGTAATGCAAAGCCATGAGTATTGCTGTTAATTCAGCTGTAAATATGGATATGTTACATCCAATGTAAAAAGATTTCTCCACCCTAGAGAGAGAGAGAGATGTGTGTGTGTGTGTGTGTGTGTGCGTGTGTGTGTGTGTGTGTGTGTGTGTGCGCGCGCGTGCGTGCGTGTGCAACGTACAATTTACCGTGACGCATTACAACTTCGAGCAGCGCGTCACGTGACAGTATTTTCGTCCGATCCGCCGACGTCACTTTCCTCAACGTTTTAGAACGTCCTGAATCGATGAACAACTTACGCTTGAGAACTCTTCTCTACTGAAAACCAACAAAAGTAGTCAAAAACAGACCACGGTCCATGACTGGACGAAACGATCACGAAGTTTCCACGAAGCGTGAACAGCACGGGAAATCCAATGAAAATTCGGCTTTTCAGCCTCGAAATCCACAGTTCAGCTATGTGGCTTGCGGGTGATAATCCAGCGAATTGAACAGTCGAGCAATCATCCCCGCAACATGATCGGTTAGGATCCTTAAAACGGCCCCGATATGGACGTACGTTTATGTTACGCACAGCGCAAGAGTGGCCAACCTACGTAAGTTTGGCTTAGTATGCAAATGAAAATCGTTTTTAGCGCCTAAATGACTTATTTTCAATCTACACAAAACAGAGCTTGAAATATTGTCGATTTGTCATTACTCACCTCTTGTTTGTCATCGGGATTCCCATGATCATTGAACAGCAGCTGGAATATCATGGTCAACCACTAAAGCATTCCTCAATACTGACAGAATGGCTCACTGGTGGAAAATTTGGCGACTATAATGGAAGAGGACAGCCCATCTATCAGTTAACTGTTAAAACTCCTGATGGTGTGGGGTGCTCACATTTAGTCACTCTGGTTGACAACACGTAGTTCACATCGGACCACGGATCTGGGTAAATACTGTTTAGCACTATCTGGAGTGTTTTTTATGAACTGTGTTATTAGCACCTCTTTTTCTCATGCATTTTCGTATTATTTCTCTTTCTCTGTGTATGCAAGTGCATGAGCCATGAGTGTGTGTGTGTGTGTGTGTGTGTGTGTGTGTGTGTGTGTGTGTGAGAGAGAGAGAGAGAGAGAGAGAGAGAGAGAGAGAGAGAGAGATTGTTGTTATGCTGTTGTTCCTATTGTTACTGTTTTCAGTTCATTTTCTTGCAGTTATTAAGTTTGACACTCTAAATATGTTTGTGAACCTCTGACAATAAACAAACGAGTTTTTGGCGCCGTGTCTCACGCCCTGATCTTGAGGGACTACTTAATTATCACCGATAGAGGGAGATCAAGCCTCACCACTTCGCTGATCCCCCACTATAGGCCTGAACACTGAACACGGTCCATTTTCAGTGTGTCACCCCCCCACAGGCCTGAAGACTGAACAAGGTCCATTTTCAGTGTGTCACCCCACTACAGGCCTGAAGACTGAACACGGTCCATTTTCAGTGTGTCACCCCACTATAGGCCTGAAGACTGAACACGATCCATTTTCAGTGTGTCACCCCACAACAGCTCTTATGACTGAACACGGTCCATTTTCAGTGTGTCACCCCATGATAGGCCTGAAGACTGAACACCGGCCATTTTCAGTGTGTCACCCCACTATAGGCCTGAAGACTGAACACGGTCCATTTTCGGTGCGTCACCCCACTATAGGCCTAAAGATTTAACACGGTCCATTTTCGGTGTGTGTCACCCCACTATAGGCCTGAAGACTGAACACGGTCCATTTTCAGTGTGTCAGCCCACTATAGGCCTTTAGACTGAACACGGTCAATTTTCAGTGTGTAAAATCCACACTGATGTATGCCAGAGAGGGGGATGTTCATCTCTCTTACTTTGTGATCCTTTGTCGAGTTTCACCAGTTATCAAAAAATAACTAACTAAATAAATACAAATAAAAAGTAAGTTGGAGTTAAAATTTCCAAGTCTTGAGGTTATACATCGCTTGTATTTACGTTTCTAGTTCAACAGCTTAACTTTATGCTAATAATGGTATACCCGTTAAGATTAATACTATATTTTGACAGTATAACTTTATACCAATACTTTGTAAAAATCTGCTGATACGTTTGATTCTCTCGATGCTTTGCAGTAAGTGACTAATCAATACTTTGTAAAAAATCTGTGGATACGTTTGATTCTCTCGATGCTTTGCAGTGAGTGACTAATCAATACCTACGTTTGTCTTCACTGGACGTGAAAAAGTGATTACACCACCCGAGAACCTGACTGCTTATGAGGCTTGTTTTTTTTTCACGTGTTTAGCAGTTTCACACCATCTCACAGGATATTAAAAATCCACTCATAACCTGAGTAGACCACCAAAGTGGTGACTGAGACAGTAATGGCTGCTACATTTCCCTTTTTTTTATTTTTGCCGTCTGCGATTTAGTGCTGACGGTCAACACAAGTGTGAGGACTCGTCAAGGCGGGCACCTGGCCACTCATCCTCTTGAGCAACCCCTGAACAAGTTCTGATCGTCCAAGACACTGGACTCCAACTCAAACACGCCAATACAATACTGATCAGCCCTCTCTTCATGATCCGATCATCTTGGGGGGGGGGGGAGAGAGGGCCATGGAGAGTTACCGATGATTATGTATTTCAATCTTGCACACAATTCAATCCTCCGCCCATTTTGAGCCGAATTTGACAAGACAAGCGATTGCTTGTACTTCGTATTTGTTGAGACTCTTGCCTGAAGAAGACCTAAGAAGTCGAAAACAGCCTTCTTTTGTGTTGTGATTCGTGTTTGTTCATGTTCGGCAGATACATTGCATGTTTCCTTTTTCAGATTTGCACACAAAAGTAAAAAAGCCCAAGTGCATGTAATTGCATTTATGTCAGTATATTCACTGTGAACCTATTTCTACACACACTGTAAAAGTGTGCTGTTGTGAAACTGCCACTATTTGTGTTTATTTTTAGTAGTAGTATTTTTATGTAACCTATTTCCTAACATTGCCCCGTGTAAAATGCAAATTTCTTTTGTATATGACCAGTACCGGAACTCCTGGGCCTTCCAAGAAACACGCAAAGAGAGAGGGTGGAGGTGAAATTTGATATCTGCTACTCTCTGATTCCAGTACAGAAACATTCCGAGTCCTTTCCATAAGAGGCCCCCCACCTCCCACCCCTACCCGTCACACGGTTACAGACAGCGCCAGTGTTTTCAGTTGTTTTTCAGCAGAACAGGATCGACAAGAAATCGGCCGTTGTTGGGCGAGAGGGCGATGAGAACGCACTACCAGTGTTTTGTGTGTGTGTGTGTGTGTGTGTGTGTGTGTGTGTGTGTGACCAATGTGTACTTCTGTGTCTTTCAGATGTTATTTGTATTATTCTCGTTTTCCTCATTTTTTTATTTTCTTTTTTTATCCTTTTTAAAATGTCAGTACAACACTATGTTATCTGACAGTAAATGGTTTCAGTCAGTACTTCTGTGTGTGTGTGTGTGTGTGTGTGAGCGCGCGCGCGAATATTTGACTGTGCGTGCGTGCGTGCGTGCGCGCGCGCGCGCGCTCGCATGTTTCCGGTGCGTTTGCGGTCTGTTGCGGTGCGGTGCTTTGCTGTGCGCAGCGGTGCTTTGCAGTACAGTGCGTTTACTGTGCAGTACACTGCGGGGCGTTACTGTGCAGTTACACTGCGGGGCGTTACAGTTGTGCTGAAGTACACTGCGCGGGCGTACTGTGCAGTACACTGCGTTACTGTGCAGTACGCTGCGGGGCGTTACTGTGCAGTACACTGCGGGGCGTTACTGTGTGTGTGCTTGTGCAGTACACTGCGGAGGGCGTTACTGTGCAGTACACTGCGGGGCGTTACTGTGCAGTACGACGTTTTGTGTGGTGGCGTTCACTGTGTGCAGTAACATTGCGGGGCGTTACTGTGCAGTACACTGCGGGGGCGTTACTGTGCAGTACACTGCGGGGCGTTACTGTGCAGTATTCACGTTGTGGGGCGTTACTGTGCAGTACACTGCGGGGCGTTACTGTGCAGTACACTGCGGGGCGTTACTTTGCAGTAGTACACTGCGGGACTGTGTTACTGTGCAGTACATTGCGTTACTACTGCAGTTACACTGCGGGGCGTTACTGTTACTGTGGAAGCAGTACACTGCGGGGGGTTACTGTGCAGTACACTGCGGGGCGTTACTGTGCAGTACACTGCGGGGCGTTACTGTGCAGTACGCTGCGGGGCGTTACTGTGCAGTACACTGCGGGGCTGTTACTGTGCAGTACACTGCGGGGCGGGCGTTACAGTGTGTGTGCAGTACACTGCGGGCGGGGCGTTTACTGTGCAGTACATTGCGGGCGTGCGTTACTGTGCAGTACACTGCGGGGCGTTACTGTGCAGTACACTGCGGGGTTTACTGTGCAGTACACTGCGGGGCGGGCGTTACTGTCCAGTAATTTGCGGGGCGTTACTGTGCAGTACATTGTGGGGGGCGTTACTGTGCAGTACACTGCGTTACTGTGCAGTACACTGCGGGCGTTACTGTGTGCAGTACACTGCGGGGCGTTACGTTACTGTGCAGTACATTGCGGGGCGTTACTGTGCAGTACACTGCGGGGCGTTACTGTGCAGTACGCTGCGGTGGCGTTACTGTGTGCAGTACACTGTGGGGCGTTACTGTGCAGTACATTGCGGGGCGTTACTGTGCAGTACATTGCGTTACTGTGCAGTACACTGCGGGGCGCGTTACTGTGCAGTACATTGCGGGGCGTTACTGTGCAGTACACTGCGGGGCGTTACTGTGCAGTACACTGCGGGGCGTTACTGTGCAGTACACTGCGGGGCGTTACTGTGCAGTACATTGCGGGGCGTTACTGTGCAGTACATTGCGGGGCGTTACTGTGCAGTACACTGCGGGGCGTTACTGTGCAGTACACTGCGTTACTGTGCAGTACACTGCGGGGCGTTACTGTGCAGTACATTGCGGGGCGTTACTGTGCAGTACACTTCGGGGCGTTACTGTGCAGTACACTTCGGGGCGTTACTGTGCAGTACACTGCGGGGCGTTACTGTGCAGTACGCTGCGGGGCGTTTACTGTGCAGTACACTGGGCGTTACTGTGCAGTACACTGCGGGACGTTACTGTGCAGTACATTGCGTTACTGTGCAGTACACTGCGGGACGTTACTGTGCAGTACACTGCGGGACGTTACTGTGCAGTACACTGCGGGACGTTACTGTGCACTACACTGCGGGGCGTTACTGTGCAGTACACTGCGGGATGTTACTGTGCAGTACACTGCGGGACGTTACTGCGCAGTACACTGCGGGACGCCGCGGCTACGACAAAGGTGGGTGGTTAGTGAAACGTAGGAGGTGAGAAAAAAAAAAAACGGTCATTTGTCTGTTTTCCAGACCTGTTGATGTGAGCCCAGCACCAAAGACTTCAGCAGACGACAGACACAACGGCCCAACCCTTCCCCCACCTACCTCCAGCAGAATAACGAACAGGAAGCGGAAGAAGACAAGGACTCGCTCAGCGCACAAGGTATGTGCTGACTGACGCACACACACACACACACACACACACACCTTTCATCTTACATGTGTTTTGCATTACACGACTGTCTGGGGCAGAAAACCCCAGGGGGTGCAGATTTGAAGGGGGAGAACACAGACCATGCGAAAAGCGGACTGGGGCGATGCTGTCAGATAACACGGCAAGCCAAACAAGTCACCGGCTGAGGCACTGTCCGCGTCCATCGCA
>JADBJO010000004.1:2009894-2017394 GCA_016801955.1 Conus betulinus | reverse complement strand
CAGCAGGCACCGTGATTTTGTCTTGCATCCATCGGAAGCAGGAACAATCCATTTGCGATAATTTATATTGTCTAGCCAGGCTAGCTAAACACAAATTCTCCCATGTTTTCTTTAATACTTAGACGCTATTTTCCCTCGCTGTGCTGCTGACTCGAAGGAAGTTAAGCAATGGTACCAACTGCAAATGCGCAATGCTTTTCCCGGTAAAGGGGAGCTACTCTGCAGAAAAAAATATAGTCTGCTAAACCTCCGGCCAGAGGAAATCTGAAAACCGCGATCACTGTGTGTGTGATTAAATTTCTGTCTTTTGTTCCCATTTCAATGTTTTTATAAAGAAACTTAAGTGAAATTCAACATCATAAAAGAATGTGCACAGCTTTCACATAATTCCAGGACTTTTCCAGACCCATGGCCACAAACTACAAAAATTCCAAGACTTTTCCAGCCCTGGAAAATTTTTTTTCATTTTTTCCATACTTTTTCCAGACTTCCGGGACTCTGTACGAACCCTGTAATAACCACATTTTTACCCGAGTCAAATTACAAGACCGACACGATCAGAAATAAGACCTAAATAATAAACGAAACAGAGAAAATTACCACCCTAGCAAAGATGGAGAGAGAGGGGAAAGGAGGGAGGAAAGGAGAGGGTGTGAGAGAGGGAGTGGAGTGAGGGGGAGGGGGAGTTGATACGAGAGGTAGGGGAGATGAGAAGAGAGGGGGGGATGGGGGGGGGTAGGAGCGAGAGAGAGGAGAGAGTGAAAAGAGAGAGAGAGAGAGAGAGGGGCAGGAGGGGAGGAGGGAGAGGGAAAGGATAGGGAGAAGAAAAGTGGCGAAATGGAAATTCAGAATAAGTGATTACTGTGGGAATTGCACGCGCTTTGGTTGGAGCACCCCCCCCCCAAAAAAAAAAAAAAAAAAAAAAAAAAAAGAAAGAAAAAAAAAAAAAAAAAAAAAGAAAGAAAAGAAAGAAGACCTTGATACAGGACTAACTTCAAATGGGCTCTCCCCTTTCTGAACGGTTTGCTGAGAGGTTGAAGCTCGGACATTACCCTTGATGTTTTACCACGGGAAATATCACGAAATGACGTGACCTTTTGAAACTTATTCCTGCCTGCTCATGACTGCGCTTAATTCTAGCCGTAAAAAACACTTCCGGGTTGACCTTGTGTCGTCCGTGTCTGAAGTGGAGTTGAAGGATTGGTTCAAAGTGAAAGACACACACACCAACAACACACACAATGAGCACGTCGGTTCAAAGTGAAAGACACACCAACCAACACACGATCAGCAGGTCGTGTCAAAGTGAAGTGACTGTGGGCGGAAATTAAATCAAACTTAGAAGAAAAATGACTGTTCCGCCGAACCAGAGAGAAACAACTAAAAGAAGAAAATGACTGTTCCGCCGAACAAAAGAGAAACAAATAATAAAAGAAAAATTACTGTTCCGCCGAACGAAAGAGAAATAAAAAAAAAGAAAAAGAAAAATGACTGTTCCGCCGAACAAAAGAGAAACAAATAAATAAAAGAAAAATTACTGTTCCGCCGAACAAAAGAGAAACAAAAAAAAAAAAAGAAAAGAAAAATTACTGTTCCGCCGAACGAAAGAGAAACAAATAGAAAAAAAAAAAAAAATTACTGTTCCGCCGAACAAAAGAGAAACAAATAAATAAAAGAAAAATTACTGTTTCCGCCGAACAAAAGAGAGACAAATAAATAAAAGAAAAAATTACTGTTCCGCCGAACAAAAGAGAAACAAAAAAAAAAAAAAAAAAAAAAAAAAGTACTGTTCCGCCGAACGAAAGAGAAACAAATTAAAAAAAAAAAAAGAAAAATTACTGTTTCGCCGAACAAAAGAGAAACAAATAATAAAAGAAAAATTACTGTTCCGCCGAATAAAAGAGAGACAAATAAATAAAAGAAAAATTACTGTTCCGCCGAACAAAAGAGAACAAAAATAAAAAAAAAAAAAAAAGAAAAAGTACTGCTCCGCCGAACGAAAGAGAAACAAATAAAAAAAAAAAAAAAAAAAAAGAAAAATTACTGTTTCGCCGAACAAAAGAGAAACAAATAAATAAAAGAAAAATTACTGTTCCGCCGAACGAAAGAGAAACAAATAACTAAAAGAAAAATTACTGTTCCGCCGAACAAAAGAGAAACAGCTAAAAGAAAAATTACTGTTCCGCCGAACGAAAGAGAAACAAAAGAAAAATAACTTCGCCGCCGAACGAAAAGAGAAACAAATAAAATAAAAATTACGAGCGAAAGAGAAACAATAAAATTTCAAAATTAGCGATCCGCCGAACAAAAGAGAGACAAATAAAAGCAGAATTACTATTCCGCCGAACAAAAGACAAATAAATTAAAAATCACTATTCCGCCGAACGAGACAAATAAATAAAAGAAAAATCACTATTCCGCCGAACGAGACAAATGAATAAAAGAAAAATTACTATTCCGCCGAGCAAAAGACAAATCAGTAAAAGATAAATTACTATTCCGCCGAACGAAAGAGACGAATGAATTAAAAAAAAAAAAAAAAAATTATTACTGTTCCGACAAACAAAAGACACAAACGACTAAATGAAAAATGACTGTTCTTCCGAGCGAAATAGGCAAGCAAATAAAGGAAAATTTACTATTCCGCCGAACAAAAGATAGACAAATCACAACACAAAACAACTGTCTTGTAATTTGTTTATCTCTTTCGTTCGGCGGAGGAGTGATTTTTTTTTTCCAAAGATGATTAATTTTGGAATAAAGCTGAAGAGAGCACACACACACACACACACACACACACACACACACACACACAAGCGTGAAAATCTTGCGGGTTAGAGACCTGACAATTAGCTGACATCATCATCTCTCTCTCTCTCTCTCTCTCTCTCTCTGTGTGTGTGTGTGTGTGTGTGTGTGTGTGTGTGTGTGTGTGTTGTGCGCGCGCGCGCGCGCATGTGTGTGTTTGTAGAACAAGAATAAGAACAAGAACATATTTTATTGCCATATGAAAACCTGAGGTTTTGTGGGGCACAGATAAATTAAGAAATTCAATTAAATAATTCCAACGTTGTCACATCTTGCAACATAACATCAATAGCAGAAAGAAAAAGCCTAGTGTGTATCTGGGTCCGATTCAATGTTCTGTCTGCTAAGAAAAAACACAACAGGATGTATGGGCAAGTGTGTCTATGTAGACCCAACTCAGCCTATCTCCGACACCTATATCACGCAGTTCAAGCCGCAGGGCCTGTTATCTAACCTCACGCCCCAGCCTCTCTCCCTTTATCCTACCCCCCCCCCCCCTTCTCTCTCTCTCTCTCTCTCTCTCTCTCTCTCTCTCTCTCTGTCATAATAGGTTGCTTCACTGCCCGGGCCTTGGGTTTTTTTTTTTTTTTTTTTTTTTTTTTTTTTTTTTTTTTTTTTTTTTTTTTTTTTTGTTCCTTGGGGAGGACGACCTCAAATTAGCAGCCGCTCCCTGTTGACCTTAACCCAATAACTTGCTTTGTATGGGTCGCTTTGCCCGTGACGTTTCGTCATGATTTCCGTGCTCGGCTAAAAAGATCCGACGGATAAAAATAACATAGGGTTTGGTCTTGGTTTGGTTTGGTTTTCGTTTTCCCTTTTTTTTTTTTTTTTTTTTTTTTTTTGTATGGTTGGTTAACTGGATTTTTTGTTTTGTTTTCCTTTTTTATGCGTTTTGGTTGGTTGGATTTTTGTTTTGTTTTGTTTTTTGTTGTTTTTTGCTTTGCTTTGTTTTGTTTTCATGTGTACACAAGCGTGCGCTCGATAGACATTTCAAATATTGCTCATTTTCTTCTGTTCATTCAAGCAAAACTGACAAGTACACAACTCCAGGTGCTAATGACTTTCAAAGTACTTTGATACCAGCTCAACGTCCGTCGATTGGATTATTCCTGTTAAAGCTAACTGGGACACTTAAAGCAACAACAACACACACACACACGCATGTGTGTGTGTGTGTGTGTGTGTGTGTGTGTGTGTGTGTGTGTGTGTGTGTGCGTGCGCGCGCGCGCGCGTGTGTGTGTGTGCATCTGCTGTTCAGAATATAGATGTGAAACAGCCCTACAAGCCTTCACAGGTGTCTTAGTCAGCGACAGTGTCTGGGTACAACTTCAAGCGTTTGGCCAATCGACAGTTTCTTGATCTCGGCTACCGAAGCTGGTTCACTGCACTCTTCATCTCCTCGTTCCTCTTCTTCCCGTTGACCCACACACCATCACCGTCAATTTAAAACAACAAAAACAAAACAAAACAAAAAAAACAGGAAGGAGGAGGTGGGGCAGAAATGATGTTCGCTACGTTCCGGTTCGTAGTGCCTAGTGGTGTGAAGGTGGTGGGTGGTAAGGCTGAGCGAGGGAACGAGAAGAAGAAGAATAAATGACAAAGAAGTAAGGCTGAGCGAGGGAACGAGAGAAGGAATAAATGACAAAGAAGTAAGGCTGAGCGAGGGAACGAGAGAAGGAATAAACGACAAAGAAGTAAGGCTGAGCGAGGGAACGAGAGAAGGAATAAACGACAAAGAAGTAAGGCTGAGCGAGGGAACGAGAGAAGGAATAACGACAAAGAAGTAAGGCTGAGCGAGGGAACGAGAGAAGGAATAAACGACAAAGAAGTAAGGCTGAGCGAGGGAACGAGAGAAGGAATAAACAACAAAGAAGTAAGGCCGAGCGAGGGAACGAGAGAAGGAATAAACAACAAAGATGTAAGGCTGAGCGAGGGAACGAGAGAAGGAATAAATAACAAAGAAGTAAGGTAACTCTTGCTCCCGTGATGAAATGCTGACAGGTCCATAACTCTGACAGTCCATAACTCCAAAAGAATGCTTCTTCTTACGACACCCAATACCCTGTATCCTACACATCTACACAGCAACAACAACTGAAGAAATGAACAAACACCCATTAACATCGACATCAGACTGGCACAGCCGTGTGGACCTTGAATCTGGTCGAACAAACACACGGACGAACAGTAACACATACAGGTAACCTCGGTTTGACTGGTGTGAAAGGAAATCTTAAAATGAGGCAGGCTACAGTGAACAGTGAGTAACAAAGAAGTACGGTAACTCTTGCCCCCATGATGAAATAAATACAGGCCAATAACCCCAAACGAATGCCGCTTACGACAGCAAATCGCCTAGCAGAAATGACAACACAGAGCACACAGAACAAGCAAGGAGACATCCTCCCCACCACCCCCCCCCCCCCCCCCCCCCCCCCCCAAAAAAAAAAAAAAAAACCAGGATGTTCCCAAGCTCGCCCACAGATCGTGAAGGGGTAGGAATACTTTGCCAACAGGTGAAAGGTGGAGGGGGTAGGGGATGGGAACGGAAGGGGGTGGGGGGATGGGCGCATGTCAAATCTGGGATGACATCATAGTCTCCGGGTGGAGGTTGATGATCCACTCGCTTACGTTGTGTTTGAGGGAAACGCAGGAAAGGAAGAGGCGTGTATGTATGGAAGAAGGTGGGAGGAAGGGGGAGGAGGGGGCGAGTTGTTCCTATCGCTGGAAGGAAGTGGGTGGTGGACTACGGGACTGTCGACCTGTTTCCCAGTAACTTTGGTAGTCTCCTGTCGCTACCTGTGCCACATACGTCATCGGCAACATTTGAACACACTAGAAGCGCTGGGCTTCTTGCCGTTAAAATGGTGACATTTGCTGTGAGCTGTGTATTTGATTGAAACTGAAGAAAAGACTGATTTAAACCGATCTGCTCCCCGTTTGTGGGTCAGGAGTGGGTCACTTGAGGTCTACTACCTCTCCATGGTGACAGGGGAGTCAGGTCGTTTGTGGGTCAGGAGTGGGTCACTTGAGGTCTACTACCTCTCCATGGTGACAGGGGAGTCAGGTCGTTTGTGGGTCTGAGTGGGCCACTTGAGGTCTACCTCTCCATAGTGACAGGGGAGTCAGGTCGTTTGTGGGTCAGAGTGGGCCACTTGAGGTCTACCTCTCCATAGTGACAGGGGAGTCAGGTCGTTTGTGGGTCAGAGTGGGCTACTTGAGGTCTACCTCTCCATAGTGACAGGGGAGTCAGGTCGTTTGTGGGTCAGAGTGGGCTACTTGAGGTCTACCTCTCCATAGTGACAGGGGAGTCAGGTCGTTTGTGGGTCAGAGTGGGCTACTTGAGGTCTACCTCTCCATAGTGACAGCGGGAGTCAGTCGTTTGTGGGTCAGAGTGGGCTACTTGAGGTCTACCTCTCCATAGTGACAGCGGAGTCAGTCGTTTTGTGGGTCAGAGTGGGCTACTTGAGGTCTACCTCTCCATAGTGACAGCGGAGTCAGTCGTTTGTGTGGGACGGTGTGGGGCACTTGAGGTCTACCTCTCCATAGTGACAGGGGAGTCAGGTCGTTTGTGGGTCAGAGTGGGCTACTTGAGGTCTACCTCTCCATAGTGACAGCGGAGTCAGGTCGTTTGTGGGACGGTGTGGGCCACTTGAGGTCTACCTCTCCATAGTGACAGGGGAGTCAGGTCGTTTGTGGGTCAGAGTGGGCTACTTGAGGT
Source organism: Conus betulinus (assembly GCA_016801955.1). Lineage (NCBI taxonomy): Eukaryota > Metazoa > Mollusca > Gastropoda > Neogastropoda > Conidae > Conus > Conus betulinus. The sequence goes on along the minus strand of JADBJO010000004.1, from coordinate 2,010,865 downwards.
CTACCTCTCCATAGTGACAAGGGAGCCAGGTCGTTTGTGGGACGGTGTGGGCCACTTGAGGTCTACCTCTCCATAGTGACAAGGGAGCCAGGTCGTTTGTGGGACGGTGTGGGCCACTTGAGGTCTACCTCTCCATAGTGACAAGGGAGTCAGGGTCGTCGTTGTGGGACGGTGTGGGCCACTTGAGGTCTACCTCTCCATAGTGACAAGGGGAGCCAGGTCGTTTGTGGGACGGTGTGGGCCACTTGAGGTCTACCTCTCCATAGTGACAGGGGAGTCAGGTCGTTTTTGTGGGTCAGAGTGGGCTACTTGAGGTCTACCTCTCCATAGTGACAAGGGAGCCAGGTCGTTTGTGGGTCAGAGTGGGCTACTTGAGGTCTACCTCTCCATAGTGACAGGGGAGTCAGGTCGTTTGTGGGTCAGAGTGGGCTACTTGAGGTCTACCTCTCCATAGTGACAAGGGAGCCAGGTCGTTTGTGGGACGGTGTGGGCCACTTGAGGTCTACCTCTCCATAGTGACAAGGGAGTCAGGTCGTTTGTGGGACGGTGTGGGCCACTTGAGGTCTACCTCTCCCACACAGTGACAGCGGAGTCAGGTCGCTCCTGTGTCGGAGTAGGGGCCCAGGCAGCTGGAAGTCCGGCAGTGGCGGTTAATCTGCGCCCCCCCCCCCCCCCCCCCCCCCCCCCCCTCCCAAGTCGGCAGCACGACGCAGTACCGCTCCCCCCCCCCCCCCCCCCCCCCCCCCCCCCCGGCTGTACATGAATTCCGGACAGAAAAGGGAGTCCACAATTTGACCATACTACTCACACAGAATGAAAAAAGAATAGAAGCCAGCGTTTTCTGTTCTTGATAACGCGTAACTGAACCAGACGAACAGGTTCATTATCGCAACCGATACTGCCATTTGAACACAAGAGTGACAAATTCGGGCCTGAATAAATTTCTGGGTGTGCCAGCACTCACACACACA
>JADBJO010000004.1:2002394-2004894 GCA_016801955.1 Conus betulinus | reverse complement strand
TGGCTAAAAGACTCCAGGGATCATCCGAACAGCCACAGTACTTTGAACACTATGGTACAAATGCATCAGCTGGGGATGAGAACTTTACGTGTGACCGTTTTCTGATTACCCCCGCCACGTGGGCAGCCACACTCCGACTTCGGGGGATGTCCGCAGGTCATGAGCGCTGACGCGAAGTTTGCTGAGAAGCACGTCTCTGTTCAAAACTTTCATCATTTAGTACGTATTATATTGATCATGATTTCTCATAATACCATGCTGTGTCTGTAGGCCCTTCTCGTGACAATCAAAATCTGGGCCAGAGTCCGAGTCACCCAACAGACAGGCTGTTGTAGGCTATACAAATACCTGCACCTTGCGTGCACCACGCAGGACACCAGCCCCCCTTGCCAAGCGTGTTTGTGCAGCAATAGTGTCACTGGAAACTTTTTCCTTCTCCTCCTCTCCCCCCCCCCCCCCCCCCCCTCCTCCCCCCTCCCTATTGGTGGCTTCAATATGCTTGACACTTACCAGTTGGCCGACCAAGCAATGTGCGTGCTGATGTCATTTCACGCCTATTTCTTTTTCTACACAGTCGGGTCAAAGAAATCGAGGTAGGACCGAGTAAGAAAAGAAAAAAAAAAAAAGAAGAAAAAAAGAAAAAGATCAAATTACGTTCCGCTGCACGTTAGTGACTCGGTTGACTCCGTCTGAAAGGGAGGTGACTGTAGTCGGAAACTGAAACAAACTTTAAAAAAAAAAAAAAAAAAAACCCTAATCGACTGGATGAAAAGGGCCAAACATATTACAAGACAAAACGGCGCGTTTCGACTTGTTTGGTCCTCTTCTGGCAAGACAAACAACATTCAGGATAATGAAAACGAGGAACGAGCAATCACTTGTGCCCTCAAATAGGTGAATGCTATTTACCATACCTGGGGAAGACCAAAGCTGTCGAAACGAGTCGGATTTTGTCTTGTAATTTGTTTTTCCTTTTCGTCCGGCGGAACAGGTTTTTTTTTTTTTTTCTTCCAAGTCTGTCAGTGACTGTGAGAGTACAGAAGAGAACTGGGGTCAGGTGTGACAAAACCAGGTTCCAGGGAACACGTCCAGTGGGCTGAGCCCTGCCAGGACCCTCCCCCCCTCCCCACCCCCTCCTCCATCCCTCCAAACCGACATGCCTGTGTAGGTACAACTGGGGCCCAGTTTTCAGGTCCTGCCGGTCACAGAGCTGACGACAGAGGTGGCAGGCAACAACATCGCCACACCGCCTGCCCCCTGGTGGTGGTGATGGTGGTGGTGGAGGAACAGAAACATGACGCATGGAACTGAACTCGCCGATGCTCGGTGCACTCCAGTGAACGGATCGCGAAAGGCTGACGGAGAGTCCCATCACGCAATGGCTGAACAGTGCGGCGAGATCAACCGAACTCTGTGCAGCGAGTGAGAACGACCGACACCCGACATGCCGTCATTGACTGACTGGTTCTGTGTTCTGCAGGTGTGGAGAGAAGGAAAAACAACAAACTACCAAACACCTTCGGCGAGCCGGTTTCATCCTAAGGCCATCTATAGTTTTTGACACTCGCTCGTAGAGTCAGGCTGTGCAGCAGTTTCGGTGTATCACGTGACTTGGCAGTTCGGTTCCATTCCTGTTGTTTATAGCCCAGCCGACAGCAAAGGCTGTCGCCTAAGGTGACTGGACCGCTACAGGAAAGGAACAAGACGGCTACTATTCACATGCAACGCCGCCTTGTCCGGTACGGAAGTTGTTAATACCATGCGTTTGCTTGTCCGCTAGACTTGAGCGCTGGGGTCCGGAAGAGCTCAGCTGCTGCAACGCTGACCTCGTAATCTTAGCGATCCTGGGTTGCAGGTTCGAATCCCCGCCGGACCGTTCCGGTACAGGGGGGGGGGGGGGGGGGTGTTCCTCTCGCAATCAACATTGGTTCTAACTCCATTTCCTGAAAAGTCCTTCGAATGAGACAATTAACCGAAATTCCCTGTGTGAACTCACGCATAACATCTTGCACACGCGTAAAATCCCATCACCAACTTTCGGAAGAGAAGGCCAGTTTGGCCGTTGTTATGGATGACAGATTACACATAGCATGCACCCTGAATAGACAATCGAAAGAATAAAAGGAAACAGAGGCTGAGTCACAGACACTGACTGAATGACGAGGGAAACGAGTGACTGAATGGAGCGCCAGCGGACAGCTCTTGTCGGCTCTAACCAGATAAGCAGCCCGCTGTGTCGATGAGGGCATGGATTGTGCAACGCTGACAGCATGGTTTCCAACACAGAACAGGCGCTGTAGAATGTGCTGCTATTGCTGCCACCACCATCCAAGACTACCTCCAAAGAACTTGTCTCTAAAAGCTTTTGCTGTGAGGACGAAAACTCCACTTCAACTACCACCATCACCCCCCCCCACCACCACCACCCACCACCACCACTACTACTGCTACCACCACCACCACCAGCATTTCACCTCTCTTTTACCTTAACCCCCACCTG
>JADBJO010000004.1:1952394-1994894 GCA_016801955.1 Conus betulinus | reverse complement strand
ATAAAGAGAGGGTGGAGAGAGAGAGAGAGGGAGAGAGAGGGAGAGAGAGGGGGAGAGGCGGCTGGCGGTGGTGTGTAAGCACATGGTGGTGGTGGCGGCAGCAGGATAAAGAGAGGGGGAGAGAGAGAGAGAGGGAGAGAGAGAGGGGGAGGGGGCGCTGGCTGGTGTGTAAGCACATGGTGGTGGTGGCGGCAGCAGGATAAAGAGAGGGTGGGAGAGAGAGAGAGAGAGAGGGGGGGAGGAGAGAGGGGGGGGGCGCTGGTGTGTAAGCACATGGTGCTGGTGGGGGCGGCAGCAGGATAAAGAGAGGGTGGAGAGAGAGAGAGGGAGAGAGAGAGGGAGAGAGAGGGGGGGGCGGCTGGTGTGTAAGCACATGGTGCTGGTGGCGGCAGCAGGATAAAGAGAGGGTGGAGAGAGAGAGGGGGAGGAGAGAGGAGAGAGAGGAGAGAGGGAGAGAGAGAGAGGGGGGGGCGGCTGGTGTGCACATGGTGGTGGTGGTGGTGGCGGCAGCGGGATAAAGAGAGGGGGGGAGAGAGAGAGGGGGGAGAGAGAGAGAGGAGAGAGAGAGGGAGGGAGAGGGGGGGGGGCGGCTGGTGTGCACATGGTGGTGGTGGTGGCGGCAGCGGGATAAAGAGAGGGTGGAGAGAGAGAGAGGGGGAGAGAGAGAGAGAGAGAGAGGTGAAGAGAGAGGAGAGAGCGGAGAGAGAGGAGAGAGGGGTGGCTGGTGTGTATGCACATGGTGGTGGTGGAGGCGGCAGCGGGATAAAGAGAGGGTGGAGAGAGAGAGAGAGGGAGAGAGGGGAGAGAGAGAGAGGGGGGGGGGGGGGGGGAAGGGGTGGCGGCTGGTTTGTATACACATGGTGGTGGCGGGCAGCGGGACAAAGAGAGGGTGGAGAGAGGCGAGAGGAAGGAGAGGCTTTGAATGGCAGCGGGACAAAGAGAGGGTGGAGAGAGGCGAGAGGAAAGGAGAGGCTTTGAGTGGCAGCGGGGACAAAGAGAGGGGGGAGAGAGGCGAGAGGAAAGGAGAGGCTTTGAGTGGCAGCGGGACAAAGAGAGGGTGGAGAGAGGCGAGAGGAAAGGAGAGGCTTTGAGTGGCAGCGGGACAAAGAGAGGGTGGAGAGAGGCGAGAGGAAAGGAGAGGCTTTGAATGGCAGAGGGGGACAAAGAGAGGGTGGAGAGAGGCGAGAGGAAAGGAGAGGCTTTGAATGGGCGGGCAAAGAGGGGACAAAGAGAGGGTGGAGAGAGGGGAGAGAGGGAAAGGAGAGGCTTTGAGTGGCAGCGGGACAAAGAGAGGGTGGAGAGAGAGGCGAGAGAGGAAAGGAGAGGCTTTGAATGGCAGCAGGGGGACAAAGAGAGGGTGGAGAGAGGCGAGAGGAAAGGAGAGGCTTTGAGTGGCAGCGGGACAAAGCCGGCGACAGAATGTGCTGAAAAGGGCAGGGTGGTTGATGTCAGTGAGCGGTCTGTTGTTTACCAACAACGCACGTGGCGCCACGCGCTCTCCTCCGGCGGCACGGTGGTCGCACGACTTGCTGGACCTTGTGTTGGGACATGTTTGTTGTGTTAAGGCAAAGTAATCGTAAATGGTTGTATTTTATTGTTTCCGATTTATTACTTGTGAACTGTATCAGTAATATACAAAAGTAATTGATAATGAACAAAAAGGGCATGTTTGGTGACATTTATTGAACAGTACTTTCTATTTATGCACTGTACGTCTACAAAACTACTTATATCATCACAAAGAGAAGTTGACTGATGATTTAAAACGAGAAATAAAAACAAAAAAAAAAAAAAACGGAAAATGTGTTAGTCTGTATTACAATTGTTTACATCATCAATAATTTTCAGTAGCACTACTACTACCATTACAACTGCAACATATTTTTTTGCTTTTGATTGTTTCCGATTTGTTACATGCTGCTCTATCGTTCATGTACAAAAGAAAGGGATAATGAACTGAAATGGATATGTTTGGGGACATTTATTCATGTACGTATGTGTATGAAACTACTTTTTACCACCACCACAAAGAAACCAACGTACAATCAAAACAATAAATGAAACGAACACACACGCACACACACACACACATACACAAATTTACTAAGTATTAGAATTGTTTGCAACAACAGCAATAATTTTCTCTTTTAATACTATTTGTAAACCAAATACAAGTGCTACTATTACCTTTTCCTTCTCCCTCTTCTCTACTACTACTACTACTTATTCTGCTACTTCGTTCTCAGCTTTCAGGCCATTCCGTCGTTTTGACCTTCACTGTCTATCAGTGGATGATGAACCCAATATATATCGGTGGGAACACCGACAAGAGTGAGTCAATCTGGCGGAAATGATCTCGTACTTCGCCCGGTGTCCTTCGCCCACTTGTACTGAACTGGGCACGCAGACAGCTAGGGGATATTTTTAACTCGGCTTCTTTTCCCAGCCGGAGAATAGAGCAATATCATGGAAGATCAGATCCCGTTTCCCCCTTTTCCCGTTCCTAGTTTCCCTTTTCCCGTTCCCACCCTTTCCCGTTCCTCTTTTTCCCGTTTCCCCCTTTCCCGTTTCGCTTTTTCCTTTTTCCCCCTTTCCCGTTTCGCCCTTTCCTTTTCCCCCTTTCCCCTTTCGCCCTTTCCCCTTTCGCCCTTTCCCCTTTCCCGTTCCCCCCCTTTCCCGTTCCTCTTTCCCGTTTCCCCCTTTCCCGTTTCGCCCTTTCCTTTTCCCCCTTTCGCCCTTTCCCGTTTCCCCCCTTTCCCGTTCCTCTTTCCCGTTTCCCCCTTTCCCCGTTCCCCCCGTTCCCATTCCTCTTTTCCCCGTTTCCCCTTTTCCCGTTTCGCCCTTCCCTTTCCCCCTTTCCCGTTTCGCCCTTTCCGTTTCCCCCCTTTCCCGTTTCGCCCTTTCCCGTTTCGCCCTTCCCTTTTCCCCCTTTCCCGTTTCGCCCTTTTCCTTTTTCCCCCCTTTCCCGTTTCGCCCTTTTCCGTTCCCCCCCTTTCCCCGTTCCTCTTTCCCTTTTTCCCCCCTTTCCCCGTTTCGCCCTTTCCTTTTCCCCTTTCCCGTTTTCGTCCCTTTTCCGTTTTCCCCCTTTCCCGTTTCGCCCTTTTCCGTTTTCCCCTTTTCCCGTTTCGCCCTTTCCTTTCCGTTTTTTTTCCCCCTTTCCCTTTTTCCCGCCTTTCCTTTTCCCCCTTTTCCCGTTTCGCCCTTTCCGTTCCCCCCTTTCCCGTTTTTTCGCCCTTTCCTTTTCCCCTTTCCCGTTTCGCCCTTTCCTGTCCCCCCCCCTTTCCCGTTTCGCCCTTTCCTGTTCCCCCCTTTCCCGTTTCGCCCTTTCCTTTTCCCCCTTTCCCCTTTCGCCCTTTCCCGTTCCCCCCTTTCCCGTTCCTCTTTCCCGTTTCCCCCTTTCCCGTTTTCCGCCCTTTCCTTTTCCCCCTTTCCCGTTTTCGCCCTTTCCCTTTCCCGTTTCTCCCTTCTTTTTTCCCCCTTTCCCATTTCGCCCTTTCCTTTTCCCCCTTTCCCGTTTCGCCCTTTCCCGTTTCTCCCTTTCCCTTTCCCCCTTTCCCATTTCGCCCTTTCCCTTTCCTCCTTTCCCGTTTTCGCCCTTTCCTTTTCCCCCTTTCCCGTTTTGCCCTTTCCCGTTTCGCCCCTTTCCTTTTCCCCCTTTCCCGTTTTCGCCCTTTCCCGTTTTGCCCTTTCCCGTTTTCGCTTTTTTCCCGATTCGCTCTTTCCCGTTTTGCCGTTTCCCTGTTTCGCGTTTCGCCTTTTCCCCTGCATCTTTTTCCTGATTTCGCTTTTTTCCTTCATATCGCCCTTTCCTGTTTCATGCTTTTCCATTCAACCCTTTTCCATTCCATCCATTTCCATTCTACTCTTTTCCATTCAACCCTTTTTTCTATTCCATCCATTTCCATTCTACTCTTTTCCATTCAACCCTTTTCCATTCCATCCATTTCCATTCTACTCTTTTCCATTCAACCCTTTTCTATTCCATCCATTTCCATTCTACTCTTTTCCATTCTACCCTTTTTCATTCTACCCTTTTCCATTTCACCCTCAGGAAGAAGATGATTTTCATGATATTCCATTTCGCCCGCTCTTTCTCACGATAAGATCACTGACACAGAAATTTCACAGTACTGACATTCTATTTCTTTCCTTGTACAATCAGTCATTATTCACTCTGTGAGTCCCATGGATACCTTATCGTTAGCCATTTTACAAAAACACCACTTCCGATCTTGTTGTTCGTGGAAATCACGCAAAGATCCATGTCTCGACATGCTTCCAAATCCTGACTGTGAGGTTTTGTTTCCTGTGTAAATAGTCAAAACGCTCATTTCCATTGACTAGTTTCCTGTGTCAATAATCAAAACGCTCATTTCCGTTGACAAGTTTCGTGTGTCAATAAACAAACACTCATTTCCATTGACTAGTTTCCTGTGTCAATAATCAAAACGTTCATTTACGTTGACTAGTTTCCTGCCTCAGGAAACAAAACGCTCATTCATACGCAGTAGTTCCCCGTGTCAGTAGTCAAAACGCTCATTCATACGCAGTAGTTCCCCGTGTCAGTAGTCAAACGCTCATTCATACGCAGTAGTTCCCCGTGCCAGTAGTCAAAACGCTCATTCATATGCAGTAGTTCCCCGTGCCAATAGTCAAAACGCTCATTCATATGCAGTAGTTCCCCGTGCCAATAGTCAAAACGCTCATTCATTGCAGTAGTTTCCTGTGTCAATAGTCAAAACGCTCATTCATATGCAGTAGTTTCCTGTGTCAATAATCAAAACACTCATTTACGTTGACTTTAACTCATTTCCAGTTTCACGGGAAAAACGACAGAGTAGAGGGTGAAGTCGCCACTGCTGTGGTGGATGAAACGCCACAACTGTAATTAACCAAAAGAAGGGAAACAACCTAAAACAACCTAAACAAAAACAAAAATAAAGCAAAAAAAAAGATAAAAAGGAGTTGGGGGGGGGGGGGGGGGGGGGGCAAGAAAGAAAAAAGAAGAGACAAAAGACCAGAAAAACGGTCAGGAAATTCAGAAAATGAACAGAACCGCAGACCGACTGTATCAGGTGTGTTGCCGAAGTCACTTCATGCCCCCCCCCCCCCCCCCCCCCCCCCTTCCCCGGCCCCTCTTTCCCGACGCTATAGGTCACAGTGTAAACAGCAGCATGGGGGGGGGGGGGGGGAAGGAAAGAAAAAAAGAACTGGAGGGAAAAAAGCCTGATCTATGTATGACTCGTCAGCCTCGTTCCCTCTCCCCCATCCCATTTGGGTCTGCCCTGCCTCTTTGTTCTGTCTGTCTGCATCTCTCTCTCTCTCTCTCTCTCTCTGTCTCACCCTCTCTCTCTCCCATTCACGATCCACGTATAGAGCACAGAGAGAGAGAGAGAGAGAGAGAGAGAGAGAGAGAGAGAGAGAGACAGAGACAGACAGACAGACAGACAGAGAGAGAGAGAGAGAGAGACAGACAGAGAGAGACAGACAGACAGACAGAGAGACAGACAGAGAGAGAGACAGAGAGAGAGAGAGAGAGAGAGACTACCGCGAATGAAAAACATGCCCCTAAAAGCTTTCGCTATGAAGACGTAAAACTCAACCATTCACCACAGAGAGACAGAGACAGACAGACAGACAGACAGACAGAAGATATCTCCTATTTCTCTGGAAAACATGTATTCAGACATTTAAACCTTAATGACAGGATTAGGCCAAACAGACGTGTTCTCCCCATTGTCCCGGGCTTTGTGTGGAACAAACGATTGGGGGTGGGAAACCACTGGGAACTGGATTCTACAAGTTGCCCTTGGTGGTTTCCGCACGTGTGTAGTAGGCTACGTTAACAGAAACGTCAAAATAAATGCATCAGGTGTGTGCCGGTGTTGGTGCGTCATTTCATGCCCTTCTTTCTTTCATGTAGCCAAAAAAAAAAAAAAAAAGAAGAAAGAAAAAGAAAAAAGCGTGCTCTCTGAGGCGTAAGCCTCGTCCCCTTACCCCCTCCACCTCTTCACTGCTCCTTCCACTTTTTCCTCTGTCTGCCTGCTTCTCTCTCTCTCCCTCCCTGCCTCTCTTTCTGTCTGTATGTATGTGTCTACATTACATTGGGGGGGGGGGGGGGGGGAGGGAGGGGCGGATGTGGTGTATAATCATGTGTGGGTGTGTATGTATGTCCATGTGTGCATACACACCAATGTGTTTCGCTCAAATCATAAACAGTGAATAGCATATACAAATAATATTTGATGTAAGCCCCCCCCCCCCCCCCCCCCCCATCTAAATCGGTTGAGTATAAATATTCTATAATAGAGCGAACGAGATACATAGGCGGGGAGGAGGGAAGAAAAGAGGAGGCGGCAGAGGTACCAAGGTTGGCTCTTCCTCGGTGTCTGTTTCTGCGACAGTGCTGGAATGGTACCAAGGTTGGCTCTTCCTCGGACACACATGGCAGGACTAGTACCAAGGTTGGCTCTTCCTCGGACACACATGGCAGGACTAGTACCAAGGTTGGCTCTTCCTTGGACACACATGGCAGGACTAGTACCAAGGCTTGGCAGGACTAGTACCAAGGTCCTCCTCGGACACACATGGCCAAGGTTGGGACTAGTACCAAGGTTGGCTCTTCCTTTGCTCTACCTTGGACAAACATGGCGGGACTAGTACCAAGGTTGGCTCTACCTCGGACAAACTTGGCTGGACTAGTACCAAAGTTGGCTCTACCTTGGACACACATGGCGGGGGAGAGGGAGGGCTTAATACGAACAAATAAACGAGTGAACAAGCGCGCGAAAACATACGCGTGAGTCATCAACAGGAACAGCAGAGGGCAATACATCACAACTGAGTAGCCCAGCTGAAAAAAACCAACCATCACCAACACTAAAACTCTTACTGTGCTGCCTGTGAGCTAGAGTACAAATGTGGGGAAACTCGGACTAGGGGGCGCACTTACCTTCGCTAGCTGCTCTTCCTCCTCCTCCTCCTCCACCTCCTCCTCCTCCTCCACCTCCACTTCTGACTGCTGGTTTGCACCAAGACAGGACTGGGTGCCCAGCTTTGTGCCACCCTCACCGCATCCCACTTCTTCCGTCAGCCACAAGCTCACAATGTCGAGGAGGAGGAGGGGGGGGGGGGGGGGGGGGGGGGGGCTGGGGGGGCTCTGACGCAATGGCCCCGTGTGTCAAGCGACTAACTTCTGAAACGTTACTAGTACTTCTATCTTCTGAAAATACTACTATAATTTTCATAAGATAGAAAGTAGTAATACTACTAACTTATGAAAATTATACTGGCGTTTTCAGAAGATAGTAGTACTAGTAACGTTTCAGAAGTTAGTAGCTAGCTTTCGCGTTGCGTCTATCTAGTGAAATGATCCCTGTGTGAAATTATGTCCTCTTTCTTAGTGTTATTACTGTCCAGGGTCACTGATCGATGGTCATTTGGCCTGTTAGTATAGAACGAGTTTACGTGAACAATTTATGACGTTAATAACTAGTGGTCAATATCATTGACCAGTGGTCATTTTGGCACAAATTCACTGTTTGACAGCTAGTTAGTGTAGAACGAGTTCAGGTGAACAATTTATGACGTTGCTGACCAGTGATCAGTGTCCTTGACCAGTGGTAATTTTTGCCTGATTTCACTTGTTTGACTGCCCCCCCCCCTCTCTCTCTCTCTCTCTCTCTCTCTCTCTCTCTCTCTCTCACACACACACACACACACACACACACACACACACAAAGTTTACAGTTTACAGTAGAAATTAGCAGTCAAACAGTGAAATGAGGCAAAAATGACCACTGGGAAATGACACTGACCACCGGTCAGCAGCATCATGAATTGTTCACATGAACTCGTTCTACACTAACTAGCTGTCAAACGGTGAATTTGGGCCAAAATGACCACTGGTGAATGATACTGACCACTGGTCAGAAACGTCATAAATTGTTCATATAAACTCGTTCTGCACTAATTAGCTGTCAAACAGTAAAACTGTGCAAAATGACCACTGGTCAATGACACTGACCACTGGTCAACCACAACATGAATTGTTCACATGAGCTCGTTCTACACTAACTAGCTGTCAAACAGTGAAAATGGGGCAAAAATGATCACTGGTCAATGACACTGACCATTGGTCAACAATGTCACAAATTGTTCACATGAACCCGTACTACACTGATAAGCAGTCAAGCGGTGAAAATAGGCCAAATGACCATCGATCAGTGACCCTGGATAGTAATAATACTAAGTAAGAGGACACAATTTCACACAGATCGGATCATTTCACGAGACAGTCGCAACACAAAGCTACTAACTTCTGAAAGGTCACTAGTACTACTATCTTCTGAAAACACTACCATAATTTTCATACGGTAGTAGTAGAAGTTAGTCGCTTGACAAGTGCGAGTGCATGCATGTGAGTACGTGTGTATAGAAGGGAGAAGGGCAGAGAAGAGGTGGAGGAAATGAGGAGGGGCCGATGTTCCTCCTCCCCCCTCTCCTCACTGGTGGTGTCAATTACCTGCCTGCTCTTCCACCACCACCCCTCCCCCCTCTCCTCACTGGTGGAGTCAATCTTTCTGTTTACCGCATTCCATAAAGAGCTGTGACTGCATGCTGCTTTTTGCTTTTTTTTTCATTTTTTTTTTTTTTTTTTTTAGCCACAGCTCTGAACGTCGATAGAGAAAACACGTGTACCCCCTCCACCCCGCTGCTGCTTCTTTCTGTCCTTCATCTCGCTCTGTTTCTGTCTCCCTTCTCTCTTCTCCCTCTCCCTCCCTCCCCCTCCCCCACCATCGCTCTCTTTTTCCCCTCCGGCTCCCTCTCTCCTTCCTTCTCTCCTTCTCCCCCCCGCCCTCGCTCTCTCTTTTTCCCTCCCTCCTTCCCTCCCTCTCTCCCTCCCTCTCTCTCTCATGTGTGTGTGTGTGTGTGTGTGTGTGTGTGTGTGTGTGTGTGTGTGTGTGTGCGCGCGCGCGCGCGCGTCCCAGACAGGGCAAGGGCCAGATAACGGTTATCAATCAATCAATCAATCAATCTCTCTCTCTCTCTCTCTCTCTCTCTCTCTCTCTCTCTCTCTCTCTCTCTCTCTCTCTCTCTCTCTCTCTCTCCCCCTCTCTCTTCTCTCTTGCTCTCTTTCACTCTCAATCTCTCCACTACACGCACAAAATCATGTGCGTATAAAATCATCTGTTGATGATAGAAAGGGGAAAGTGTGTGCGTGTGTCTGTGTGTGTGTGTCTGGAAGAAGATTTTTATTATGTTTTTTTTCGCCCGCCCTCTCTCGCGACAGGATCATTGACACAGAATGTCACAGCACTTACATTTATTTCTTCACTTGTAAAATCATTCTGTATTCACTGCGGTAGGTGGAACACCATGCCTGTAGTTTACCAGAAGAACGGGAAACAAGCCACACAAATAAGGGAAGACAAAGAAAACGAGAAACAAGGAGCTGTTGGGGGTGGGAGAAGAAGAAAAGAACAGAAAGAAAAAGGAAGGGGAGAAAAACACAGAAAATGGAAAGGGCTAAACTGGATAGAGAAAAAACGAAACCTCCTCCCCACTAACGCTGTGTGGATCATGTGATAAAGGTTAAGAAGCCATTAGGAACTGGCTTCTTCAAATGCCCCTTCAGAGAGAGAGAGAGAGAGAGAGAGAGAGAGAGAGAGAGAGGAGAGGCAGTGTACTTTGATAGAGCTCATTCCCAGTTTCACATGACAAACGACACGAGTAAAAGGTGAACTTTGCCACGGCTGTGGCGGGTTTAAACGGCAAGACTGAAGGCTATCAAAAGAACTAAACGGGAACGACCTAAACAAACAAGGAAAAAAAAAACCAACAGCAACACATCCCCACACACACACATATAAAAAAAGGAATAAGCGTGGTTTATGACTTGTCAGCCTCGTCCCTTCACCCCTTCACCTCTTTTCTGCCCTTTCTCTCCTTTTTTTCCTGCCTGCCTACCTGCCTGCATCTCTCTCTCTCTCTCTCTCTCTCTCTCTCTCTCTCTCTCTCTCTCTCTCTCAACCCCTATTCTCCCTCTGCATCTAACCCCCCTCTCTCTCCCCATGGACCATCCATACGTCAAAAGACACCTTGTTTTCAGACAGTTCTAGGTAAATGACAGAGTGCAGCGAAACGTAATGCTCTACCTCTTGCCCTGCGGCTTTGTATGGAAGGAACGTAATGACTGGACACTTACTCAAGTTCCCTTCGTGGCTTCGCCTTGTTTGGTACATAACAGAAACACAGGACTGAATGTATCAGGTGCGTTGACATTTCATGCCCCTTCTTTCCAATCACTACACGTCAGAATGTCAACAACAGCACACACACACACACACACACACACACACACACACACACACACACACAAACACACATACTCACACGCACACACGTGACCTGCAACTTGCTAACTTCTCATCCCTCCACCTCTTCTCTCGATCGGTCGTCAGTCTGTCTGTGTGTCTGTGTGCCTGCCTGCCTGCCTGCCTGCCTGCCTCTCTTCCCTCCCTCTCTCTCCCTTCCCCCCCCCCCCCCCCCCCAATTCCTCTCTACATCAACCCCCTCCCCCCCACCCTTCTCTTTCCCATTCACCAGGTATGTGGGAAAAGGAAAACATAATTTTAAAAAAGCATGCGTTCGAACAATTACACATCTCTGGCAGAATTATGAAACTCTGTGTGTGTGTGTGTGTGTGTGTGTGTGTGTGTGTGTGTGTGTGTGTGTGTGTGTGTGTTTATGCATGCATGTATGTAAGTCCATGTAACAGAAACACAGAACTGAATGTATCAGGTGCGCTGACGGTGTCATTTCATGCCCCTTTCTTTCCAGTGGCTACAGATCACAATGTAAAAAAAAAAATAACAGCACACACACACACACACACACACACATATATATACATACATACACACGCGCGCGCGCGCGTGTGTGACCTGCAACTTGCTGCTTCGTCTCCTCATCTCCTCCACCTCTTCTCTCGATCGGTCGGTCTGTCTGTCTGTGTGCCTGCTTGCTTGCCTGCCTCTCTCTCTCTTCCTTTCTCCCCCCCCCCCCCCCCCCCCCCCCCCATTCCCCTCTGCATCAACCCCCTCCTCCCTCTCTCTCTCCCATTCACCAAGTATATGAGAAAAGGGGGAAAGAAAATAAAACATGTGTTCGAACAATTACACATTTCTGGTAGAATTAGGAACTCTGTGTGTGTGTGTGTGCGTACGTATGTGTGTGTGTGTGTGTGTGTGTGTGTGTGTGTGTGTGTGTGTGTGTGTGTGTGTGTGTGGTGTGCGTACGTGCGTGTGTGTGTGTGTGTGTGTGTGTGTGTGTGTGTGTGTGTGTGTGTGTGTGTGTGTGCATTAAGTCCATGTACACACAACAGATGTGATTAATTGAAACTTAAGTCGTGAGTAACAAATACAAATAATATTTGAAATACCCCAATGCGTAATGCTCTAGCAGATATGATCCACAAAACATTCACAACTTTTAATCTAACTCGCTGGAGTGCAACACTATTCCAAAATATACAGAACGAGACGGGGAGAGGGGGGGGGGGGGGAGGATCCAGAGGCGGTGTCTGTTTCTTTGAAAGTGCTGGAACAAAACAAAGGTTGGCTCTACCTTGGACAAACATGGAGCAAAGAGGGGGAGAACTTGATACGACCAAATAAACGAGTGAACACATTTGGAAAACACCATCAGTGTTTCATCAAAGAGTATAGTTCAATAAATCACGATTAGGTAGAATCAAACATCTTAATTATTCTGCTGTGTGTATACTAGAGTGCAACTGTTGGTAAAATACGATTGGGAGTGCACTCCCCTGAGAGAGAGCTGACTGCCACCCCCCCCCCCACCCCCACCCCCCAAGTCCTTACTGGTGGTTTCAATCATTAGCTTTTCCACGGACTATACAGACATGCGTGAACGTACAAATGCATGCCAGTGTCATTTTTATGCCACTCTTTCTTTAGCTACGGCTCAGGGGGGGGGGGGGGGGGGGGGGAAGAAGGCGCTCACTTAACAGTCCCGTACCCCCCTCACCCCACTGTTCCTCCCCGTCCTTCTCGTTTTCTTTCGGTCTGCATCTCCTCTCCCTCTCTTTCCTGTCTCTCTCCCTCCTCGCCTCCTCCTCCTCCTCCCCGCCTACCTCCTCCTCCCCTCTCTTCCTGTGTCTTTCTCCATGCGCCAAACCATTACACGTACGCAGACAATTATCTGTTAATAACAGAAACAGGGAAACTGTGCGCGCAAGATCTAGGCTACGACATCAAGTGGAGCACATTAACATCCCAAGTGCAGGAGGGGGGAGAGAGAGAGAGAGAGAGAGAGAGAGAGAGAGAGAGAGAGAGATGGACACAGAGACAGACGATGACAGAGACAGACAGAGTGAGGTGTGTGTGTGTGCGTTGGGGGGGGGGGGGGGGGGGGGGGGGGGGAGGGAGGGGGTGAAAGCCGAAGAAGCCGAAGGAGAGAGAAGAGAAACAAAGGTGACAGGACTGAACTGGAGAGCAGCCAGTTAGGGTTTCAGTCAATAGATCTTGTCTGCTTTATGAACCCAATACACCGTTTACAAGCCCTGCGCCGCCCGTGTGACGCCTGGAAATGAAGAGCGGGTTAAAGTGATTCATTGCACGGCTGATGGAGCGACACGATAAGATCATGCAACACCCGTGTGTGTGTGTGTGTGTGTGTGTGTGACACCGTATGTGAGCTGGGATCGACAGATGGACAGACAGACAAGCAGACAGTCAGATTACAGTCCCTGATGAACGAGACTATCACGTGTGCAAACAGTGACCAGGAAAAAAAAAAAAAGGACTTCAAAGTTTCGTGTGTCATGAAATAAAATACTAACCTACACTGACTACAATTCACTCCCTGACCAACATGGGTCAAGGGTCAACTTGTCACCGCTCCAGTGGGTGAAACAGCACGACTGTAATTTACCTGGAAGAGGGGGAACAACGCAAAAAAAAAAAAAAAAAAAGAATAAATAAAAAGATTTCTAAAAGATACAAACAGAAGAGGAAGGAGAAGAAGAAGAAAGAAAGAAAAGAAAGATAGAAGATGGGACAAGACAAAAGCACTGACAGACAGACACAGACAGACACAGACAGACAGATCCTTGTGAACGAGACTATCACGTGGACGAACAATGACCTGGGGCGCACTGACCTGCGACAAGTGTCTGTAGTTTCCCGTGCTCCCTGTAGGTCGTCAGCCCACATCGTGCTGGGGGGCGGGGGGGGGGGGGGGGGGGGGGGGGGGGGGGGGGGGGGGGGGGGTACGGCCTCCCGCTGTGTGACTGTATCGGTTGTGACTTCACCGGGGGGGACTCCATGTCGGCTACCAGCCTGTGGACACACCAGCCAGTCTTCCTTCAGTCGTCGGCTGCCGCGTTCCCGGACTGGTGAAATGTGGGGAGTCAGTCCGTCCAGACCTGCCTCTGGGACACACACACACACACACACACACACACAAAGGCCTCCCACTGACGTTCCTGTGAAATGAGTTCCCAGTGTGTGGGACGATACAGAGGGGAGGGGTCCCCACTCTCCCCTTCCCCTCGCCACACTGACCTGTCTGCTGTACCGGTAGCGTCTGGTGTGTTCCGCAGGTCACCGATCGGATGCAGGTCATCAATCGATGATAATCCGCGCAGGGTGGCAGGCGACATCGTACAGCGCCCCTCCCCTCCACCCCCTTCCACTCCATCCCTACTGCAGGTCACGTGTTAGTTGTCGGTCATTTTCTCTGTAACAGCTCGCTGCTCGCCACTTCCTGCACGTCACGCGCTTCCCGCCACCTGGCTGCTGCTCCTAGCTTTGTATGTTATCACTTTTGTACACGCGGGCAGTGGGCAAGTCCTTTGGACTTGTGCGGGAAGCTGGACGTTCCCATCCCCATAGTCTCCACTCTCTTGCGAGCATACCACAAGCACAGCTGGTAAATTGACGGGTCACCGTCCCTCAACTCTGGGGCTTGTCTACTTTGTATGCGAAACTGAATTCGGCGGACTGCGCGGAAGAAACCACTGTGGTTCAACGGCAGAAAGGCGATTTCCAGCAATGTGTTGTGGAGCGCACAGGGCGTGTCAAGACACAAAAGACGTCACGGTCATCCACTGCACCCCAATCTATCTCCAGCCGTCTCAACTTCGTCTTGCCACTGGACTCAGAGAGACTGGAGCGAGAGAGTGATGCTGACGACGCGCAACTCTCCCTCACTATAATCCAAGTCAAGCTTAAGCTTCAAACCCCACAGCGCAACCTCAAGTCCTATGGCGATGGGCAAGTGGTGAAGGCAGCAGGTGTGGACACACTGGGAGCTGTCAGTCACAAGCCTGCACACAGGCGGCCCAGGGCATGTGGTCACTCTCTACTGGACTGGGAGCTGTCAGAAGTGGAGTTCGGCACACAGGCCCCATGTGGTCGTGTCTGAGCAGCCCTTTTTACGACCGCACTGCTCGCCTCCATAGCAAGAGGAAGGGGCTAGAAAAGGTGCCCTAACCATTGCCTGCTTCACCTTACCCTGGCCAGCAAACCGCGGCTGGCGTGGTGTCCCTCCCAGCGGTCGAACTACGAATAAAACAAAAACAAAGGTGCTCAACCTCGGCACGTGGAACGTGCGAACTCTACTGGACAACGCCAAGGCAGACAGACCAGAACGAAGAACTGCACTGGTCGCCAAAGAACTTGCTCGCTACAACGTCGACATAGCAGCACTCAGCGAAACACGCCTAGTGGACTACGGCCAACTAACAGAATGTGGTGGAGGATACACATTTTTCTGTAGCGGACGCAGCAGCTCTGAACGGCGCTGAGCAGCATCACAAATGGTGCATATACTTTAGAGAAGAGACGCACAGCAGAAGCTGAGAGAAAGCGAGCCACGCACAGGCCAGAGCTACCTCCACCTCCACTGTAACACCCACCCACATGTGTCCCACATGTGAGCGTTCCTTCCGGGCCCAGATCGGCCTCACCAGCCATCTGCGGACCCACACTCAGCGATCTTTCATCTGAGATTGAAGTCATGGTCATCTTCGAAATCGAAGGACGAACAACAACAATATTTGAATATCCACACATTCATCAATCCCCGCCCTCCACCTTCCACGCACGAACAGTCCGAGCAAAAATGGGATGAAGATGTCTAGGTACACACACACACACACACACACACACACGCCCGCGTGGGTGTTTTCCCCCCCTTTCCCTCTTTCCATTTCCCCCTTTCCCGTTTTGTTAATCCCCCCCTTTCCTGTTAACCCTTTTCCGTTCCCCCTTTCCAGTCTCCCCCCTTTCCCATTTCATTTCACCCTTTCCCGCTTTGCCCTTTCCCCCTTTCGTTTTTTGCCCTCTTTCTCCCTAACCGTTTCCCGTTTTGCCCTTTCTCCTTTACCCTTTTAACCGTTCCCCCCGTTTCCCGTTTCGCCTTTTCCTTCCCATTTTCCCCTTTCCCGTTTTTTGCCATATTTTCCATTTCGTGCGCCGTTTCCCTTTTTCATTTCTACCTTCGCCATTCTACCCTTTTTCGCCTTTTCCCGTGTATCTTTTTCTCCTGATTCGCTTTTTTTCCTTGATATTGCCATATTTTCCATTTCGTGCTTTTCCATTCTTCTACCCCTTTTCCATTCTACCTTCTTCCATTTCTACCCTTTTCCATTCTACCCTTTTCCATTCTACCCTTTTCCATTCTACCTTTTCCATTTCCTTTTCCATTTCACCCTCAGGAAGAAGAAGACTTTCATGATGTTCCATTTCGCCCGCTCTTTTCTCGCGATAAGATCATTGACACAGAAATTTCACAGTACTGACATTTTATTTCTTTCCTTGTAAAATCGGTCATTATTCACTCTGTGAGTCCCATGGATACCTTATCGTTAGCCACTTTACAAAACACCAGTTCCGATCTTGTTCGCAGAAATCACGCGAAGATCCCCGTCTCAACATGGTTCCAAACACTGATGGTGAGGTTTTGTGTGCTGAAATATGAAGCGACTTCATGACGAGTTGCCCCGAACTAAGGCGACTAAGTTTCGTGTGTCATTACATGAAACACTCAATTACATTGACAAATTTCCTGTGTCAATAATCAAAACACTCATTTACGTTGACTATCACTCATTTCCAGTTTTCACGGGAAAAACGACAGAGTAGAGGGTGAAGTCGCCACTACTGTGGTGGGTGAAACGCCACAACTATAATTAACCAAAAGAAGGGAAACAACCTAAACAAAAAAAAAGCAAAAAAAAGATAAAAAGGAGTCGGGGGGGGGGGGGGGGGGGGGGGAGGAAGAAAGAAAAAGAAGACAAAAGAAGAGACAAAAGGCCAGAAAAACGGTCAGGAAATTCAGAAAATTGACAGAACCATAGGACTGACTGTATCAGGTGTGTTGCTAAAGTCACTTCATGGCCCCCCCCTCCCCCCCCCCCCCCCCCCCTTCCCCGGCCCCTCTTTCCCGACGCTATAGGTCACAATGTAATAGCAGCATGGGGGGGGGGGGGAGGGGGGGGGGGGGGGAGCGAAAATAAAAATGCAGGAGAAAAAAAAACCGATCTATGTATGATTCATCAGCCTCGTTCCCCCTCCCCATCCACCATTTGGTCTGCCCTGCCCCTTTCTTCTGTCTGTCTGCATCACCTCTTGTCTGCCTGTCTCTGTCTCTCCGTCTGTCCGTCTGTCTGTCTGTCTGTCTGTCTCTATCTGTCTGTCTGTCTCTCTCTCTGTCTGCCTCTCTCTCTCTCTCTCTCTCTCTCTCTCTCTCTCTCTCTCTCTCTCCCCATTCAGGATCCACGTATAAATCAGACAGAGAGAAAAGGTGGACAGACAGACAGAAGATATCTCCCATTTCTCTGGAAAACATGCGTTCAGACATTTAAAGCTTAATGACAGGATTAGGCCAAAGAGAAGTGTTCTCCCCATTGCTTTGTGTGGAACAAACGATAGGGGGTGGGAAACCACTGGGAACTGGATTCTATCATCCTCGCTTGGTTGTTTCCGAACGTGTGGTACGCTAACAGAAACGTCAAAATGAGTGTATCAGGTGTGTTGGCGGTGTCATTTCATGCCCCCTTCTTTTGTGCAGCCAAAAAAAAAAAGAAAGAAGAAAAAAAAGAAAAAGATAAAGGGTGCTCTCGGAGACGTTAGCCTCGTCCCCTTAACCCCTCCACCTCTTCTCTGCTCTTTCCACTTTTTTCCTCTGTCTGCCTGCCTCTGTCTTTGTGTCTGTCTTTGTGTCTGTCTGTCTGTCTGTCTGCCTCCCCCCCCCCCATTCACCATTCATGTACAAAAAAAAAACAACAACCAATGCAGTCAAACAATTATACGCTCAAGAAAGAATCAGGAAAACTCTCAGGAAAACCTCTCTCCTCTCTCTCTCTCTCTCTCTCTCTCTGTGCGTGTGTATCTGTTTGTGTGTATATTACATATGTTTGGGAGGGGGGAGGCGCAGATGTGGTGTATAATCACATGTGGGTTGTATGTGTGTTTTCCGTGTCTGTCTGAGTGCGAGTGAGTGCATGTGCGTACGTGTATGTCTATGTGTGCATAACACACCTATATGTTTCGCTCAAAATATAGATAAGGAATAACAAATATAAATATCATGTAAGATAACACCCCCCCCCCCCCCCTGCATGGTGCTATAGCAATAAATGAATCTAGAAAATAATCTAAATTGGTAGAGTATAAATATTCCAAAACAGGCAGAACACGAAATAAAGGGGGGAAGGGGGAAAAGGAAAGGCGGAAGAGGCGGTGTCTGTTTTCTGCGACAGTGCTGGACTAGTACCAAGATTGTCTCTACCTCGGACAAATATGGCGGGACTAGTACCAAGATTGTCTCTACCTCGGACAAATATGGCGGGACTAGTACCAAGATTGTCTCTACCTCGGACAAATATGGCGGGACTAGTACCAAGATTGTCTCTACCTCGGACAAACATGGCTGGGCTAGTACCAAGGTTGGCTCTACCTCGGACAAATATGGCGGTACTGATACCAAGGTTGGCTCTACCTCGGACAAACATGGCTGGACTGATACCAAGGTTGGTTCTACCTTGGACAAACATGGCTGGACTAGTACCAAGGTTGGCTCTACCTCGGACAAACATGGCTGGACTAGTACCAAGGTTGGCTCTGCCTTGGACAAACATGGCGATACTAGTACCAAGGTTGGCTCTACCTCGGACAAACATGACGGTACTAGTACCAAGGTTGGCTCTACCTCGGACAAACATGGCGGGACTAGTACCAAGATTGGCTCTACCTCGGACAAACATGGCTGGACTAGTACCAAGGTTGGCTCTACCTCGGACAAACATGGCTGGACTAGTACCTATTCAACAAATATCAGTTCCGTTCCTTTTGTCTTTTTCTTTCAAATCATGCAAAGATCCATATCTCGACAACCTTCCTGGTTCGAAAAACTGATTTTGTGCGCTGAAAAATGAAGCCACATATTGACAACGATCTGTCATACTGGCGGGAGAAAAAAAGGACAACTAAGTTTCGTGTGTCATGAAATACAACGCTCCTCTACACTGACTATAGCTCATTCCCTGTCTCACGTGAAAAACAACACAAGGAAAGGGAGAACTTGCTACCACTGCTGAAGGCGAAACGCCGTGCTTGTAGTTTACCAAAGAACAGCAACAACCCACACACAAAAAAAGATGAGAAGAAAAGAGGTGGGGGAGGGGGGGGAGAGAAGAAGAAGAGACCGGAGAGAAAGACGAAGGGACGAAAGACCAGAAAAATGGAAAGAGCTAAACTGGATAAAGCGAAACGAAACCTCCCCCCCCCCCCCCCCCCCCCCCCCCCCCGGCCCCTGGCTTTGTGTGGATCATACTTATGATGGGGGTGAGGACGCATTCTCCCCCCTCTGGCCCCTAGTTTTGTGGGGATCATACTTATGATGGGGTGAGGACGCATTCTCCCCCTCTGGCCCCTAGTTTTGTGGGGATCATACTTATGATGGGGTGAGGACGCATTCTCCCCTCTGGCCCCTAGTTTTTGTGGGGATCATACTTATGATGGGGTGAGGACGCCTTCTCCCCCCTGACCCCTGGCTTTGTGGGGATCATATGACTGGAATGAGGAAGCCATGGGAACTTGCTTAGAATTCAAATACCCCTTGGAGGGACAGAGAAGAGAGAGAGAGAGAGAGAGAGAGGGGGGGGGGGAGGGGCAGTCTACATTTACAAGATCTCAATCCCAGCGAAAAACGACAGAGTAAAGAGTGAACTTGCCATGGCTGTGGCGGGTGAAACGGCATGACTGTAATTCACCAAAAGAACGAGAACATCCTAAACAAACACACACACACACACACACACACAGAAGGGCGGGCGGGTGGGGGGGGGGGGGGGAGAGGGGCGTTGAAAAGAAGAAAAGAAAAGAAGGGAAAAAAAAAAACAACAGAAAAACGGAAAGGAAACACAAGAAACTAACCAAAAAAAAATGTTATCTCACGCCCCTTCTTTTCCGTGGCTGCAGGTCGAAATGTCAACAACAGGACACACACACACACACACACACACACACACACACACACACACACACACACACACACAGAGAGAGAGAGAGAGAGAGAGAAAGGAATAAGCGTATGTATGTGACTCGTCAGCCTCGTCTTCTCACCCCCTCCACCTCTCTGTCTGCCATTCCCCCCTTTTCTCTCAGTCTGTATGTCTGCCTACCTACACCTCTCTCTCTCTCTCTCTCTCTCTCTCTCTTCTTATTCTGTCAACCCGTATTCCCCCCCCCCCCCCCCCCGGCCCCACGCCTCTCTCTCTCTCTCTCTCTCTCTCTCTCTTCTTATTCTGTCAACCCGTATTCCCCCCCCCCCCCCACGCCTCTCTCTCTCTCTCTCTCTCTCTCTCTCTCTCTCTCTCTCTCTCTCTCTCTCTCTCTCTCTCTCCATTCATACATAGGAAAAAGAAAGTGTTCAGAGAATTATACGTGAATGACAGGGCAAAGCGAAACGCAATGCTGTACCTCTCGCCCCGCGGCTTTGTATGGAGCATAATGACAGAGGTTAGCCATCCACTGAGACACTTGCTTCTTTAACACACACACACACACACACACACCATCTTGCTGGCTCCGACGTGTTTACTGCGTAATAGAAACACAGGACTGAGTGTGCCAGGTGCGTTGCCCCTTCTTTCCCGTAGCTACAGGTCAAAATGTCAACAACGGCACCCCCCCCCCCCCCCCCCACACACACACACACACATGTGTATTTATGTCACAACAGGTTTTTTTTCGCTCTCCATGTCATTATGGGTTTTCTCAGCTTCTAACCGACAAAGTCATTTGACAGTTGCGAGGCCAGTTCAAGTTTGTGTTTCAAAGTCTGTGTTAAAATATTGCAAACGAGCTATGATTAGTTTTGCTTTAAATCAGGTCGAAGACACACACATTGGAGTGTTAACGACCTTAACAGTCGAAATCAGAACATTTGTCATTTTGAGGAAATGTTGCGGAAATGAATTCACCCCCACCCCCTTTCTAGCCACTCTGCTCTTCATTCCACGCATTAAAAAAAAAACTGGGGTCCTAAACTGTAAACACATTTTTTTTCGAGAACCCATTTTTTATACATGTGTGGATGAAAGCAATACCCCCAAATCCATGAACACACACACACACACACACACACACACACACACACACACACATACACACACACACACACACATACACACACACACACACACACGAACGTGGTCGATAACTTCGTCCCCTCATCCCCTCCACCTCTTCTCTCTCTCTCTCTCTCTCTCTCTTTCGTCTCCTGTTTCCCCACCCCCCACATTTTCCCTCCGCATATACCCCCTCTTTCTCTCCATTTACCATCCATGCAAAAAAAAGGTGTTCAAACAATCATGCGCGTATGACAGAATGGAAAACTCTCTCTCTCTCTCTCTCTCTCTGTATGTATGTATGCGTGCATGTGCAGGCGTGTATGTCCATGTGTGCAGACACTTAATGTGTTTGAATCGAATTTACATTATGACTATCAAATACAAACCAGACTTGAAACCTTGAAACTCCCCCAGTGCGTGGTGCTATAGCGGAGACGCATCCACGAATCAGTCACAACCTTTAATCTAACTCGGTAGAGTCCATAAACATTCCAAAATACAGGAACGAGACAGGGGGAAGGGGGGAGGGGAGGGGGAGGCGCAGGAGAGCGGAGAAGGGGAGGAGGCAAAGGCAGTGTCTGTCTGCGTGGAAGTGCTGAACAGTAAAAGCTGAGCAATCCCCAGGACAAACAAGGCGCGGGAGGGGTGACAGCTTGATAGCAAACAAATAAACGAGTGAGCGCGCGCGCGCAACACGAGCGGCGTGTCATCAAATAGCGTAGTTCAATAAATCACTATTGGGCAGAACCACCACCATTACCACCACCAAAAATCTCAATGATTATGCTGCGTGTGTGCTCGAGAGTTACTGCAGGTAATTTACGATTAGGAGTGCATTCCCCTGAGAGAGCTGACAGCCAATCCACCTCCCCCCCCACCCCTTCCCAATCCTCACTGGTGGTTTTTAATCATTAGGTTTTTCAACGGACTATACAGACATGCATGAACGTACAAACGCATGCCAGTGTCATTTTACCCCACTTCTTTCTTTAGCTACGGCTCAGAGGGGGAGGGGGGGAGGCGGGGGGGGGGGGGGGGGAGGAGAAGGCGCTCATTTAACAGTCCCGTACCCCACTGTTCCTCCCCGTCCTTCGCCCTTTTTTCTGTCTGCATCTCCTCTCCCTCTCTCTCCTGTCCTCCCTGTCCCCTCCTCCTCCCCTCTCTTCTGTGTCTCTCTCCTCGCCATGCGCGCCAAACCATGTACGCAGGCAGTTATCTGTGAATAATAGAAACAGGAAACTGTGCGTGTGTGTGTGTGTGTGTGTGTGTGTGTGTGTGTGTGTGTGTGAATGTGTGTGTGTGCGTGCGTGCGCGTGCGTTTGATCTGCATATGGATGAGTGTAGTGTTCAGGTCAAAACTTAAGTGGAGAGTAACACTTGCAAATCATGTCTGAGCTACTGCTCATGCATGGTGTAATTGAGAATAAGCATTCACAAAACCTGTCGCAGAATGTAGACTACTACGTCAAGCGGAGCACATTAACATTCCAAGTGCAGGAGAGAGAGAGAGAGAGAGAGAGGGGGGGGGGGGGGGGGGGGGGGGGACAGACAGACGAAGACTGACACAGACTGACAGAAGGATGTATGTGTGTGTGTGTGTGTGGGGGGGGGGGGGGGGAGGGGCGGGGGGGGGTGGTGGAGGAGACACAGAGGAGGAAGCCCAAGGGGGAGAAGAGAAACAAAGGTGTCAGGTGTCAGAACTGGGGAGCAGCCAGTTAGGTTTTTCAATCGTGGGGAGAGTAACAGCTTGCCTGCTTTTAAGAACCCAGCACACTGGTAATAAAAGCCGTGCGCTGTCCGTTTGACGCCTAGCAATGAGAGCGGGTTAAAGAGAATCACTGCACGGCTGATAGAGCAACACGATAAGATCATGCACCACCGTTGTGTGTGTGAGTGACATCGTGTGTGAGAAGGGATCGACAGACGGACAGACAGACAGGCAGGCAAACAGACAGACTACGGTCCGTGATGAACATGACCATCACGTGTGCAAACAATGACCTGTGGTGCTCAGGTGGTGGTAGGATCTTTGATAGAAATTCATTGTGCTGACATTTTATTTCTTTACTTGTAAAATTCTTCTTCATTCACTGCACGAGTTGGACGGATACTTTGTTGGTGGTCATTTAACAAAATCAATGACCAGTCCCGTTTCTTTCTCTGGGAATCACGCAACGATCCATATCTTGACAACAAGCCTGGTACAAAACACCGACAGTAATGCTTTTGTGAGCTGAACAATGAAACACCATTTTGACAACGATCCATATCTTGACAAGAAGCCTGGTACGAAACACCGACAGTAATGCTTTTATGTGCTGAACAATGAAACACCATTTTGACAACGATCCATATCTTGACAAGAAAGCCTGGCACAAAACACCGACAGTAATGCTTTTATGAGCTGAACATGAAACACCATTTTGACAACGATCCATATCTTGACAAGAAGCCTGGCACAAAACACCGACAGTAATGCTTTTATGAGCTGAACAATGAAACACCATTTTGACAACGATCCATATCTTGACAAGAAGCCTGGCACAAAACACCGACAGTAATGCTTTTATGAGCTGAACAATGAAACACCATTTTGACAACGATCCATATCTTGACAACAAGCCTGGTACGAAACACCGACAGTAATGCTTCTATGTGCTGAACAATGACACACCATCTTGTCAACGACTCGTCTCAAACCAAACGGGGAAAAAATGATGGACCACTAAGTTTCGGCTGGATAGGACACACCCTCAGGAAGTCGGCATCCAGCACCACACGCCAAGCCCTCACATGGAACCCGCATGGGAAAAGGAAGAGAGGCCGACCTCGCAGCAGCTGGAGACGAGACACAGAGGCAGAGATAAAAAGGCAGGGGACCAACTGGATAGGCATTCAGCGAGCAGCCCAGAACCGAGCGCAATGGCTGAGTGTTGTCGATGGCCTATGCTCACCCTTGAGCTATGGGCCTAAGTAAGTAAGTAAGTACTAAGTTTCGTGTGTCATGAAATAAAACATTATTCTTCACTGACTGTAACTCACTCCCTGAACAACATGTCATGACATAAAAAAAAACTAATCTACACTGGCTATAACTCACTCCCTGAACATGTCATGACATAAAAAAACTAATCTACACTGGCTATAACTCACTCCTTGAACATGTCATGACATAAAATACTAATCTACACTGGCTATAATTCACTCGCTGAACATGTCACAACATAGATACTAATCTACAATGGCTATAACTCACCCCCTGAACTCCATGGGTCAAGGGTGAACTTGTCACTGCTCTGGTGGGTAAAACAGTACGACTGTGGTTTACCAAAAAGAGGGCGAACAACGCAAACAAACAAGCAAAAAAAAAAAACAAATGAATAAATAAATCAAAAGATTAAAAGGACACAAACAGAAAGAGAGGAGAAGAAGAAGGAAATGAAAGAAAGACAAAAGAAGGGACGAGACAAAAGCACTGACAGACAGACACAGACAGACAGACAGATCCTTGTGAACGAGACTATCACGTGGACGAACAATGACCTGGGGCGCACTGACCTGCGACAAGTGTCTGTAGTTTTCCCGTGCTCCCTGTAGGTCGTCAGCCAATATCGCGCTGCGGGGGGGGGGGGGGGGGGGGGGGTACCTTCCGCTGTGACTGTAGCCGTCGTGCAACAGCAGGCCGGTGACTCCACCAGGGTGGACTCCATGTCAGCTCCTGCCCATGGACACACCACCAACCAGTCTTCCTTCAGTCATCGGCTGCCGCGTTCCCAGACTGGTGAAGTGTTGGGGAGTCAGTCCGTCCACACCTGGCTCTGGGACACACACACACAGACAGAGGGCCTCGCGTCCAAACCTGGCTCTGGGACACACACACAGACAGAAGGCCTCGCGTCCAAAACTGGCTTTGGTTCACACACACAGACAGAAGGCCTCGCGTCCAAACCTGGCTCTGGGACACACACACAGACAGAAGGCCTCGCATCCATACCTGGCTCTGGGACACACACACACAGACAGAAGGCCTCGCGTCCAAACCTGGCTCTGGGACACACACACAGACAGAAGGCCTCACGTCCAAACCTGGCTCTCTGGGACACACCCACAGACAGGCCTCGCGTCCAAACCTGGCTCTGGGACACACCCACAGACACAGAAGGCCTCGCGTTCAAACCTGGCTCTGGGACACACACCCACACACAGAAGGCCTCGCGCTGACGTTCCAGTGAAATGCGTCCCCAGTATGTGGGACGATGCCGGAGGGGTTTGGGGAGGGGAGGGTCCCTCACACCCTCCCCTCGTCCTCCCTCCCTCCCCTCAGCAGCCTGTGTATACTACTGTAGCGGGAACGTCCGGTGTGTCCTACAGGTCACCGATCGGACGATAAGCCGCTCGCAGCGGTTGCTCTAGACGACATCGTGCAGCACCCCCCCCCCTCCCCCCCCCTTCCACTCCACCCCTACTACAGGTCACGTATTAGTTGTCGGTCATTACTGCGCTTGTGACAGCTCTCCGCTCGCGACTTCCTGCACGTCACGCGCTTCCGACCACCTGGTTGTTCTGGCTTTGTGCTGTGTGCCTGGCTTTGTGCTGTGTGCCTGTCTTTGTGCGTTATCACTTCTGTACGCTTCAATACAAGCATACCTCCACATTCATCGATCCACGCCCTCCGCCTTCTATGCACGAACAGTCGGAGCAGGATGGATGAAGATATCTTGGTACACGCGCGCGCGCGCGCGCGCACACACACACACACACACACACACACACACACGCGCGCGCGCGCGCGCGCGCGCGCGCACACACACACACACACACACAGACGCGTGCGCGCGCGCGCTTTGGGCTCTCACGAGGTAAAGCGCTCTATAAATATCCTCCTTTACATTACATTACATTACATTACATTTACACACACACAGGCTGTCGTTGTGATCTACAGCAGAGGAATGCCGCGACATGGGGGTGAGGTGGGGGTACAGCCACACAGATGTCCGAGGTCTACCTGCTAAAAACAACAAAAAAAACCCATTCCTTCCACCCCCAGCCCCCGTCTCCACTACACCACCAACCCCACCCCTCCATTACACTCCCACACCTCCAAAACACATTTTTCTTCTATGAGGACAAATAAAATATCGTGTATCCATTACACCACCATCCCCTCTTCTCCACTACATCATCACCACACCCCTCCACTACATCATCACCACCACCCCTCCACTACATCATCACCACCCCTCCACTACATCATCACTACCACCCTCCACTACATCACCACCACCCCCTCCACTACATCATCACCCCTCCACTACATCATCACCACCACCCCTCCACTACATCATCACCACCACCCCTCCACTACATCATCACCACCACCCTCCACTACACATCATCACCACCCCTCCACTACATCACCACCACCCCTCCACTACATCATCACCCCTCCACTACATCATCACCACCACCCCTCCACTACATCACCACCACCACCCCTCCACTACATCATCACCACCCCCTCCACTACATCATCACCACCACCCTCCACTACATCATCACCACCCCCACCACTACATCACCACCACCCCTCCACTACATCATCACCCCTCCACTACATCATCACACCACCACCCCTCCACTACATCACCACCACCACCCCTCCACTACATCATCACCCCCTCCACTACATCACCACCCACCCCTCCACTACATCATCACCCCTCCACTACATCACCACCACCACCCCTCCACTACATCACCACCACCCCTCCACTACATCACCACCACCACCCTCCACTACACTACATCATCACCACCCCTCCACTACATCATCACTACCACCCCCCTCCACTACATCATCACCACCCCTCCACTACATCATCACCACCACCCCCTCCACTACATCACCACCATCCCTCCACTACATCATCACCACCCCCCTCCCACTACATCACCCCCACCCCTCCACTAAACCATCACCCCCCAACCCCCGCCACCCCCCCCCCCCCCCCCCCCCCCCCCCCCCCCCCCCCCCGCGGCTACACCACCACCCTTGGCCACCACCAGAAGCCTTCCGACCCGCAATAAAAGTCGTGTGACTCCGATAGCAGTTGCCACAAATATGCAGACCTATGTCTGCAGGAACCTTGTCCTTACGGGCCTCAGGCCGGACGTCAATCAATAGGACGTCAATCTCACCCTCAATGCAATGCAATGCCGCCATCATGAGCCGTCCCTCCAGTATGAGCGGCGCACAGTGGGGTGGGAGGAGAGGTGGGGAAGGAGGGGGAGGGAGGTATATGTAGGGCAAGGTGTTGCCGCAGTACAACGCACTTTTCCCTCTTTTCCCTGTCTGCCGCGTGTGATCAGAGCTGAGGAAATGTGATTACTGATGAACACGTAGCTCTGTCTGATCATCACTGAAGATCTGGGATTATTACCGGCATTTGTGACTAGTACTTATGTGCTAACGTTTTAACTAACATTCTTGACTATCCATCCACATAAAGGATATTCTGCTAAAGATGTGACTACAGTTTCACATCATCTAACATACATGATTGCTGTCTAACATATGCGAAAAACGTGATCATTATTAAACGCATACAAGTAACACACATGATCACCATTAAACACGTGTAATCTGGATCAAAATGTATGGTAATTATCAAAATATGCGATCATTGTTACGCGAGAAGATACACAGAAACTGCGCGTATGCACACAGGGACAATACACGCACGCACGCACACACACATACAACATGCAAACGCCACATTCACATGACTTGCTCCGTTATATATCGTCTTGCTGTCGTTAATGGTCTATATTTAGCTGGGGTTTGAGAGTGCAGGTCGAGGGGAGAGGGGGGTTCTTCTGTTTGTTTCTAGCTCACGTTTCTTCGTCTGTGCACACCATTTCAAACTATGCTAGACTGTGAAAAGCACAAGCGTCAAGTGTGACTGCATGTCTTCACCGACTGACGCACGCACGCACGCGCGCGCTCACACACACAACACACTCACATGCCCCCCCCCCCCCCCCCCCCCCCACCACACTCACATGCCCGCACACACAATGCACTCAGTGTCTCTCTCTCTCTCTCTCTCTCTCTCTCTCTCTCTCTCTCTCTCTCTCTCTCTCTCTCTCACACACACACACACACACACACACACACACACACACACACACACACAACAGAGAGACTCACTCACACACACACACACACACACACACACACACACACACACACACACACACACACACACACACACACAAAGCAAGCAAGTGCCCGCGCGCACACATAGATATGGGTCAGAATTACGTTCCATTCCTATCTTACCCTAAAATCGGGGGAAATGCACAGAAACAAAAATGAAACAAAGACAAAATAAATACAAAAACGGTTCTTCACAATTCACTTCTTTGGAGGGGAAAGAGTGAGACAGCAGACAGACAGACAGACAGACAGACACACAGAGAGAGAGGCAGACAGACAGACAGACAGACAGACAGTGAAAGAGAGGGACTGCTCCCAGCTGGCTTGCTCGGCAGTTGAGGACAGTACTTGTCTGGGGTCTTACTTGCACCTTCGGGTATACCCTTTTCTAGTTTGGAAGGGAAGGAGAGGGGGCGGGACTGAGGGGGCAGAAGAAGGAACTTTGAGTGTGGAAGGGCGGAGAGGGAAAGGTGTGTGTGTGTGTGTGTGTCTGGGTGTGGGTGTGTGGGTGTGGCGGGGGGGGGGGGGGGGGGGGGGCTGTGACGAGAA
The DNA here is from genome assembly GCA_016801955.1 of Conus betulinus. Lineage (NCBI taxonomy): Eukaryota > Metazoa > Mollusca > Gastropoda > Neogastropoda > Conidae > Conus > Conus betulinus. The sequence continues at coordinate 1,966,458 of JADBJO010000004.1, read as the reverse complement.
CGTCTTAATAATGACTGGACCAAACGAAACTGAAACCGATAGCGAAAACACACGGACGTACCTGGTCTTTTTGGCTAATTGTTGGCATTCCCCATTGCTCTTTGACTAGTCACTGCCCCCCCCCCCCCCCCACAAAAAATGAAAAAGAAAAAGAAAAAAAAAAAAAAAAAAAACCTCTGTCTGCCGTCATGTCACCGGATCTCAATTGTTGGTCGTCAGAAAAACAGAATAGTGTCAAACGTCAGCCGACGATCTACAGTGTGAAGTATCCAGTGTTGTTGTTGTTGTTGTTGTTGTTGTTTGTTGTTGTTGTTGTTGTCGTCGTCGTCGTCGTTGTTTACCTCATCTCGTCGTGGTCATGTCCGAAATTCTTTGTGGGGGTTGTTCTGAATGAGCGCTGAGCTAATGCCTAGGTCAGACATCTGCTAACTTGTAGCCACCAGTCTCTTTTCTTAAATCCTCTCATCTTATCCATTCATTCATTCATTCATCCATCAGCCTTCAATCATGCGCAGAGTGGTCTCGACACTGTAGAAAAAGGTGGTGTAGCGTATATGGCCTGGTCCGCTCGCAGCGACACCTCCTTGAGGAAACTGAAACTGTGTATGGCTGCTGCTTCGAATCAACTGACCAAGGCGGCAGAGAAAGGGTCGAGCACCTCACGCTTTGTGAAGGAGCGTCGGGCCGTTCGGACTCCACTGTCCAGCTGCGGCTTGTGTGTATGCAGCTTTGTGAAGGGTCGCCGTCACTCTGTTGTCCGTTCGTGGGTCGAAACGCATACTGAGGCTTAAGATAAAATGAAGGTGTGTGTGTGTGTGGGGGGGGGGGGGGGGGGGGGGGGGGGGGGAGCATGACATCAGTGCTAAATAAAGGAAAGCCATATTTAAACACTGACGAACAGAAAAGTGTCCGCATTCTCGACAGTTGCTCCCTGTGCCGATCATAAAAAGGACGAAGTCATCGGACGGTAAAGGTAACGTGTTCTTGTTGTTTTGTGTAATACAGCTTTATCATCAGTCCACATGTCTCGGTTTGAATTTTGAGTACAGGGCGCTTAGGCACGTGGCGCGGCGGCATAAACACACTGTGATGAGTCGGCCGAATGTTCTCGAGTCCTTCAAGTCCTAAACGCAAATGAAGGGATGTTGAGATCACTTCTTTGGGTTCTTCAAGTGTGCGAACTCAGGCATCACCGGGGGGGGGGGGGGGGGGGGGGGGGGGGGGGGGGGGGGGGGGGGGGGGGGGGACCCCGAGTTGTATGCTGAAGGAGGGAGAGTTACAGGGAAGTGATTCGCATGTCCAGGATAGCAACAAACACATTCGACCTGCCGGTCCTGGGTGGAGAAGAGTGTCCACCTTCACCACTGGCTATTCACTGGATTCTCCAGTGGGCCTGAAGGGAGCGATCGTGGCAGACGACCGTCACGGTTCGGTGACCGTCGGCCTGCAGACAGGGCACTATGACCATTCAGTCATTCTTGTCCTGAGGAAGAAACATGTTCGGGAAGGCTTCGGCCTGTTGAGTGATTGATGCATCAGTCTTGGCTTCTGGAGAAGTCCGGGCTGTTAGTACAATGGGTAGCTTCGGGGAATCGAACATGAGTTTAAAGTGGAGGTTATGCATTAACCACTCGGTGCCAACTTGTTCTTGGTGCTAGTAGCTGTGGTGTGTGTGTATGTGTAGGTGACTAGTGATTCCATTGGTTGAAACAGTTAAGCTCGGGTTCTCCCTTGTTTGCGAATGGATGTAAGATGCTCGGAAAACCAGGAAGTGTGTGACTCATTTATGGAAAAGTGAACTCCTCCCGTCTTGCTGAGGGCTCAAGAAAATACAGAACTTGGTCTCTAGCCGAGAATAGGCGGTATACAAGTATTCATTATTATAATAATATGTTTGAATTATCACCCTTGTTCTTTCTCATGTTAGTTTTCCATCTGTTTGCTTCTATCTTAAATCGAATCGATCATCTTTTATCTAACCTCTCTCATGTCACTTTTCATCTTTTTATTTCTATCTTGATCTCATTCACGATCTTCTTATCTAATCTTCATGATTTTGTAACAAATAATGCTTGATAGTGAGACCTATAATACTACCTTACAGTTTAACTATGTTCAGTTCCAAGGGCAAGGTGAAATATATAAATGTTTTCAGTTCTTAGGGCAAAGGTAAGATGCAATATACACATACTTCTAGTTCTTACGGCAAAAGTGTTATATACATTTTAAAAAAAAATCTCTGGCTGTTGATGGTGTGATATCAGCTAATTACGAACAATGTTTATACTGCTTTTGCCGGTTTACCTTTGTCATTACTGGATAGCCTCCCCTCCCACCCCCCACCCCTCGCCTTCCAGCAGTGCAGTTTTGAAGGCGGAATCTAATGTTGAATGTTGACGTACGTCTAAAGGATTTCTCTTCCTCATGGCCTCTGGGACGCGGTTATTTTTACCACATTTCATGTATTATACCAACATAGTGATTTGACCAGTGTGTGTGTGTGTGTGTGTGTGTGTGTAAGAAGATAATTTTCTAAACAAAACATATTCGAATCTGCAGTCACGTTTGAGAGAAAATGGAAAATGTAGACAACTATACAACATGACACAAACCTCTAACTAATAAACAATCTAACTTTTACTTTACAAGAAGAATAAAAATGATGTCCCCCCCCCCCCCCCCCCCCCCCCCCCCCCCCCCCCCTCCCAACCCTCCCAATCCAGAAACTTTATGAAGACAGTAAATGTCTACCCTATCCTCAATCCTTTCTTTTTCTGTCCGGCGAGTTTGTCTTGTCAACTAGCCGTCAGGACGCAGCGGTTAGCGTCGCGGATTCCCGTGGGTTCGATTCCCATCAGAGCCACCAATATTTGTGGCACTTTTTCGGCTCACGACCGGTATCTATGCAGAAATGAGTTTTGCCATGGACTCCACTGGGAGGACCGAGGCCACACAGTTGTTTGCCATGGGCTCTACTCTACACAGTTGAGTTTCATCCACTTCATGGATGCGCCTCTGAGAGTGTCGCTCACAAAATGCCTGACCAACACTGCAGGTGTCTGTGTGTCTCTCGGGCCTGGTTGACGCTGGGATATATGATGAAAGTAGAGTACAGCCGTGTCCAACAGTTTCAGACACGAATGGAACTCCACGGCAACATCTTCATCGTTCATCATCCATCAGCGTTTTAAAAAAAAAGTCTCCAGTTATGCGGTGCTTCATGCCATGCTCTGACGGTGGTGACCTCTATTTTAATGTCCTCTCCACATCCTGTGCCTGTGATGGGTTCATCTGGAGGCAGCCGGTATCGGCGAGCTCACTGGGGACTGTCACAGGACGGACGGTGGCGCCCTCTGAAGGGCGATGCTCACGCACTGGCTCCGCGACTGAGCGAGAAGAAAGGAAAAGAGAACGCCTGAAGGCGCGGGTGGGACCCAGAGAAGCCCTGTCCTCAACTGCCGAACCAACCAGCCGGTACCATCCTGCACCACCCTTGGAAGCCTGCGCTGTGTCCACACAGGGTGCAGCCACGCACAGGGCATTCCCAGTAGCACGTGAAGGGACATAACTGATCCCTAGCAAATGCCATTGAGTAATGGTCAACGGATGTAACGCGACCGAACCTCCACGGGAGCGTTCCCTTGGGTGTACCAGTCCCTATTTCATGACCGCAGAGCCCACGGGAGCGTTCCCATAGGTGTACCAGCCCATATTTCATAACCGCAGAGCCCACGGGAGCGTTCCCATGGGTGTACCAGCCCCTATTTAATGACTGCAGAGCCCACGGTAGCGTTCCCATAGGTGTACCAGCCTATATTTCATGACTGCAGAACCCACTGGCAAAAAAACCCCCCACTGCCAAGCAACTGCTGTGCGCATTCCGTAGCCTCACTCGTTGCTATTCCGCAGACAGGTGGTGACAGTACAACTCCAGACACGGCCAAGCTTTCACCATAAGGTCTTACGTGCTCTCTGAAGAGAATCCCAGGTCACAGCCTTTTTCCACTGTCAACAGGACCTTCCCTGCGGTCGTCAGTAGAGGGCTTAGTAGTATCCTGCGTGATGCTGCATCAAAACAGGCACTAGACAGCTATGAACACCACCGAAGTGACTCAGCAGCAGTGCAATGTCTTCCCTGGTGGGTTGCCTCCTGACGACTTCACACCCGATTCCCTGCTGATTGCCGGTGCCGGGACTGCGACAAGACAACTAGGGTGTGATGTGGACTGGGGGCGAAATAAGTGGCATGGAAAAATGCCACTGGAGTGGCACAGATGACACAAAAAAAGAAAGAAAAAAAGGAAAAGAATAGAAAAAAGTTTGCTGTGTCAAAATCATGAAGCCAACAGGCAAATCTGTCAAATCAGTTTATGAATACGAATAAGAATGAATAAGAATATCTGAGTTAAACATGAGCTTTAATTACTTTTTGGAAAATGCTGAAGTTTTGGAGCATAGGAATAGGACAATTTAGTGGCAGAAACCTTACAACTCTCTCTCTCTCTCTCTCTCTCTCTCTCTCTCTCTCTCTCTCTCTCTCTCTCTCTTTCTCCTTCCCTCCCTCTCTTGAGTAATATCTAAGTCAACACATGCCAACGATTGTGTTATGAATTAATTATGAAAACACGTGTTTAGATTTTGCCTCCTCAATGCTGACACAAGCGGTAAACTATTAGCAGTCGTTACAGGCAAAGGCGTCAGAAGAGAGAGATATACTTGCTGTCAGTAAAACAGAAAGATTGTCAAGAGAGGCACACTGCCGATAAAAAGCCAAGGGAGCCAACGCACGCTGCCGACAAAAGAAAGTCAGGGGCAAGAACGGTCTACTTCTCGAGGCACGTCTGTTTGCAGCAGAACACACACTGCTGCATCAGGGCACGAGCAGCCTCAGTGAACGCTGCTGATGTTCCATGGCACGTCTCTCCCAGTCCTCGTTTGTTTGCCACGCCTCAACGAGGATTCAGAGTGTCGACAGAGCGCTGTGTTATCTTGGGTTCAGTAACGTCATCCCACGCTCGCTCCTTGTGGCCAGCCAAAACGAGTTCGTCACGTTAAGGCAGTGGGTCAAATAAGGTCCAGCCACGCACGCTCGCACACACACACACACACACACACACACACACACACACTGGGATTTAATGTCGCATACATAAACACATTATATAAAACGGTGAGCAGCTCATTCGTACATGAGCACTGTGCAAGTAACATGTGGAAGGCTAATTTAGTACTATTTAAGGTGGTATTCTGCAACTGGTGTTTTAAAGTCCAGAAGGAAGAAACAAGACGCTGACGGAAAGGTAGTGAATTCCAGAGTACTGCCACAGAAAATGAGATGGCTCTAAAACCGTGTTGTTTTTGGTTATATGAGGGAATTCGGAAAATTCGGTCATCTGAGGAAGAACGGAGCGGACGTATTGGATTACATAATTTCGAAGCGATCAGACAGATAGGTAGACGCTTCACCTGTGATAACCTTATAACATAGACACGCAGACTTCCGCTGAATTCTGTGCTCGATTTTGAGCCAGTATAATTTCTTCAAGAGATATGAAGTATGATGTTATTTTGGCTGGGGTAAGGCTGCGGGTACACCAAGGAGAGGGGCATTACAATTATCTAGTCTTGACAGAATTTTCCATCCATGAGAGTGAAAAACGTTGCACAGCCGTCATGCGCGCAGTGGCCCAGTGCATCCGTCTTCGGCGTGTTATCTGACCCTAACTGGACTGTCCTGGTAACGGCTTACAGTTTGCCGGGTCTTTCTCTTGTGAGTTTTCCTTCTTTCTCGGCTCCCCGTTTATCCGAGCTTGCCACCGGCCATACAGGTGTGCATTGCACATCAGGCATGGGCTGGTTTACAACCGCCTGAACTATCACCACCTTTTTACCAAGTTCAGGATCGGTCAGTCAGACCAGTGCCCATGCCAGACCGGCAGTATGACAACAGCACATCTACTGCAGGATTGCCCGATGCACGAAGCTCTGAGACAACAGATATGAACAGAGCAAACATCAGTGAGAGAGGAAGCTCTACAGTGCCCTTGGGGATCTACAGCGCATGGCAGCATTCGCCAGAGGAGCTGGCGTTCCCATCTAGAGTGTTCGAGAAGAAGAAGAAGTCTTGACAGAATGAAGAAAGACACCATCGTCTTCGTGGTCTGTCCTGTAAGGAAAGGTCTAATAAAGCTGATGCGACCGAGTTCAAGAAAGGATGCTTGGCAGATTTTGGCCATGTGGTGTTTCAGGGTGAGATCAGAGTCGAGACAGAAACCAAGGTCACGAACAAATGGCTTAAATGATATGTGTGAAGAGTCGGCCGAGTGTTCTCGTGTCCTTTGGGCAAATTATGGGTAACTTTGCCGATGTTAACATCAGTTTCCTTTGGTTCTTCAGGTGTGCGAACTCAGACCAGAGGGGAATACCCCGAGTCGTGTACTAAAGTAGGGAGAGTTACTGGGAAGTGATTCTCATGTCCAGGGGGATAGTAACAAGTAAATGTCGACCTGCCAGTTCTGCATGGGGAGAGCGTCCACCTCCACTACCGGGCCTGAGGAAAGGCGATCATGGCAGGCGACCGTCACGGTTCGGTGCCCTGCAGGCAGCAGGCACTATGACCATTCAGCCGTTCTTGTCCCGAGGGAGAAGCACATTCGGGGACGTTTCGGCCTGTTGGGTGCTTTGCACTTGTTGTCTACAGAGTGCAGCAAACACTTGAAGCATCAGTCCTGACTTGTGAAGTCCCAGGCTGTTAGTACAATGGGTAGCTTTGAAGAATCAAACAGGGGTTTGAATTGGAGGTTACACATTAACCGACTGGTACCCAACTCGTTGTTGGTGCTAGTAGCTGTGGCGTGTGTGTGTGTGTGTGTGTGTGTGTGTGTGTAGGTAACTACTGATTCCACTGGTGGAACAGAAATAACTCAGGGGAGTTATTGGTGCAAATCCTTGTGATGTGTGTGCCAGTGATTCCATTGGTTGAACCAGTTTAACTGGGTTCTCTTTGGTTGAGAATGGATATAATGCTTGGAAAACCAGGAAATGTATGAAACTTAGGGAAAGTGAACTCATACCGTCTTGCTGAGGGCACAAGAAAATACAGCAAGAAGTAGAGGTTTGCTGTTGCCTCAAAGCTGATGATAATAGAGAACTGTCTCCTCAGTGGGGATACAAGATGATGGAAGTTGCTGTAGCCTCGGAGCCGACGAGAAGAATTGTCTACCGTGTGGGGACGGTCGACAGCAAGACGTGTTAGCCTGTTGGGGCCTAGACGAGGAGCTGCCAGACAACAGTGGGGCGTTTGCAGCAATAGAAGACCTGTGGAGAGGTCGACAGGAGCCCTTTCCGTGGAGAGGGTGAAGTGCAGTGGAGTCCGGGAGACTCGGTCTGAGGGTGCAATGCGAGCTACGTTGTCAGTGTCCCCCAACTGGGATTTGGCCAATCGGGAGGACACAACTGTGTGGCAGCTTCAGCGATCGTAGTCGCACTGAGTGATCAGAGGACTGACCGACTGACTGATCAACTAAGGGAGCACTGGCAAGTTCTGAACGTATATTTGTTCATAAGGTTATAAGGGTGCAACCCGAATTGTGTAATGTTGTCTTTCCTGGTTAATTAAGAGTAACTGAAGGAAGGGGGATGTGATTGTAAGATTATCTGTAAGATGTTTACATTTTTGTATGATACAGATAAGTGTGTTGTGTAGTGATGGGTGGGAGCGCAGAGTCAAGTTAAATAAAAAAAAAAAAAAGTGACTATATTCTACGAAGTGTTATTGGTTTCCCGTCACCTTTGTGCATGTGCTTATGCCAGAGCGAATTTTGGTTGTGAAAGCGTGAATGCTTCTGTCTATACGCCCCCCCCTCCCCCCTACACACACACACACACACACACACACACACACACACACACACACACACACCGCATATGATAATCATATTTTGGTATCGAGGGGAAACGTCGGAGACCCGTCGCAATATGTCAGTAGAGTCTAGGACTATTGACGGATGAAGACGGGGGGGGGTGTTTTGAGCTTAAAAGTGTTTTATAAAGCGGAACTTTCTGTTTTATCATCGTTTAATTTCAGCTTATTATTAGACATGCGCTGTTTGATATCAGAGACACAATCTTAGAGCTTTTGACGAGACAGTCACAGTTATCTAGTGTGTCGGAATGTTCAAGTTGAGTGTCATCGGGAGAACATTTCATATTGAACAGAATGGCCGTTAATGATCTCCAGTCAGGGGCGTTGTGTACATTATGAAAAGCACTGGACCTAGCACAGACCCCTGGAGAACGCTATCTCCTGCACGTACATCGTTTATTGATGCTGTCACTGTTGTGGGTAGAATAGTTCAGTTGGTACAGCAGTGGACTCGTAATCCTGATAATCCTGGGTTGAGGGTTCAAATATCGATCAGTTCTTTTTTTTTCGGTAGAGAATGGTTCTTTCCTCAAGAATTAACACTGAGTCTGGCTCCCTTTCCCGAAAAGTTCTCTGAATGAGACTATAAACTGAGGTTCCGTATGTGAACACACGCATAACATTTTGCTCACATGTAAAAATCCCATCACCAGTTTTCGGAAGAGAAGACCAGTCTGGGGATGACAGGTTACACGCAACATGTCCCCTGCATGAAAAATGCTTAGAATGAACGGGGAAATGAGCGACACGGGAAACGGGAAACAACTGAGCGTAGTGTAAAGAGGGAGGAGAGGAGAGGACTTGGAAGACGGGGAAGTGTGTGAGAGGACACATCATCTTCCACATCAACACCAGCTCGTTGGTTTCTTCTCTCTTTTATTTCGTATCAAACGCGAACCTGCCAACCTAACCGGCCTTAACCGATCTGGTCCGACCGACTGACAGTGCGAGCAACACGGCACGGCTTCTCACGTTGTGTTGCCTGGTGCAGCAAGGCACTGCTGTTGCTTTTCAGCCCTTAACATTCGCGAACACTGGAATAAGGGAATCAGCCTCACAGCCTTTCCCACACTCAGTCCAGGGAGAAAATGGCTTAACAGCCAGGACGCTCCCAGCCTCCCAGCTCTGAAGAGACGACTGGTCTGGTGAGTTACCTGAGGAGATGACTGACTGGAAGGATTCTTTGAGGTGACGGAACAAACGAGTCATCTTAGGAAATGACTGATTAGACCAGTTCTTAGAAGAGATGACCGATTAGACGAGTAACTTGAGGAGATGAATGATCAGACGAATTCTCTGAGGAGACGACTGATCAGACGAATTCTTTGAGATGACTGAACAGACGAGTTCTTTAAACAGATAACTGATTAAACGAGTTCTTTGAACAGGTAACTGATTAGACGAATTCCTTGAAGAGATGACTGGTCAGACGAACTATCTGAGAAGATGACTGATTAGACGGGCTTTTTTAGATGACTGATCAGACGAGTTTCTTTGATGAAGTGACTGAGGGTTGTTAAATCGTCGTTTTTGTTGTTGTTGTTGTTCATTGTTTTTCATTTCCTTTCTGTTTTCACACAGAATATCAAAACAGTAAGGACGGCTGGGATGACCATGCTCAGCCCAAAATAATTCACCCGAAGTTTGCTCCCTCTCCCTCTCTCTCTCTCTCTCTCTCTTACATGTACATTTACAAACACATACAAAAACATAGGCCGGCCTATGGCAGGTTCTCAGAGACTTCAACATTGATGAAAGGCTCGTCCAAGTCATCCAGACACTCTACGAACACTCCAGCAGCACGAGTCGGAGTCAGGCAAGGGTGCCCACTATCTCCAGTACTTTTTAACATCTTTCTGGAGAGAACCATGCAAGAGACCCTCGACGAACATCACACCTCCATCAGCATTGGCTGCAGGCCAGTCTGCAACCTTCGTTTTGCAGACGATATCGACCTCATGGGGGCAGCAACACTGAGCTCCAGGATCTCACAAACAGACTTGTCACAAGAGCAAGTGCCTAAGGCATGGAGGTCAGCACAAAGAAGTCAAAGGTCATGGTCAACAGTACGACTAACAGCAGTGCCAACATAACCATGAATGGTGAACCCCTGGAAGAAGTGACCAGCTTCAGGTGCTTGGGAGCAACCCTGTCCAAAGATGGCACCTGCACACAGCAGAAATCCGAATCAGGATCAGCTCCGCATCAGCAGGGATGACAGACTGAACAGAGTGTGGAAAAGCAACATCAAACTCCACACAAAATTCCGGCTCTACAAGTCACTAGTGATCTCCATCCTGTTATATGGCTGTGAGACATGGACACTGATGGCCGAAACAGAAAGAAGAATCCAGGCGTTTGAGACCAGGTGCCTGAGGAAACTACTCCGCATCTCCTACAAAACACAAGACCAAAGATTATATGCGGAACCTGGTTATCAACCTAGTCGGACCCCACGAACCACTTCTGGCGACCGTCAAACGACGGAAGATGGCATGGTTTGACCACGTCATTCGTCACAACATCCTCTCCAAACCATCCTTCAAGGTACCGTGAAGAAAGAGCGCCGACGAGGACGGCAGAGAAAGAGAGCTGGTCCGAAAATATAAAGGACTGGACCAAAATGACCATGCCAGATCTCCTCACGACAGCTATAAACAGAGGAGCCTGGAGAGAAACGGCGGCTGCCTCAGCAGTCAGGGGAATGATTCACTGACTGACAAAAACATAAGCAGGTACTCGTAAACATACAAATACACATAAGCGTACTTGCAGCCACACATTCATAAATGCGTATGTATAGGCCTACTCCGCTTTCTGTCCAAAACCGTAAGTAAGTTCAGAATAAATTATCATTTCTTTTTAAGTAATAAATATACTTCTGCACATTCTTCAAACACACACGTGCACATACTTACAAAACACACTTGCACACATCCGCGCACGCTTGCACACACACATGCAAGCGCAAGCATGCACATACACACACACATGCACATGTACATACACGCTCACACACACACGCACGCGCCCGCACACACACATACTTACACAAGCGCCAGCGAATATTCCAACTGACACGCGCAAAAATTAAATATGCATGTACATCAATTGCACATACATTAATACACAACACACAGATATAAATGGACAGGAGTAGAACAATCACTCAGATATTGGAAAGCAGATCTATACATTGCTCGTGAGAGTTACTCACACACACACACGCACACACACACACACACACACACACACACACACACACACACACACAGAGAGAGAGAGAGAGAGAGAGAGAGAGAGAGAGAGAGAGAGAGAGACAATGCGAGAGAGAGAGAGAGAGGAGGGGAGGAGAGCGAGGGAGAGGAAGAGACATACATAGAGAAACAGAGAGACAGGCAGACAGGCAAACATACAGATAGGCAGGCAGGCAGACACAGAGAGAGAGAGAGAGAGAGAGAGAGAGAGAGAGAGAGAGAGAGAGAGAGAGAGAGAGAGAAACAGCGAGGGGGGGGAAGAGGAAGAGAGAGAGAGAGGGAGAAAGGAAGGAAGGGAGGAAGAAATGGGGACATACAGAGAGCGAGAGAGAGAAACACACATACGCGCGCGCGCGCACGCACGCACACACACACACACACACACACACACACACACACACACACACACACATACACGTAACAAAACTTGCCTGGTTCTCTCTGTCAAGTTTTCCCTTTCCTGAGGAAGCAGTCTGCTGCATCAGTCTGCCTTCCAACATGCTAACTGACGTGGGGGGAATATTCCGATCACGAGTCATCAGCCAGGTGGCTCTGTCGTAACCTCCTTAAAGAATTCTGTCACTTGGCTATCAATTACTGTCTTCTTGACAAAGGCCTTTCCTTAAACAGCATCGGTGTCTGCAATCGAAAACTGCGGAAAGTGGACCTCTGTCCTGTTGGGGCATTGCAAGTTTTGCAACACTGCCCAGGCAACAGAAAGACACGGGGATCAGTACAGCTTGGTGCACCAAATCCGGAGTGGAAAGACTAGGAGGCGCAGGAGAAAAAAAAAACGTCTGTTTTGTTAAAAAAAAAAAAAAAAAAAAAAAAAAAAACAGAGCAATGACAACTTTTCAGCCGGGCTCACCTCCACACGTCTACCCTGTCCACACTGCAACAGACTATTCAACGCGAGGATCGGCCTGATTAGCCATCTAATCTACGTGCACACACCACCTCCTCCCAGCGATAGCTGAGGTCAAGGTCATCTTCGCCCGCGCAGGACACAATTGAACAACACTTCCTAGGCAATAGACAGACACTAGGCTCAGAACCGGTTCTTCAACTTGAAAGTCAGATGAAGGTCGGTATAAACCCGTCAGGGCGGTGACTCACGGGAATGACGTGCACGCGCAGTCTCTCTGCTGAGGTGTGAATTCAGGGTGTTTTTGAACCACCGCTCCTCCGAACTGTACCTGAGACTGTAGCTGATCCAAACATACACACAACCCCGACAGATCAAGAAACTGACTGACTGAAAAGTCGCGCCTAAGAAGTACAAGTCACGGTTGTGTTGCCGACTCGCCATCTGTGCCCCCGTTCACCTTCCTGTCCTCACCATAAGCCCATGGCGGCGAGGCATGCGCATGCGCAATCTGCTCATATGGGTCAGGTGCAGACGACAATTGCCTCGATGAATCAAACAACCTGAAGCTGGCAGACACATCCAAGCCACACAAACGAAGCAGTCTCTCTCATTTATGACACCCCACACCCCACCCCTTTAACTCTCTAGCATTTCTTTTGAACGACCTTCCCTGAGCAGTGAAGTGAATTGTCTTTCTTGCAGGACCACAAAACGAATCTAGACCTAAATCAGCCTCGACGTTACCGCACACCACTCACCACGCTGATCTCTCGATGACGTGGCCTTAAGTCTGTCATTGTCATGAAAGTTCTGGTTTTCCCAGAAACCACGCATAAGTAGACCCTGCTTCTAAATGTGTAACTTTGTTGATACAAACATGCAGAATTCTCGAAACCCAATCTTCACAATAGCTTCAGTCTCGTAATTTATTAACATGCCATGGGGACGTGTCATAGTTTGACGTCTTCAGTTTCAGCTTTAGGGTCAACGTGGACTAGTTCAACACCGGCCTCCTGTGACGTTATAATCACTCTAAAAGAGCGTATAGCATTTCCCCTCTTCCTATTCACCTCCATCACCTCAACCCCTCATTCAGTCTTCTTTGGACAGCGAAGTGTCTTTGAATTATCACTAATTCAAGCCTGTTTGTACACGCACGTGCGGTACAAGTTTCAGTCTGTATTATGTAGGGAACGGGTATTTAAGATTTTTTTTTAAACTTATGTCAAGGAAGTTCTAACGCACTACTTCCTGATATTTTTTTTAACTAAGTCATTATGTAATTTCTAATCATAGAAATACTACTTCCTGACAGATTTAAAAATAGGTCATTACATAAATGCTAATCTTATTCGGTTGGTGATGACAGTAGCAATTGCTGTCTGTTACGGTACATAATACTTATCAACCAAGAGAATTATGTTGGGGGTCAGTCTGAGGGAAGACGAGGGAGAGGGGCAAGAGAGTGGGGTGGATACAACTCGCTGACTGATTCACTTTTTGCGTGTGTGTGTGTGTGCGCGCGCGCGCGCGCGCTCGCGTGTGTCCGTGTGTGTGTGAACGTGCGTAAGAGAGAGTGAGATATATATATATAGAGAGAGAGAGAGAGAGTCGGTCTGTCTGTGTCTGTAACTGTAAGTGTGCTGGACACTAAGAAAATTGAATCGATCAATGAACTTTTATCGAGTAAAGACAAACACTGGATCTTTAATTTAGGCTAATTTTCTGTTGTAGAGTGAGCACTGCTAACTCCAAGACCGTGTGTGTGTGTGTGTGTGTGTGTGTGAGCGCGAAAGGGGAGGGGGAGAGGCAAGGGTGGGGGAAGGAGGTGACGGCAGTGAACGAAGGGAGTGGGGAATGTTTTTGCTGTTCTGGCAGCTGTATAACAATCATTCTCTCTCTCTCTCTCTCTCTCTCTCTCTCTCTCTCTCTCTGCGAGCGCGCGCGCGCGCGCGCGCGCGCGCGTGTGTGTGTGTGTGTGTGTGTGTGTGTGTGTGTGTGTGTGTGTGTGTGTG
>JADBJO010000004.1:1944894-1947394 GCA_016801955.1 Conus betulinus | reverse complement strand
ACAAGCAGACAAACAGGAAAATGAGACACAGACAGAGGGGGGAGACAGACAGAGAGAGAAAGAGAAGAGAGAGAGAGAGAGAGCGAGCACTACTTGAAACGCGCCAACAAAGGTCATTACCATGGAAATACCCACGGCGACACATGTTCAATAAATCCGAAATACAAGCACAGCGAACCGCACGAAAGGGGAATAACATTTAAAACCGAACCATGTTCCAGTCAGCAGAACTAAGAAACTAAAGGTACGGCAACTAAACGAAAACAACAGTCATTAGTCCGTATCAGTTATGGGGGAGTGGTGGTGGTGTGTGTGTGTGGGGGGGTGGGGGGGGGGGTGGACTTACCAAGTTTTGCACAGCAGCAGTCTCACTGCGAGAGAACGAACGCACGTCTGACTCCGTCTCTGTCTCTGTCTCTGTCTCTCTCTCTCTCATATACCTGGCAAATTGAAAGCAATGATTTAGGATGGGGGTTATGCAAAATAAAATCAGACTCGCAACCACTTATCTTTGAATGCAATGTAGTATAGAGAGATACATGATGATGGCTCTAATGTAAGGATTATGTATTACTTGAGTAAGAGCTATTGAATAAAACGCACTTCTCAGTGTACATGTTGCGTGTGTGGCTATGTGTCAGAGGAAACGTTCCACAAACGAGACTTCCGAAGCCCATTGTCTTACCTCAGTCTTTGGCGGAGGTGGGCTTGCCTTGTGTGTTAACACATCTGTTTCCTGTGTCACACACAAAGTGTCCAGTTGTTTGTGGTTTTCCGGTGACGTGTATCCCTGGGCTGTTAGAGAAATGCAGCCACAGGTGTGCACGTCTTACGCGTAGGGGATGGTGGCGCCGACTGTGAGCGGAGCAACCCTCGCTCGATTCACCTAAACGGCGAGCCAGACGTCGGTTCGCGTCACACACACACACACACACACACACACACACACACACACACACACACACACACACACAGCCACCACCATTTACCACCACCACCACCACACTACACACACACACACACACACACACACACACAACCACCACCACCACCACCACCACCACCACCACACACACACACACACACACACACACACACACACACACACACACACACACACACACACACACACACACACACACACACACACACACACACACGCTCTCTCTCTCTCTCTCTCTCTCTCTCTCTCTCTCTCTCTCTCTCTCTCTCTCTCTCCCGGTGCGCAAAGATTATTGGTCTGCAGATACAGCTAATTGATTTACAGCGTGCTGCTATGACACTGCAGTTAAAAGTTAATATCTCTGAAAGTAAGATCACAGTACTTCGTAAAGGGGATATCTAAGTGTAAGGGAAAGGTGGGTATTATGATGGCCATTTAATGCCTGTTGTCAATGTTTGTAAACATTTCGGAATTTTCTTCTCTACACGTTTAGGCTTTAGGAGTGCCTGCAGACCTGGCAAGTGGGGCCACACACATTTTGATTTGCTGTATGAGAAGGTTAAGTAACCTCCACAGCACTTGTTTGGGTTGATTTATTAAGGCGCTTGACTCTCAAGTGCAGCCAATAGTTCAGTACGGTTCTGAGCGCAGTCTGAAAAGGTTAGACAGCCTCAACAGCACTTGTTTAGGTTTAAGTGTTTTTTGTTTTTTTTTGCACTCTAGTGCAACCAATAGTTCAGTATAGTTCTGAGTGAAGTTTGAAAAGGTTAGATAGCATCAACAGCACTTGTTTACGTTTAAGTGTTTTGCACTCTAGTGCAACCAATAGTTCAGTATGGTTCTGAGTGCAGTATGAAAAGGTTAGGCAGCCTCAACAGCGCTTGTTTGGGGTTATTTATGAAGATATTCGACACTCTAGTGTGCAGCCAATACTTCAGTGTGGTTCGGAGTCACGGGTATGGGATAAAGCTGCGATCAACTGCGAATCTACGCAAACATCTGCCCTCAAGAAATGATTTGAGTGTAGACAGACGAACTCCTAATGGCCTCGCTAATGGCAAGACAAAGAGATATCCAATATTTGTTGTTTCTGCGGAAAGATGCATTCGTTACTGGATGACGTCAGTTGGGATGGATGGCAACAGAATACCACGCAAAGCATGCATGCAACATGTTTGTTTGACTCAGATACGAGAAGCGAATAAAACTGGGTAACTAAAGCACGGCTTTGTTTGAATATGGGTTTGGTTTTGTCTGGTTAAATCAAGGTGTTGGTAATGTTGCTGATTTCATCCATAGTTTTCGTCAGAGGCTAATCGATTGTACCTGGCAACAACGGTCTGATCATATTCAAAATAGTTAACGGTTTATGTCTTATAGATGTTTTGCAGTACTCCTAATCTCCTTACTTAAAACTTGATATTGATACACATTTGAAATTAGTGACGACGAGATGTAGATTTGGTATATCGGAATTAGCGGTTCATCATTACAGATACAGACCATTCAATGACACAATTGTAAATTGTCCCTTATGTAAAAAAAAAAAAATCGCAA
>JADBJO010000004.1:1937394-1939894 GCA_016801955.1 Conus betulinus | reverse complement strand
TGGTGTTCCCCAAGGAGCCATTCTTGGTCCTCTTCTTGTTTTCTTTCTGTATTAATGAGGTTCCCTTATACATTTCAGAAGGACTATGTGAACTATCAGCAGACAATGCGTCCATTCACTTTGAAGCAATTATCCACGACTTTGAAGCACAACCTTAATCACTTAATTGAACGGACTGAGCTCAATCAGGTCACTGAACGACCAAAAATTTAAAAAAACCCGCAATAATAACTTCCCCGACAAAAAAAAATATATACATATATATATATATATATACATATATATATATATATATATATATATAATGACAATAACCTTCAGTCTGCCTTCTATACACATACGTAATACACTGATTCATAAATAGATACTCACAAAGTTTTAAGTGTTACTGTCGACAGTAATCTTTCCTGTTTAACGCACATCGATAGTTTATGCAAGGTATTTCCCAAAAATTATTCCCGCTTTCAAAACTTAAGTATTTCCTCGATGTTACAGCACGAAAGAAATTCTACCAAGCTTTATTTCATCAATTATCCATTATGCGTCAACACTCTATGATCTATGCAACGCAAACACATTGAAATGTCTAAACAGGATTAGTAAACGCTCTTTCAAGTTAGTACTTTTAAAATCTACTAGATTGACGACTGAAGACAATTTAGCACTGAATATCCTTCCATTATTGTAGGAACTACGGTATAATAAAGTAGCTGTGATATATCGAATAATGAATGACTTTGCACCTCTACAGTAACCACAACGATTTCCGCGAATCAGTCCAGACACACGAATGGTATTGTAATGAGATAACCCAGAAATGACCTTTTTAAGACAGGCCTCGCCTACTCAGGAGGACCTTTGGAACTCCTTCCCAAATTACATGAAAGATAAAAACAGTATCAGTTCGTTTAAATCTGCTTACAGAACATTTCTGTTTCAGGCACTAAACGCCTAAAGGCACTCGACATATTAGATATCATGGTATTCCTCTCCATGGCCAATGATAGGAAGGAACGAATGTAACAGACGTTGCGACCTACCGTTATGTTTAAATGAAACTGCGGGCTCGCGCACATGTAGATGCGTGCATGATTCTGTTGTTTGCTTTCGTAGTATCAATCTGTTCTTTTTTTCTTTAGCAGACTACATGTTGACTAGTGTATTCGCTTTTCCACCTTCGTTCCTGCTATATTGATGGTGTGTTTTCCATGTGCTTTTTCTTCTCTTTTTTCCCCCCAGGGCTGGGTGGAAAAAAGCGTGAGCATTTTGCTTATCTCTTATTACCCTGGTTAAATAAAAATTTCTTTCGTTCGTTCTCTTTCTCCACTCTCTTCCCCCCCCCCCCCCCCCCCCCCCCCCCCCACACACACACACACACACACGCACGCACACACCACTGTTCTCTCTCTCTCTCTCTCTCTCTCACACACACACACACACTGAAACCACTGACTTGGGTCTGTCAAAATCGCCCCCCCCCCCCCCCCCCCCCCCCCCCCCCCCCCCCCCCCTGCATACCTGCTTCTTATTCCACGGCAGAGGACTTTTCGTGCACTCATCTCGTGTTTCCCTCTGTCCGTCGGTCGGACCACTCGAGGTGAAAGGAAATACTCCGCATAACTGTCCCCGTCACAACCTGACCTACCACCAGGCACCTCCTCTCCGTGTCCGTGGTCGTGTTATCGTCTTCGGGTTTCTTTTTTGCCGTTTGATTTTCTTCTTCCTTTGATTTTTTTTTTTTTTTTTTTTTTTTTTTTGTTCTCTCCTCTGAACCACATCCGTCTTCTCTTCCTGCAGTTTCTTACACACACACACACACACACACACACACACACGCCCATACACGCACACTCATGTCCAATACACACACACACACACACACACACACACACACACACACACACACGCCCATACACACACGCACACACGTCCATACTCGCACACAACGCCCACACACACTCTGTGTGCGTGTGTGTGTGTGTGTGTGTGTGCGTGTGTGTGTGTGTCTTTCTCTCTCATCCACAGAATCTCCTTGTCCTGCATGTAGACATATTACTGATCACGAAGAACACTTTCTGTTCCACTGTACTGTTTATAATGAAGTGCGGACAAATTGTTCATTTTTCCGGTTAGATATAGCGAAAAGACAAAATGCCGCTGTCGTGTTATCATTAGATGATGAACCTGTAATTAAATCAGTTGCGAAATTCACACTTTTATCAAACGCCAAAACATCAAAATCTGCAAAAAACGTGTCCATTTTTAAATGAACAAACAGACTTTGCACGGTGTGTAAGTGACTGGTTGAGGAAAAAAAATAGTAGTGGAAATTGTTTTTTTTTTTTTTTTCGCGCTTTTTTTTTTTTTTTTTTTTTTTTTTTTTTTTGCAAATGAAGAGGACATTGTGAAGCACCAAAAAATGAAGAGGTGGATTTTGGCCTTAGGAAAAAAAAAAAAAAGAAGAAGAAGAAGAAAATCACCGCCTTAGGTGCTCCATTGA
>JADBJO010000004.1:1929894-1932394 GCA_016801955.1 Conus betulinus | reverse complement strand
CCGTCTCAGTTCTGACAGTGGCTCTTTCTTTGGAGGGTAGATTGTTTATAACTCCTTTCCTCCCCCACCCACCCCCTCTCCCGTTTCAAGCCAAAAATACAAATACACACACAAAAAAGTGTAAAAGTAAGGAAGATGTAAACCAGACCAGTATATGGTCGACAGAACATGTCTCCTCCGACGTTTACAAACGGTACACAAAAAACGCGTGAAACCATTCTGGCGTGGTGGTGCTAGCAGTGGGCAGGCCATTTCCACACCATGCTAACCTCTCTCAGGGGACCCTTGTTTCCTGCACGTTTGTTTACCGTTTGTAACGGTCTCAGTAAAGACGTTGTTTGTCGGCATTTTATTCGTCCGTTTTGTATTTTTCATAAATTCTGTTTTCCTTTACAATTTTTGTGGTGTGTGTTTATTTGCGCTTTGGCCTGTTGTCCCAGTAACGTCGCCGTCCGTTTCATTTTGTTCTCGACAGTTTGCTTCATTTTATTTCTTTTCCACTTTCTCTTCTCCCCCCCCCCCCCCCCCCCCCCCCTCTCTCTCTCTCTCTCTCTCTCTCTCTCTCTCTCTCTCTCTCTCTCTCTCTCTGTTTTCTTTGACGATTCTCTTCCTTTTCCATTTTCACTGTTTTAGGCTAAACAGCCCTGGCTACATACAGTTCACCCAGAGACACTTCTAAATTAGTAACAACAACTTCGGACCGGACGATTTCCTTTTTTTTCCCCTTTTACTTCGGTTTTTTTTTTTTTTTGTTTTTTGTGTTTTGTTTTTTTAAATAAATAAATCAGTTTCTCTTCTTAGAATACGCATCTTTACATGTTATACTAATAAACAGGATTATTCTATCTCGTGTGAGTTTCTATTTCTTATCTCTTTTTTTGTTTGTTTCTTTCTTTTTTGATAAGAAACCGGTATTGTGTTTTATGTGACTAAATTTCCTTTTTCTTTTTTTCTTTTCGTAAGAAACAGGGTTACTGAATCTTGTGTGACTAAGTTTTAATTTTTATACACAAATTATTTAAGGAAACAAAATAGCGAAGCGATTTCGTTTGGAAGTGATCTACTACCGAGTACGATCTTTTACAAATGTTGACGATGCCGTCGGTCGACGGAGCCTCGGTTTATCATTCCGTGAGGGAAATAACTGTCTGTTTTCAAAGGGGGAGAACCAACACTTAGACTTCCAAACACCATTTCCAAAAGACAGACTTTTATTCCTACTGAATCTCAAAGTGTATATAGTGCTAGATCGGTCCGTTATTGTTTCCACGACCGTCTCTGAGCTACTGTGCGAGTATGTATAGGCGGAAAAGTACTCTCTAGAATGGAGAACAAATTGTAATTTGTTGGGTCACAGAAATGCCTTTGGCACACACACACACCACACACACACACACACACACACACACACACACACACACACACTTACTTGACGAAAGATGTACAGGCAAGAGTTCATTGCTTCTCCTCGGTGCATGGATCCAGTCATACAAAAAGATGATTATATATTTCTTCCTACTCATTTACTGCAGCTTTGATTCTGACATAAATGCAGAATACAAAAATATGATTATACTTTCTATTATTTACCACAGCTTTGATTAAATATAAACACAGGATACGGAAAAGAACATGATTTTTTTTTCTATTTATTTACTACGGCTTTGATTCTGACATAAATACAGACTACAAGAAAATGATTATATATTTTTTCATATCTATTTACTACAGCTTTGATTCAAATATCAATACAGGCTACGGAAAAGAACATGATTGTATTTTTTTCTATTTATTTACTACAACTTTGATTCTGACATAAATGCAGATTACAAAAATATGATTATACTTTCTATTTATTTACTACAGCTTTGATTCAAATATGAATACAGGATGCGGAAAAGAACATAATTGGGTTTTTTTTTTCCTATCTATTTACTACAGCTTTGATTCAAATACAAATACAGGATACGGAAAAGAACATGATAGCGTTTTTTCTATTTATTTACTACAGGTTTGATTCCGATATAAATACATAATTAAAAAAATATTTTTTCTTTCTGTTTATTTACTAAGCTTACAGCTTTGATTCAAATATAAAAACAGGATACGGAAAAGAACATTATTGTATTTTTTTCTATTTTATTTACTACAGCTTAGATTCAAATATAAATACAGGATACGGAAAAGAACATGATTGTATTTTTTGTATTTATTTAGTACAGCTTTGATTCCAACGTAAATGCAGAATTTAAAAAATGATTACATTTTTCTATCTGTTCATTTACTGCAACTGTGATTCTGGCATTAGTGCAGAAAACAAAAATATTATTTAGACTTTCTCTTTATCTATCGCAGCTTTGATTCTGATATAAATACAGGATACGAAAAATAAAACACATTATTATATTTCCTTTCTATTTATTTATCACAGCTTCGAATCTGATATAAATGCAGAATTAAACAATGATCGTTTTGGGTTTTTTTTTTTCTTTACTATAGC
>JADBJO010000004.1:1899894-1917394 GCA_016801955.1 Conus betulinus | reverse complement strand
CAATGGCGGTGGTGGTGGGCGAGAGAGAGAGAGAGAGAGAGAGAGGGGGGGGTGGGGGGGCTCCACACTCGAAAGGATTCAATGTCGGTCAAATTACGGACGACCCCAAGTTGGACCCGAGCAAGGAACTTTGGCCCACCTGACAAATTCAACCCACAGCCAAAACGAACAGCAACCAGGTGGGGGGAGGGGGGGGGGGGGGGGGGACAACGCAAAACGAAATTCAATAAAAGAACGGAAACACTATAATTACAAGTCCGCACGACAATCACGACCAGGTTATCCCTCTCTCTCCCCAATCATTGCCGTATGTATAACGGCAGCTTAGCCAGATCAGTGCTAGTATCCAAACAAACATCCAAACAAAGTGCATATTTATAAACAAAATGTGTGACGGGAGGGGGGGGGGGGGGGGGGGGGGGAGGAGTATCGACACTGTACAAGAGCATACGTACATGAGTGCACACTTTGTCGCCATGCATGACTCGGTGGTAACAGATGGGACAAACATGAACAGAAAAACAGAAGACTTACCTCCATTTAATTGGCGTCCACACCACAGCGCGCGCACACACACACACACACACACACTTTTATGTTGACTGTTTGTTTTTGCCGGCCGGCGAGCTTCTGCGCTGTAACCGCAGCAGGGAGCTGACTCAATGGCAGCCGAGATTCTGGTCACGTGGCCCAAGGCGGGCAGCAAAATTGCGCGCACTTCACACGGCACACAAGCGGGGGCTTATTTTGGGGGTCTCTCGTCTATACTGCTCTGGATCTCGATCTGGATTGACACGTCGCTAAACATTCACTTACTGGCAAGGCGCGACGGTGGGGGTGCGCAGCGCGATATTATCAGCTTCTGGCTTTTGCCAGAGCCGACTTGAAACTGTCGACTGACTCTTGATGGACGATGGTATCGTCGAGGTGGTTCCACTCAATTATTGTCTTTGGGAAATATGAATGAAGGTTCTGATCGGTGTGTGTTTCAGGAACGCAGTAGCACCTATCTCTGTTCCGTATATAGTTCTCCACTGCGTTTTGTGTCAGGTAGGCCCTATGCACTTTTGTCTCTGCTGGAGCGGATGCGTCGTCCTGGTTTCTGCGGTGTGGTAAGTCACTCGGTGTGATCGCTGGCACCAGACCCTCAACTACCTTGTAAAAGAATCCTAGACGTAGTTGAAACCGCCGTTTTTTGGAGTAGTGAGCTCATGTTTTCTCAACAGACCCGTCATGAAGCCTGGCGTGGTGGAGCGGTAGTCCTTTGCTATGAAGCGCACTGCATTTCTTTGCACGCGCTCCAGTATGTTGATCTCTTGCTGCATGTGCGGGTCCCAAATGATTGCTGCATACTCCAGGGCAGGGCGTACGAGTGCGAGGTAGGCATTTTTCTTCGGCAGGAGGTAGGGCTGTGCCTGACATTCCGCCGGAGAAATCCTAATGTGCAACTGGCCTTCTTTGTGAGGGAGGTGATAACCACTTGAGGTTGGCGGCGAATTGGATGCCGAGGCAGGGTTGTAAGGGACTTGCTACAGGATGGTATCATTTAGTGAGTAGAAGTAGGAGGAGGTAGGGGATTGTACAATGCTCATGATGTAACACCTTGAAGCATTGAACTGCATGCCCATTTATCTGCCCATGACTCTAGTGACTTGAGGTCCTCTTGTAGAGTCCAGTGGTCACTGAACTCGTTGATTTCCCTGTATAAATGAGGCAGTCATATGCGAATAAGCGCACTTGGGATTTGACTGCCTCCGGGAGGTCTTCAGCCATTTCGCTCCCGTCATATTCGTGTATGTCTGTCTAGTTTAAACAGATTTATTTTAACTTTGCAGTCACACAGTTTTACACTAAATGTCAAATTTGACCAACAAGAAGCTAGTGCTTGTGCTGTGTTCAAATGCTTCTAATTACATATGTGACCATGGAATTGGCAGGAGACTATTAATGTTAGTATTCTACATAAAAGAAGCAAAAAAATATACATACCCACACGTATACCTACATATTTAAATATATACATGCACACATAAATACATTGCACGTGCGTATATACATAAATGCAAACATGTACAAAATCGAGGAAGAATAAGAAAAGATCGTAGAAAAGAAAAGAATAAATGCTAATGACAATAGAATCCATGCGGATCAACCACTCGCACATTAACCTTCTCATGAAAACGTTTTGTGTGTGTGTGTGTGTGTGTGTGTGTGTGTGTGTGTGTGTGTGTGTGTTGTGTTGTGTTGCGTGTGTTGTGTTGTGTTAGCGGCAGCTGTAGAAGCAAGTGGACATCACTTAAACTGTGTGTGTGCGTGTGTGTGTGTGTGTGTGTGTGTGTGTGTGTGTGTGTGTGTGTGTGTGTGTGTCTATATGCGTGTGTGTGTGTGTGTGTGTGTGTCTATATGTGTGTGTTTGTGTGTGTATGGTGTGCATGTACACACACACACACACACACACACATATATATATATATATATATATATATATGCATACACACACACACACACACACACACACACACACACACACACACACACACACACACACACACACACTGTGTGTGTGCATAGTGTGCGTGTGTATGTGTTTGTGTATGTGTGTGTGTGGATGCGTGTATGACTGTGTGGATGCGTGTCCTGTGTGTGCCTGCCTGCGTTCTTGTGTGTGTGTGTGTGTGTGTGTGTGTGTGTGTGTGTGTGTGTGTGTGTGTATGTGTGTGTGTGTGTGTGTGTGTGTGCGCGAGAGAGAGAGAGAGAGAGAGACGTACAGGAGTATGTTAATAAAACTTCGTTTTCAGTAATGATAGAAATGTCGACGATAATGAAATTTTAGAACAAAACAATCTCTCTCTCTCTCTCTCTCTCTCTCTCTCTCTCTCTCTCTCTCTCTCTCTCTCTCTCTCTCATTTGATGGCGGCCACTATACGGAAGAAAAGAGAACATAACACACACACACGCACACACGCGCGCGCGCGCGCGTGCGCACACACACACACACACACACACACACACACACACACACACACACACTGTTACCTACTCGCGCTGGTGACCTACTCGTTTTTGAGTGAACCAGTTTTTTTAGGAAGAAGAAGAGAAGAAGAAGAAGACACGCACACACACACTTCCTGTCAAGCACACTGCTCTTGTGCAGGCAACAAAAATGGCGTCTATTGTTCCGAGTGCCAATTATCTCCCACTTGACTCCTCAAACAAGGAGTCGACAACCACACATCAACCGCCTCGTCCTGTAGGATCACAGGCCGAAGTTGCGGGTTGGGGGTGGATGGGGTGGTGGGAAGGCGAGATGTGATGTGGGAGGCTTGCCAGAGCGTGCGCGTGTGGTTTCTATGTTTTTGATAGCCTGTGTGTGTGTGTGTGTGTGTGTGTGTGTGTGTGTGTGTGTGTGTGTGTGAGAGAGAGAGAGAGAGAGAGAGAGAGAGAGAGAGAGAGAGAGAGAGAGAGAGAGATTTGAGGGAAAAAAGCTTAAATTTGGTAACGAGACAAAAGGTATTTCCAAGTCTTTCCTTAACCAGCCCCCCCCCCCCCCCCCTCCCCCAAAAACACACACACACGCGCACGCGCGCATACAAGCGCACACACACACACACACACACACACACACACACACACACACACACACACACTAACACATACGTACTCACATAAGACACGCTTGCTGAACAGAATAACATGTGCATTTCAACAAAACACGTGCGTGCATATGATTGTGTTTGTGAAGGTGTGCATGTGTGTGTGTGTGTGTGTGTGTGTGTGTGTGTGTGTGTGTGTGTGTGTGCGTGTGTGCGTGCGTGAGAGAGAGAGAGGGGAGGGGGGTCCTTCTTCCTTGGCCGCCCATCCCACCCCTCCCAGTTACTCAAATCATTTTTTTCCTTTCTCTCTTCTTTCTGTCTTTCTTTCTTTCCCCACCTGTTCAAACCTTATACACTGACGTTCCGTGTGTGTGAACGCATGCATAACATCTTGCACACACGTCAAATCCCATCACCAACTTTCGGATGAGAAGGCCAGTTTGGCCGTTGGTATGGATGCCACGTTTACACATAGCATGCACCCTGCGTAAGAAAATGGAAGGAATGCAGGAAGTAAGAAAATTTGAGTGAACGATATTGATTGGATGACACGGGAAACGACTGAATGAAGCGCATCTCAACAAAACAGTTTATACTTATCGTAGTCAACACTCACTATCTTTTCGCACAGCGTGGTTAGACAACAGGGGACAAAGTAGGTTGCTAACTGATCCTTCGTCAAACGTCTCGCCACGATTTACGATGCGTGATACGCACGACATTTTGACGATCGTAGTCTCTTCTGAAGAATCAGACGGTCATAGGTTTGAATCCCAGCATACCATGACTCGTCCCAAGATGGGGGAAAAAAGAAAAAGTGGGGGGAGGGGGGGGGGGGGGGGGGAGCAGAGGACATCCGGAGCCCATGAACCGGTGTTTACGCCCCTGTGGAACTTACCCCAGGGTAAGTCTGGGCTAGCCTGCTTTACCCCGGGGGTCATTCTAGGACTAGCTAGAACTTACCCCCCACCCCCACCCCCCAGTTGGAACTTACTCCCGCGGGAGTCCTCCCCCCCTCCCCAAGGGTCAGTCTAGGACTATTTGGAATCTTCCTCCACCCCACCCCACCCTTCCAACAAGAGAGGTTATTCAGGGTTTTCCTCTGCCTTTTTCCAACACGAACACCTGCCTTTTAAAAAAAACTGTGTTAGCCTGCATATTTACCCCCTCCTCTCCCACTTCCTATATACAGTCAGTTGGTTTTAGACAAAGTGTAGTTCTAGGCTCTTCTCAATAGATGGACCTCCTACTTCCCAACCCCCCCCCATCCCCTCCCCCCCATCCCCCCCCCCCCCCCCCCCCCCCCCCCCCCCCCCCCACACACACACACACCCTAGTTCACTAACAGATACGTGTGAACATTTCTCGCGCTAGCTTACATGCGTGGGGTGGGGTCAATATCGGGTGTGTGAGTACGCCCGTACATGCGTGGGAAAGAAAGACGGCTACATGCACATGTGACCAAGTGCCAACGTGACCAAGCGTAGTTGTGACAAAATGTCGTTGTGACCACGTGTCGTTGTGACCAAGTACCGTTGTTGCTTCATCCCGGTTTGCCTCTTTTAACGATTTTACAGCTATTTAGTCTCTTGAGTACCTGTGTACCTTAGCTTATACAATGCATATGACCAGTGGTCAGTACCACTGACCACTGGTCATTATGACGTAAATCGGAGATTAGCTAATTAGTGTCTCCCGAGTGCTTGCGTACCTTGTACAATGTAGATTACTTGTGGTCAGTGCCACTGACTACTGGTCATTATGACGTAAATCGGAGATTTTAACTATTTCACGGCTAATTATAGTCTCCCGAGTACCTGTGTACCTTGTACAATGCAGACGACTGGTGGTCAGTGCCACTGACCACTGGTCACTGTGACGTAAATCAGATTTTCCGACTATTTTACAGTTAATCTGTGTCTCATTAGTGTTTGTATACCTTGTGCAATGCAGACCAGTGGTCAGTGTCACTGACCATTGGTCACTTTAACTATTTTTACAGCTAATTAGTGTCTCCTGAGTGCCTGTGTACCTTGTGTACAATGTAGATGGGGGGGGGGGGGGGGGGGGGGGTAAGTTCCAACTAGCTCTGGAATGACCCTGGGGGTAAAAGCAGGCTAGCCCAGACTTACCCAGGGGTAAGTTCCAGAGGCGGGGTAAGAATGGGCTGTTACACCGGGTCCCCCCCGCCCCCTCCCCAGAGTGTCAGGAGATAAGGGCCGAAACACTTGCTTGAAGGGGGGCTTCTCTTCTGAGGACTCTCTGCTGCCACGCTCTCCTCGAGTTTCTTTCTACTTCTGAGGCGGTAGACTCTTGTGAAACGTGCAGAAAATGGCTGCGTTCACAAACTGATGCGCCAGCCTCGGCAATAATTTCATAAAGAACGCGTACAAAACCTCACAACCGCGGGAGGGCACAGCCTTGAAAATAGTATGATGAAAACCTAGATTGGAAATACTGGATACGGAACGGTAATGGACTCGGAGTGATCAAGTCCTTCACGATTTTATTTTCTCGGACCCGTTTTGGTTTTTTTTTTCTCGGAAAGCACTTTGAAAAATCTCGGGGAACCTCGGATCCAAGGAGAGTTCCCCAGCCTGACACACACACACACACACACACGCACGCGCGCGCGCGCGTGCGCACACACACACACACACACACACACACACACACACGCCTGCACGCACGCACACACACACACACACACGCACACGCACGCACGCACGCAGGCGCACTCAGGGCACGCATCCACAGTCACACACACACAGACACACAAATAAACACCCGCGTGCGCGCCCAAGAGAGAGAGAGAGAGAGAGAGAGAGAGAGAGAGAAATGGGGGGTGTACAAGGAGCGCCTTCTGAATATCTTTCACCCTCCTCCGCCAGCGCGATGGAGCCAAAGCCTGAAAAGGTGGTCCCTCGCTGAGTGATTTTTTCCCCAGTGTATTCCTCTGCTTATTTGTTTCATCGTCGGTCGTCTTTCCTGTTTCCTCTGCTTGTCTGGTTCATCGTCGGTCGTCTTTCCTGTTTCCTCTGCTTGTCTGGTTCATCGTCGGTCGTCTTTCCTGTTTCCTCTGCTTGTCTAGGTCATTGTTGGTCGTCTTTCCTGTTTCCTCTGCTTGTCTGGTTCATCGTCGGTCGTCTTTCCTGTTTCCTCTGCTTGTCTGGTTCATCGTCGGTCGTCTTTCCTGTTTCCTCTGCTTGTCTAGTTCATTGTTGGTCGTCTTTCCTGTTTCCTCTGCTTGTCTAGTTCATTGTCAGTCGTCTTTTCTGTTTCCTCTGCTTGTCTAGTTCATCATCGTACCTCTTCCCTGTTTCCTCTGCTTGTCTAGTTCATTGTTGATCGTCTTTTCTGTTTCCTCTGCTTGTCTTCATCGTGGGTCGCTTGTCTAGTTCATCGTCGGTCGTCTTTCCTGTTTCCTCTGCTTGTCTAGTTCATTGTTGGTCGTCTTTCCTGTTTCCTCTGCTTGTCTAGTTCATCGTCGGTCGTCTTTCTGTTTCCTCTGCTTGTCTGGTTCATTGTCGGTCGTCTTTCCTGTTTCCTCTGCTCGTCTAGTTCATTGTCGGTCGTCTTTCCTGTTTCCTCTGCTTGTCTAGTTCATTGTTTATCGTCTTTCCTGTTTCCTCTGCTTGTCTAGTTCATCGTCGGTCGTCTTTCTGTTTCCAGCGAATGAAATGTGGCAAGCGAACGAGTTAAGAAGCAACTTTATTTATCTCGAAAATGACACATTACAGTGTGCATATCTGTGTGTGTGCGCGCGCGCACGCGATATGTGTGTGTATTTTAGTGCGTGTGCATAGTGTGTGTGCGTGCGTGCACGCGCGCGCTACTGTGTGGATGCGTGCCCTGTGTGTGCCTGCCTACACGCGTGTGTGTATGTGCGCGCGCGCACGCGAGATGTAAAGGAACATGTCAATAAAAAATTTTGCTTTCAGTAATGATAGAAATGTCTACGATAATGAAAATCTTAGAACAAAACAATCTCTCTCGCGGCCACTGTACGGGAGAAAAGAGAGCATCACACACACACTTCCTATCACGCACAGTGCAGGCAACAAAACCGGCGTCTATTGTTCCGAGTGCCAATTTTTATCTCCCACTTGACTCCTCATCCAAGGAGTGGACAACCACACGTCCACCGCCTCATCCTGTACGATCCTAGGCCTAAGTGGCGGGTTGGGGCTGGGATGGCGAGATGCTTGCCAGAGCGTGTGGTTTCTATGTTTTTGAGAGCCTGTGTGTGTGCGTGAGTGTGTTGTGTTAGAAGCAAGCGTACATTACATTACTTAAACAACTTTGTGTGAGTACACGTAAAATTCAGTTTTACACACACACACACACACACACACATATATATATATATATATATATATATATATATATATATATATATACACATAGTTACAAGCAAAGTTTGCTCTTATTTTTTAGATTGAAGAAATAGGGGGAAGACACGCATTCATGTCTGCAATGATAGGTAATTCTGCCTGCAATGATAGATAATTCTGCCTATCTAACAGTATGTGTTTGAGTGGGTGGTATGGGGAGTAACAAACGCTTTTCTAAAATTTAATGAGCTTTCAGCAATCTCCAATGGGGGAGTAAATACACTAACATGTAACTCTTGTTTAGATACCAGTATTCCAAAACCTGATTGTTTTTCCTCAGTGATCGCAGAATGCAATGATTTGATTCCTCTGCCTTCTCTATTTTAAGCAGAATGCTATCCCAGAAAAAGGCTGGTGTGCAACGCCGTAGTATGGTTGTTGAGTTTCAAAAAAAAAAAAAAAAAAAAAAAAAAACCCCAAAGGTACCACCCTAAGAAGCAAAAGAAAAATCATGAAAGAGCAAAACAAGCTACACTATCTTCTGAAAAGTAGAAAATCTAAAATGATAACTTCTTAAGACACAAGTGCTGAGGGCCAGTTCTTGGAATGAATCCGCAAGGGACTGAATTACAATAAACTATAAATTCCAAGGATAAGTAACCGAGCACCATTCCAGCAACTTACAGAGCAGCTGATGTTGCAATGACTGCAAGAAATATTCAATTATAAGCAAAGCTTGCCCGTATGTCTTAGATTGAAGAAATAGGGGGAGATAAGCGTTCATATGTGCAGTGGTAAATAATTCTGCCTAACAGTATATGCTGTACAGCTACATATAATATATGTGTGTGTGTGTGTGTGTGTGTGTGTGTGTGTGTGTGTGTGTGTGTGTGTGTGTGTGTGTGTGTGTTACTGTGTGGATGCGTGCCCTGTGTGTGCCTGCGTGCGTGCGTGTGTGTTCGTTCGTACTTCTGTTTAACGTCTGTTCACTTTGAGTGATATTAGACGTGAATGAAAGAAGAGAGTGCCTGACTGACTGAATGATTAAATGAATTAGCCTATGTGTTGTGTAAGCATGAATGTAGGCCTTTGTATGTGAGTGTGTGCGTTTATGTATCTGTATATGTGTCTACACTAAACATTTTAACAGATCAATCATCTTAAATACAACAGTTAGTGGGAAAAATTTAACATATAGCAAGAAAACAAAAATCCATTCACCATTCACTATCTTAGACAAAATGAAATAGCTCAAAACTATCTAAATAAAAACCCCAATCGACTATGTATTAAGTATTCAGCAATTTCGATCATCAAAGAATGATTCGAAAGTATATCTTGCAAGTTTTTTTTTTTCAGAAAAAGTATTGGATCGCAAAGATGTTGGTAAGAAAAGTAGTCAACTTGTGACAATTGAACAGAATATGGTTCAGAGTTATCTCTTTACCACAAATACAGTTAGTATTTTTACTAAACTTTGTTTTTAAAGCATTTAGCTTTAATCGAATTATATAGGGGGAGAGATTTTGTCTGGAATAATAAACTGGAAGATCAGTCGTTTTTCTTAATACAAGGTCTAATGAAAAGCTTCCCATTGGTTGGATGAAATCTCGGTAGGCGTATCAACATTTGTTTGAGCTCTCTTCCGTGCAGTCGATTCAAGGGTACGATAGCATTCCACTACTGACGGGTTTTATTTTTAACTCAGAAAATGACCCTGCTTTTTTAGCACCTTTTTTTCGCAGCCCTATCAGCCAGTTCATTTCCAAGTATACCAGTATGCGAAGGAATCCAGCAAAATTCTATAAAAATGTCTTTAGACGCCAAACAGTATAACAGATATTTAATTTCAAACACAAGGTCGGGTCGGGTCGAAATATTGGAGGAGTCAAGGGCAAGTAGGACTGATTTTGAATCTACAAAGAAAAACTACCTGACCGATGTTAATGGGAAGATCAGTTAGAAATTCCATTGCCATCATTATAGCTACTAATTCGGCTGTAAATATAGATAAATTGCTACCCAGAAAGAACGATCTTTGAGTTTTAAGGGAAGGGATAACAAATGCTGCACCAACATTTCCATCATCTAAAACTGAACCATCAGTAAACACCTGAAAATGATTTTGATATCTTTCGTATACATGTGATTTTGCTAAATTTGTGATGATGTTAATATTTACTCTTTTTTGATATCAGAATAACCAGTATCAAGGATAGGTTTTGGTATCTCCCATGATGGAATAAATGAAGAAGATGGTTTTTTAGCCACTTCTTAATATCTATTTTTGAACATTTAATCAAATCAGAAGTGTATGTAGCTAGCTATTGTTTCTTGCGATTTAATCGTAATTGCTCTTTTTGGAAAGTCAGTGTCGGATCTAATTTTTAAATCTTCTTGAATGTAATTATCACCAGCACTCGATTTTATGACAAATTTTTGATGCAGCTAGTTCACGATAATCATCAAGGGGCAAGATTCCAGCTTCTCTATATGTTTTTGCGTTTGAGGCATGAATAGGGATACCAAGAGCAAATTTAATGGCTTTGCAATCCAAACTTTGTAATTTTTTTAGAAGAAATTTTGGAGCGCTAAAGTACACTTCTTGACCATACGTAAGTTTTGATCTAACAAGAGTGATAGAAAGATGAAGTAGAGTTTTGAATCCATTCCCCAGGGTAGTCTGCTTATGATCTTTAGTAAGTTCAAACTTTTCCTAGCCTTTGTTAATATGTATTCAAAATGAATATTCCAAGATAATTTTGGAGTAAGGAAAAGGCCTAAAAATTTAATACTTTGTTTATATTCTAAAGGTTCCCTAGAAGTTTGAAGACTGGTAAATTTTCTGGATTGCTTCCTGCATTAAAACAACATCATTGTTTTTTCAGTGGACAAGGACAGACCATTTTCTTTCATATAGTTCCCTATGCTATCTAAATCTCTTTGATATAGTCTTCTAGCATAATTCTGTGCTCTTTGTGGGGTTGACTTTTTCAGAGTTACTTTCATCCACATACAGATATCATCTGCGTATTGCACTAGAACGACATTTTTGGAGACTGCTTTTGGGAGATCGTGAATAAGGATGTTAAAAAGAATAGGTGCTAATACTGAGCCTTGCGGAATTCCCATATCTAGTTTTCTGAGTGTTGAGTGTCTTCTTCCTACTCTGGCTAACATACTTCTATTATTTAAAAATGATTTGATATAATTGTACATGTTTCCAGATATTCCAATCAGTTTCAGTTTGTATAACAAGCGCCTGTGCCAGACTTGGTCATAGGCTTTTTTAACATCAAAGAAGGTAGCGAGTATACTTTTCCTACGAGCAAACTGACGCTTTATTTGAGTAGATAATTTAACCAAGTGCTCAACTGTAGATCTTCCTTTCATAAATCCAGCTTGATTAATTGGTATTACATTGTTCTTTTTCACAAAAGTGCATGAGCCTATTTAAAACAATTTTTTCTACAAGTTTACTACAATGGGGGAAGTGAGAGCTATAGGGCGGTAGCTGTTTTTTGTCATTCATAGGTTTACCAGGTTTTAAAATTGGAACGACTATTGAATCTTTCCATATTTGAGGAACAACGCCATTTTTCCCAGCAATTCTGAACTATATGGTGCAGGAAAACAATGCAGTTATCAGGGAGGTGTTTTTAACATTTCATTGCTCACAATATCAATACCAGCAGAGAGCATTTTTTGTTGCTGTTACCATATATTGCACTTTTCAACTCTCTGATTGTTATCGGTGCATTAATAGAGAGATCATTATCAGGAAGAGGGTCTGAATAGAGAGGCTGCAATTGTTTGTTCTTTTCTCTATATATTTTACAGTTTGAGGACAGACCTTCTGATTTACTATTCATAGAAAACATATCCACGAAAGTTTCCGCCTTTTCTCCATCAGAAGGAAACTTATTCTCATTACATTCTATTGGATAGCTTGGAAGTCTAATTCCATTTTTCATGCATTTCACTTTGTTCCAAACCTTATTTAAGTCCTTATTATCTGTAACTTCCTTTGTGCAAAAAGAATTCCAATATAGCCGTTTTGCTTTGGCTACTACATTATTACTGTGTGTCTTTGCTTTCTTCATTTCCATATGACTTTCTTCTATTAACTGTTTGCGTAAATTTTCATCTAGATTTTTCTCTGTTTTCGCCTTAATGTACACCTTGTATTTGTCTTTTTTGAGATTAACTGCTTGTTCACATTCATTAGTCCACCAGATATTCCCTACATGTTTAGACTGTTTTCGTGGTTTGTAGTCTTGGTATTGATGAATTAGCTGCCAATATAACTGCATCCTTGAATTCTGAATATTGCATGTCAGTATGCTCTTGCATACATTTATCGAAGTTTTGACAAGCTAGAATAGATTGAAATTTATCCCAGTCTGCACACTTATAGTCGTATCTCACTGGAGAATCATGTACATCATTATTACCCTGAATATTTTCTTTAACAATGGTTATAATTATAGGCAAATGATCGCTACCTAAAGTATCTTTGCATGTTTCCCATGTACAAGACGGAGCAAGTTCTGGTGAGATAAAGGAAAGGTCTATAGCTGTAGCTCTATGTTTGGATATATCTGGGATCCGGGTGATACTGCCATCGTTTAAAAGGTGGAATGAACTATCTACGATGTTTTCAACAAGACGATTACTGGTAACCGTGCTACAATCATTTTCCCAGAAAGGGCGAGTGAGCATTAAAGTCACCCGCTATTAACCACTTATTGCAATGTTGATCTTGAATAGCGCGTAACCAGTCAGAATTCTGATCATTCGGACCTTTAGGAAAATATACTGACATAACATTCATTGTAAGAGAATTACTAAGTTTTATATTGGCTACGCATGCATGTACATCACTGACAGACTTTGGGATTGGTGATGCACTTATGTTATACTGAAGCCCTTCACGTATATATAATGCAGTATTTACATGGCCGTTGGAACTTCCCTTGTCGTATACTGGGGGGAAAATAGTAGTTAGGCAAACTGGGCAGTTTGGAAGGGATAACATTTAACGATTGTAATATCAAAACTTCGTATGGGTTTGAAGAAAGATGATGACGTAAGTATGCTTGGTTTGTAGTTATAGATCTACAATTCCACTGAAAAAAAACGACAAGCTGTGTACTATCGATTGACTATATGAAGTCATTATTTAAGAATCATATGACTTCTACAAAGGACGTCAAAGTAAATACTTAATGCACTAAAAAAAATTTAACGCAAGAATGTAAAGAGAAATCACATGAATAACATCGTCAAAAAAAGAAAATCAAAAAAAAAAAAAAAAAAAAAAAAAAAAAAGAGGGAAGCTGTGTGTGCGTATAAAAACAGTAGGCGAAATACAACGATAATAACTATTTGTTCTGTACACGTCTCAAGTAAAAGAGGATAGGTAGTTGGACACTACAACCGTCTTTCAGACGAAGAAATGACAGGGTTTTTATAATATACTCAGGAACACTGTCTGCAACTCCAAAATCAAGACGTGAACACTGTCTACAGCTCCTCTTTAAGGATGTAATTAGTAGTCGTACAACATATCGTAAGGGTTCCGCCATGAAGCTTGGTAGTCGTGGAAGCCCGTGTGGTAGTAGGGGGGTCGGGAATATTGCTGTCTTCTAGGTGGCAGGCTATTGTGTCGTGGTCTGGATCGACGTGGAGTCACCCAGAAGAGATTCCGCAAGGCTCTCCCTATGTTTCCGGCTAGGACACTGGTTCCTCTTCGATTGGGATGGATCTTGTCCTTCATGAAGTTCAGGCTGGTTTTCAGGTTCTCATGATATACGGTGGTTATTCTATCATGTTCGTAAAGTTCATTGGACAGTATAGCGTTGAAAAAAGATTTCTTTTTATTTCTAACGTTGGATCCCTTGTTGGAGCAATCTTACTTATGATAATTTTACACCCCGGGTGTTGTTCTGAAATCTTTCTTGCACAAGTGATGAGAGCGTTTGCAGCGGTGGGTGCATCATCTTCTTTTTTACATCATTGATCCCACAATGAATCAGTATTGCATCGGGAGATTCGTTAGCACATGCAGATTTGACTGCCTTCTCTACATCTTCAGTGGTGTGTGCTTTCATTGTAATCGCATTCACCCCATAAGATAGACCTAGCCGTCCGCCCTGGACACCAGTCATGACAGAGTCATGAACGATTACAGCTGTAGGGAGATCTTGAACTTCTTCTTTTTTTTTTCCCCCACCTCTTTAGCGTCAGAAGTCACAACGTCATTTCTTTTGTTTACGTCATTTCTTTTAACATCATTTGTTCTCTTCCTTTCTTTTTGTACCTTCTCAGATTTTGGTTTCATGTTTTTCAGTTCATTTTGAGTGATTTTGTGCTTTGCTTGATTTTGAGGAGTATGTTTGGCTGCATCTGCGTAGTCCTTGAATTTTCATTTATTTCTGTCTGTGTAGAATTGTGACTGACCTCTTTTCGATGTTCTGCTTGTACTTTGTTTGCTGCTTGGGTGTCTCGTATGGCCGTTTCAAGGGAAGATATTCGGGAGCACAGGGAAGAAATTGTCTGGGTCATTTCATATATTTTCCGTAGCAGGACCTCGTTGCTCAGTGGATGGGGACTGACCGAAGCACACATGCTGGTACTGGTAGATGCCGACTCAGCTGATCTATCGTTCTTCGCTGCGGCGTTCTTACCGTGGTTTCGATCGTCCCTCTGATCCTTCGTAACTGCACTGATCTCAGAGATGGTGTTGCTTCTTGCTGCTTCATCGCCACTTTCTTGCGATCTGTGTACATGCCCTGTACTCCTTGTCCTAGTCATCCTGGAGTATTGTGAAAAAACCGTGTGTGCGTGTGTGTGTGTGTGTGTGTGTGTGTGTGTGTGTGTGTGTGTGTGTGTGTGCGCGCGCGCGCGCGCGCGCGCGCGCACAAGACGTACAGAAACATGTTAATAAAACTTCGCTTTTAGTAATAATATAAATGTCAACGATAATGAAATCTTAGAACAGAACAATCTCTCTCTCTCTCTCTCTTCTCTCTCTCTCTCTCTCTCTCTTGATGGCGGGGCTCGACAACCACCCAGTCACCGCCTCGTCCTGTGGCATCAGAAGTGGCGGGGTAGGGCCTGGTGGTGTGGTGAGAAGGCGAATGGGATGTGGGAGGCTTTCCGGAGCTGCGCATGCTTTCTAGGTTTGAGTGCCTCTGTGTGTGTGTGTGTGTGTGTGTGTGTGTGTGTGTGTGGTGAGAGAGAGAGAGAGAGAGAGAGAGAGAGAGAGAGAGAGAGAGAGACTAACTATATATGTAGGGATACTTTAATGAGGGTAAACACATAAGCTGAAAGCTTGTCTACACTAAGCCCACAAGGAAAAAATATACATCGGATTAAATTTAGAAACCTTCAATGATTACAAGTAAATGGGACAACAAAATGTAACTCAGGAATATCCGGTGCAGAAACTCAAGAGAGAGAGAGAGAGAGAGAGAGAGAGAGAGAGAGCACATGCGTACATGTACCTACCCATAAGAAACTATATAGAAACAGTCATACAATCTTTTTGATTTGGAGACGAACAGGAGAAGCTAAGTGGTTCCATGTTCTTCTTGTCACTGTCCTAAACGTTATTTGTTTTCGCCTGAAGAAGACCCAAGAGGTCGAAATGCATTGTGCCTTGTCCTGTACTCCGTTTGTCTGTGTCCTTGGCGGTAAACTAACCCCCTCTCTTTCCAAACTTTGCTTCATTTTCCGCGCCCTCAGTCTCTCCGTTTTGAAACTTAAGTCATACAATGGACAAAACTCAGTCGGGAGAAACCACGAAATTCCAGTGACCCGATGTACAAGAATGGAGGGAAACGAGTTCAGAGTGAAGCTCCACTGAGAAAACACACACCCACTGTCGCCAACTGGGAACTAGGGTCAGTCAGGACTGGCGTGTCATCAGTCATGGCGGCGCCTGTCCCGGAACTGTTGCTCAGCGGCGAGACCCGTGGACACACCAACACACACCGCTGGATTCAAACCAAAGCACAACGCGTTTCGACCTGTTGGGTCTCCTTCGGACAGGACTCTTTCTGCCTGCCGCCGCCAGCCCCACACTGAAACCAGCTGGATTAAAGAAAAAATTGATCAGAGAAACCCGATGACAGGAATTCCCGAGTGCTGTTTGGGTGTGTGAGCTACAACCTATCTCAAGGTCAAAACGCAGCGTTGGAGATCGTTCCCCTTTCATCATCAGCTGTGTGGTGAGGGATTGGCGGGGTGATCGTACTTGATACATGTGTCGTGATCGATAACCCTCGTGTCTGTAGTTATGGGAACAATGGCGCCCACAAAGCTGTGAAAGCTGTTCCGAAAAAATTGGTGTCCTCTTTCAGGACAGGAGGCGGCGGTGACAGGCTGTTGACTTCATGGCATTTCCACTGTAGTCGGTGAAGCATATCGGCGGGTTTGTATTGCCAGGACCAGTGCCCCCCCCCCCCCCCCCCCCCCCCCCCCCACTCACACACACACACCACCACCACCCCTACTACCCCCAGGAACTCGACTGTGCAGAAATACACTGGGCCGCGCGCGTGGCTCAGTGTGTGTGTGTGTGTGTGTGTGTGTGTGTGTGTGTGTGTGTGTGTGTGTGTGTGTGTGTGTGTGTGTCTGTGAGTGTGTGTGTGTGTGTGTGTGTGTGTGTGTGTGTGTCTGTGTGTGTGTGTGTCTGTGTGTGTCTGTGTGTCTATGTGTGTGTGTCCATACCATGTTATGCCCATTATGCTTTCCCTCCTAAACCATCCATCACCTTCGCTACATGCATAAACTACACCATCTACTGAGAGAGAGAGAGAGAGAGAGAGAGAGAGAGAGAGAGAGACGCGCGCACACACACACCATTTGCTGACGAAAGAGGACGCGTGGTTTACAAGCGCGCTTATCCAGACAGCTTGTGTACAGATATTGGCTATAAATATTCCTCATCTACACGCACCCACGTTTCCTTCTAGGGTTCGCCCCACTCGTGAGCGTGGAACAATCTCTCCCGTCAATTCCCCTTTGTTCTTTGTTCCACAGTCTGATCCCCGTCATCTGTGTCGCGATTGTCTGTGTCAAAAATCACGACGAGTGTCCTTTTACCCCCCCCCCCCCCCCCCCCCCCCCCCCCAACGCACATTTGACCAACAAAACGCCCCTGCCATCCCTCACAGTAGCAATTAGCAACAACAACAAACAACAACAACTAATAAATAAAGAACTCAACAACCACCCAGAGAAAAACAATCCACAACCCCCCGAGCACCACTGTCACTCGTCATGCATTATTAATCCATAATGACCCTAGCAGCGGCAGCTGCAGCAGCAGCAGCAGCAATCTGAATAACAGCTGCAGCATCCATGTGCAACTGACTACCCCAGCCTCACACCGTTGATTAGTCTGACGGTGTGATGTTTCAGTTTGGTATGAGCTTTAGACGGGTTAACAAGGAAAGAGAGAGAGAGAGAGAGAGAGAGAGAGAGAGAGAGAGAGAGAGAGAGAGAGAAAGAAAAAAGACAGACAGGAAGGAGAAAAGAAAGAAAAAAGCAAAAACAAACAAACAA
>JADBJO010000004.1:1874894-1884894 GCA_016801955.1 Conus betulinus | reverse complement strand
TCGTTACAAACGACAAATTATGCACAACACAGTATTCCGCTGAAGGCTGTCGGCATAATTATTTTTCTGTTGTGAGCACAAACGTGCTGCATGTAGGCATACTTTGCATAATTCAACAATAGCGGAGGGCTGGGCGTGCTTGATTTATCTGCCGCAAACGTCATCCGGCCCTGTCCGGGACGCGGTGTAATTAGCGAGTGGCTAAATCGACTGCCGGCGGTGACACAACGGGCGGGCCTCGTCAACTTACTTGTCGCCGAACCCGATTTTTTTTTCATCACCGGCGACAAATTGCGTCTACTGTCACTGCCCAAGTTGTCGCCAGTTGCCTAATCTGTCGCCAGTGTAATTTGATACTGACAAATTGCTTCAGTCGAGGTGATATATGTTAGCGTGAAGAAGTATAGGCCTGAAGTGCTTGATCAACTTGCAGTGGGCAATGACAGCTTATCTGAACAACAACTGCTGCTGCTGTTACTGCTGCTGCTTTGCCAAGACTTCTACTGCTCTGCAGCTACTACTGCTGCTGCTACTGCTGCTGTTACTGCTGCTGCTACTACTACTACTACTACTACTACTACTACTACTACTGCGACTAAGTGTTGTAGTAATTAAAATTCAATAGTAGAATCAAGTACAAGAACACTTTTGACATTTTTGTTTTCATTAACTTTTTTTTTTTTTTTTTTTTGGTTAGTTTGTTTATGTTACTTTTGTCGCTGGCTGGTTTGTCTGCAGTTGCACTGAAACAACCATGTATACTAAAAGCAGAGTAAAAGTCGTTTCATTAGGCCTTCATGTGCTCAATATATACACGTTCAATTTCACCATCCAGTACTTCTGTACGCGACTAACACCACTTCCATACGCCACATCAGAAGAATCTAAGCAAAGACAAACTATACCAAGCTTGCTTTGCAACGTGTATCCAAAGCAGTGAACCTTAATTCCACACAATTCAGAAAGCCACGGTGATCTCATGTCAGTGTAAGGATGATCGTGGCACAGTTTGACCATTGTGAACAAACAGATGGCTCACCCGTCTTAGGCCTCTTGACTCTTCCAACACAGGAGAAACGCACAGGTAATATCAGTATACGATCGAAATCAGCCCTGTCGTTCATTCTCTTGATATTGTCATATCCCTGCTCATTTTGTCGTAAAGGTCGACAATTTTGGATTTTTGCGACAATTTGGGTGACGAAGCCTGTCCAAATTGTCACTCCACCACTCCCAAACCACCACCCATCACGTCTGTCTGTAAGAAAGGTATGGCCTGGCAGCAGTACAGCATGCTTACAGTTTTAAAAGGATCATAAGGGGGGAGGTGGGGCGGGACAGGGAGGAGAGAGTGGTAGGAGCATAGGTGCGTAGGGGGGATGAGGTGGGGGAGATTCCCTGGGGGGGGGGCGTTTGAGGGTGAAGGGAAGGGTTTGCCAGAGCATTAAGATGAGACAGATAAACAATGACATTCCGGCTGCTGTCTGTTTCGCAAGTTCTCTCTCTCTCTCTCGAAGGGCAAGGGTGGCCCACTGATCCTCTCTCTCTCTCTCTCTCTCTCTCTCTCTCGTTCTCTCTTGTGTGGGTGTGTTGTTGTGGTGTGTGTGTGTGTGTGTGTGGTGTGTGTGTGGGTTGTGTGTGTGTGTGTGGTGGGAGAGGAAGAGAGAGAGAGAGAGAGAGAGAGAGAGAAAGCTAGAGGCAGACAGACAGACAGAGAGAGAGAGAGAGAGAGAGAGAGAGAGAGAGAGAGAGAGAGAGAGTACTCCTACCTGGAAAAAGAGAGAAAAAAACAACATGTGACCAGTTCATCAGCACTTGCATGACGTGCATCCAGCCTCTCACAACCACACCACCACAACGTCCCACACACCCTTCGCGCTCCCAACATCTGCCTCCCGCCCTCATTTAACTCCCTCTCGGAGACCTATTCACAAAACAGATCGAAAGGAGAGAGAGAGAGAGAGAGAGAGAGAGAGAGAGAGAGAGAGAGAGAGGATTACACTGACACTGACCGTATTGCTGACAGTGTATTTCCAGTAGCAAAAACAAAGTCCTGTTGGCAAGGGGGGGTTACAATCACTGCTTGAACAGCCTGCGGTAGTGACATCCAGTTGAAATGAGAAGTTGTTGTTTTGACATTTTGTCTGATCGTTATAGCAAGGATCTCAGCACATAATTAAGTATAGGGATGGCGGATCACCTTGTCTGCAAACCTCTAAACAGTAGAGAACCACTCAGATATTTGACCATAAACTGACACAGACGATGTCACATTGTTGTGAAATATTGAGAGCCATCGACGACCCCAAAACCGAAAGCATGAAGAACTTTACACCATGAATGGCCGGGCAATGGAATCAAACAGCTTTTTTCAAATTAGGACAAAGAAGTAGAACAGACAGGCTTTCTGTATTAAGGTAACTGAATCATAATCCAGAGAATGTTTAATGATGTCATGTAGATCTGCCAGCAAGAATCTCGTCTGGAATTCGTTTATCAAAAAGGGAAGTACAATTTTTTTTTTTGGCCCGGATTTTAAGGCTTAATGAACCTATTTTGTACTCTATGTTAAGAAGCGAAATAGGCCTCCAGGTTTTAATCAGATACCCTGCTATCCTCTTTTGGGATACACATAATATGTCTTCTTTCTAAGGTACAGAAAGTTCGACTTTTCAAAAACTGTCGTCATTGGCTATGACAGCACAATTGCCAATCTGTTGCCGAAAAATGTGAAGAATTCAGCGTGAACACATTAGAACTTCGATTATTTTTCATCACTTTTATTGAAGACCTACTTAGTGATATTTTTCCCTGTAATCTTTTCCTTTGTAAGGCTATGACTTTAGGAATATAATTAACTAACTAGTTCTGATATATTACAATCCTCTATTTGTTTCTTTGAATACTTTTTGTTTTTTTTTCCTCTCCAAACTTTCGTTTTGTTTAATTCTACTACGTTTCGCTGGCTGCTTTGATATTGCTGTTGCATTCTTTTCGAACCCTTGGTGGTCGGAACACCACAGAATTATGGACTGTGGTGTGTCTCTATCTGACGCCAAGAGCACAGACACAATCAGCCGTGTTTCCCTGATGAGTCCAATCCAGCGGACGAAAGGCCTCGGAGCAGCGAACACACATATAGATCTGTCTTCGGGAGGGATTGCGATAGTTTCCTCAGGCAGCTAGTGAAGGGTTTTCATATTTATGATATACATTTTCCCATTTATTTCATCTTCAATTTTTTTTTCCTCTCAATTTCTAAAAAAAAAAATCATTAAAATAATGATGGAAAAATTGTTCTCTCTGCACTTTTTTTTCCTCACTACTTAATTGTTCAGCATAATACTTTTTTTTTCTCTCATGTGAGAACTGTAATTCTTGTACAGTTCATGAAAATCTGATATTTCTGTACCATTATGTTTTGTCATTTTTTTATCATTTGCTTACACATGAAATGGGAGAGAGATTATATTTTCCAGATTACTCAAATGTTTTGTGACTCTTTTCTCATCACAAACCCATCCCGCTCATAAACATAAGCGAACGCCTTCCATGCTTTCTTCCTTTAAGTTGAATCCATACAATTCTCCTTCATTACCGTTGGAGTGATGTGTTCTCTCTTCATCTGTCAGTATACGCTTCTTTACACAAAAAAAAAAAAAAATCTGAAAGGAAAAAAAAGACAGTTCTCTCAACAATTTTTTATTTCCTCAGTTGTCATGTTTTTTTCATGTCAGTATATGCAACACTCTCATATCTTCATGAGTGAGAAGTCTAACACGATTCATCATGAAAGTGTTGAGTGAAATCTATGTTTTTGGAATTCTAACATTTTTTTTTAAAAGTATGGGAGATCTATATATTTTCAGCCAAATTTGATTTTTACATCGTCCAGTCTCATCAAACAAATAAATTGTCCCTGTGTAGTGGTGAATTAAATGTCCAGTGCTTTTTTTGCATTTTTATTACAAATTGACTGAGAATTACCATGGAGTGATGTGTCTGTAACCGGCGTTATGTCGGCATATGTTACGCAAAGGAACTAAATTCTGACATCTGAAAGGAATCTAAACGACCTGATGCAAAGATATAGTTCTCACCAGGATCTTCATACCTCTTTTTGACTTGGAATTCGAAATCATTGTTGAAAGATAAAGTAACTGCTGCTGACCTGGGAGTATGACTGAAAGCAAAAGGACAATTGTATCCCCACTCAGGTCAGACATATTGCTGATATTGGAATCAAAATGGGTGTCTTGGAAG
The DNA here is from genome assembly GCA_016801955.1 of Conus betulinus. Taxonomy (NCBI): domain Eukaryota; kingdom Metazoa; phylum Mollusca; class Gastropoda; order Neogastropoda; family Conidae; genus Conus; species Conus betulinus. The sequence goes on along the minus strand of JADBJO010000004.1, from coordinate 1,880,631 downwards.
AGTAAACAAAAATACTTTGATTTCTTAAGGAGTTGAAGACATTTCTTCGCTTGTGCAGGTAAGCCTAAACATACATGATGGATAACCCCATTAAGCCTACAAAAAACAAGTGTTATCCAGTTAGCGACCAAGTATAGTTTGGTTTAGTTTCGTAAAGATTTTATGCAGAACATAATCAAAAACAATACTGAGTATAGATGCAACATCTACAATACTTTACAACAAAGCATGCAGACCCCGATTGTGTGAAAAGAAAACGGGCAGACTCTGCAATGCATTACAAGAGTGTGCACGAAGGAATAAGCGAATATTTAATAGTTCCACATCCTTTCACAATGCCATAAAACACACAAATAGATAGCAAAAAACTGAACTTACAAGAAACAAACATACAATCATCACAGAATATAACTTACCTCGATGGTTCCACTGAAAGCAGCACAGAATCAAGTCTTCGCTTGATGTTCTCACGATATATTGCGAAGTAATATGGAAACGTTTTAAATATAAAAGGTCATCAGTACACTTTATCATGAATGTGTACTTTCCTTAGTCTTGTGGGAGGATGGACGGTCATGTTTGATGCGTCAGAAGACGCAGAAAGGAATGTCCACGTGTCTGAATTCGTCTGTCTGAAATGGCGGGCCGAAGCTTTGCTCAGTCACAGCTGGAGGTGTGTGTGGTGTCGACTAATGAGTGTCGACTGGCTGAGACCCCCCACCCCCACCACCCCCACCCCCACACACATACACCACCACCACCACCGCCACCACCACCACCGCCGCGCCGGCAGCCCCAACTGCAATGCAGCACGCTCCACACGCGTGATTCACGGCACACACACACACACACACACACACACACACACACACACACACACACACACACACACACACACACACACACACACACACACACGCACGCACGCACGCACGCACACACACACACACACGCACACACACACACACACACACACACACACACACACACACACACACACACACACACACACACACACACCGCAAGCAGTTTTAACTGCTCACACACACACACACACACACACACACACACACACACACGCACACACCATCTAACGCACGTTTTAACGCACGCACGCACGCACGCACACACGCACGCACACACACACGCACGCACGCACGCACGCACGCACGCACGCACGCACGCACGCACACACACACACACACACACACACACCATCTACAGTGAGTTTCAACTGCTCATTTTTTTTTTGTCTACTGCTGCTGTATTTGAAATTTGAAATTTGAAAACTAGACAACGCGTGTTTGTGCGCGTATCTCCTTTATCTTGCTTTATCTTCCTTAACTCCGTGTTGAGTCTTTGGGACACTAACCCGATGAACAGTTCATCACACGATTACAAACGCGCATACTGTGCAAAGGTAATCATTCAGAAGAAATAAACACAAGCGATTATTTGTTACGGTTCATGACAGCGATTTATTAGAACGTTTATTTATTGCTATTTCGTACATTCGCAACCTTGCAAGCTTTATCTTTGTACCTTTGGTGTACCATGACCAGTTCATGTCTTCATGCTATGTTTAGACGTAGCTGTCACTTACCAGTGTAAATGAAATTTGAGGTACACGTTTCGAACACAATGACAAGCAAAGAAACAAAACGGATATTTTCAGGAAAATCGCAATTTCAAGAATTATTGACAACAGGAAAATGACAACAGCAAAGGAAAGGAAAAGACAAACATCCATAAATCCAGACGACTGTAAGCACTCGCCTCAAACTCATCCAGTTACACACACACACACACACACACACACACACGCACACGCACGCACACGCGAGCGCGCGCACCGTGCACGCACGCGCGTGCACACACGCACACACACACACACACACACACACACACACACACACACACACACACACACACACACACACACACACGCACACACACACACACACACATCCTTTTGTCATTTTTTTGGCAGACTTCCAGTCGACGGGAGACGGAGTAGGAAAGGTGCACAGATAGTGGATATGAACAGGAGGAAGGGGAGAGGGAGGGGAGGGTGGTGTGGGACAAGGTCTGCACATCCAGGGGAAATAATTATGTACATCCGGTTCCGGTTCATCTGCTCTGCCGGGATTCGGATTATTAGAGTGAAAGATCTCTTTCTCTCCTACTGGCTACACACACACACACACACACACACACGCACGCACGCACGCACGCACGCACACACACACGCATGCACGCACGCATGGACACACACACACACACACACACACACACACACACACACACACACACACACACCGTCTGAAATAAGTTTCAACTGCTTAACCACACGATTACAAACGTGCATACTGTGCAAAGAAAATGATTCAGAACTACAGACAAGCGATCCTTTGTTACGATCCATGACAGCCATTTATTGAAACGCTTATTTATTGTTATTTCGTTCACTCACAACCTTGCAAGCTTTATATTTGTACCTCTGGTGTCCATGATCAGTTCATTTCTTCATGCCGTGTTAGACGTGGGTGTCACTTATCGTGTAAATGAAATGTGAGATAGACGCTTGAACACAATGACAAACAACCAACAAACCCAATGGGATATTTGTAGGGAGTAGCAAATTCAAATACCCATTGACAACAGGAAACCGATAACAATAACAATAATACCAACGAAAGAAAGAAAAGACAGACACATTAACAACCATAAAGCCAGACATCTATAAAAAAAAAAAAAAAAATCATCATGCACAAATTAATCCATAGTCACACGCACGCACACTAGCATACACACGTGCAGGCGCCCCCCCCCCCCCCCCCCCCCACCCACACACACACACACACACACACACGTACGTACACACTCACACCTCCTTTCCTTCCTTCCATCATTTCCTTGGCACAGTTCCCATCGATAAAAAGACGGAGTAGGAAGGGTGCGCACATGGTGGATTTGGTGGTTGACACGAGAAGCAGAAAGGGAGGGGTTGGGGAGGGGGAGTGGGGAGGTCTTCACAGCAAGTGGAGTGATGTACATTCCGTTCCGGTTCATTTGTCTTGCCAGAGCTTGGAGCATTTACAGCGAAAAAATTCCTTTGTCTTCTACTGGCTACACACACACACACACACACACACACACACACACACACAGAGACACAGAGAGAGAGAGAGAGAGAGAGAGAGAGAGAGGGAAGGAGGGAGGGGGGGGGGGTATCAATTACTTATTCGATGTTCCATCTGAGAATGATATTTGGAGTTTGATCGATGATTCATACGCACGCACATATGCGTGCGTGCAGAGAGAGAGAGAGAGAGAGAGAGAGAGGGGGGGGTCAGAGACCAGCATAGGTGAAGTTCACACATTTCACGATATCACATAACAATCGTTATTCTATTTCCTGAGTATATTTTCTTTTTAAAATACGCTTTGTAGTATCAATCTATTTCTATGTCTATAGATAGATGGACAAACAGAAAAGATGGATAGATAGATAGATAATAGATACAGACAGCTTGATAGATGAATAGATAGAGAGACTGACAGACAGACAGATAGATACACCGACGGACAGACAGACAGAGACAAATAGATAGGCAGACAAATAAATAGATAGACAGACAGAGAGACAGACAGACAGCTAAATGGATAGACTGACAGACAGATGCTGAGCTTTGAAATTACATGTTCATTTCCACTGGAGTACTGCAAAGACATTTTGAACATTGACGAGTGTTTGTAACATTTACAAAATATGAATGTTTCACGCTCTTCTGTGTATTTTGGGCCTGTCAAGGGCGAACAGTTCTGTTCAGAGAGTAGGCCTTTCTGTGCAAAATGGATAGAACGCATTCATGTTCACACATGCATTACGAACGTTGGCAGAACGGTAACGTTTCAATTCTAAATCTGATAAACATCTTAGGAATCTAAATGAATGTTAGCGAACAGCTAGCGAACAGCCAGAAATCTTAGGAATGTGAACGCACTCAACCACACGGACTATGTGCGCAGTGTCATGACTGGCCCTACGTTACATAATCGTTGTTAAACGTGTGTGAATGGACTGCTGAATGAGTGTCTTGTCCACAACAATCAGTTAGATGTTGCTTCATTTGGGTAATTAACAGCTTACATCCCTCTGCAGATTGAGTTCCCACGCAACTCCAAAATCAAATATATAAAGCATGTCTCTAACTCTGTATATCCATTGAATTTGATAAGTTTTACTCTGTATATCCATTGAATTTGATACGTTTTATGTGGAAACATAACCATAGAATATGCTTTTGTTTAAGGAACTCTGTAACAAACCACGGGAACAAAACGTAATCATTTTTTTTTTTATTTTTGGTGAAAATAATGACTTTATGCGAATACTGGCTCAATTTTCTGTAAAATAAATGGATTGTTGTTCTCTGACTAATGCACATAAAACGCCTTATCGCTGAAAAATGCACTGATAAATTCATCATTCATGGCACCCCAAACTTCCGCATCAAACCCACATTACAACTGGCTATACTTGACAAATAGATAATGTCAAAATTTTTTCCGGGCGAATGTTCTCTGCCACATGTTCAGACAGGTTTTGTAAAGTAGGGTGAAATGACAGCTGTGCAGCGAGAATATGTTTACATCTGCTGATTTAACGTTTCCATAACCTCATTTTTCGTCCTCAGCTAAATTCCCACCATTTCTGAAAACAATACCATTTGCACTGTACTATATACACTGCTCGGTTGTGTTTGGAGTCCTGTAATGTTGTCAGATACAAGAGCAACGTCATCAGCGAACAACCAGATCAATATCTTCCGTATCAAATAAATCAAGTTCTAACTGAATACCGTGCTTACCGTTTTCGTTAATTTCTTTGAGATACTCATTGGTTAGCAGGGGAAAAAAGCCGGTGAACAAACTGCACCCTGTTTCAGACCTCGTGGATACACGAAAAGCATCAGTTAAATCGGCCCCAGCTCGCACACAGGTTTTTAACGTCACAGTACAAGGTGTCAGAGCATTCAAAGGTTTACCGTGATTCCGTTTACATACAGTATTTTTCCTTAGCTCATCTCTGCTTCCTGTATTGAAGGCTTTTCAGAAATCTGCAGAGGCGACGTAAAGATGTCTGTGCCGAAATAGTTGCTTTTTTACCGTGCACAAGTGGTAAGATGACATGTGTGATGTGAAGTGCAGCTGGCATCCCAAAACTAGTCTGTTCGTTTCCTGTTCGATGAGAGAGAGAGAGAGAGAGAGAGAGAGAGAGAGAGAGAGAGAGGGGGGAGAACACACACACACACACACACACACACACACACACACACACACAGACACACACACACACACACACACACACAGACAGATTGACAGGCAGTCAGATGGACAGACAGTCTCTGTCTGTCTGTCTCTCTTACACACACACACACACACACACACACACACACACACACACACACACACACACACACTAAAAGTGGAAAGATTACCTATCAATTGGCCAACACAAACGTACTTAAAAAAAAAATAACCGAAAACTTGAATCTCTGTTTTATAGGCTTAAGCTAAACGCTTTCCGTACAAAATTTCGCAAAAATTTAAATTGCATCTGCGGAGCAGTTGAAAGTTTCACAACACAGCATCTTCTTTTCCACTGCGCATATTTCAAAAATGAAAATCCTGACTGCCTGCGACTTGATGGCACGTGTATTTTCCAGAACTT
>JADBJO010000004.1:1789894-1872394 GCA_016801955.1 Conus betulinus | reverse complement strand
GAACGTGTTGGTCTGTTTTCTTTTGTCTTCTCAAGACAGGCCACAGGGAGCTCGTGCATGCTTTGTTCCTCTCGCTCTCAGCAGACCTCAGAGGTCAGCCTGCTCCATACTAGCTTCAAGTTATAGCACGTGCATCCTTTGTTCTTCTCGCTCTCAGCAGACCTCAGACGTCAACTCCATACTAGCTTCAAATTATAGTACGAGCTTCCTTTGTTCTTCTCGTTCTCAGCAGACCTCAGACGTCCAGCGTACTCCATCCTAGCTTCAAGTTATAACACGTGCATCCTTTTGTCTCTCTCTCTCTCTCTCTCTCTCTCTCTCTCTCTCTCTCTCTCTCTCTCTCTCTCTCTCTCAGCAGATCTCAGACGTTCAGCCTATTCCATACTAGCTTCAAGTTACAGTGCACGTGCAGTGTGGTTTTGGACGGGTTCGCGTCACAACGATCCGAAGACAGCTAGACTGCCACTGGTCAAGGGGGGAGAACGACTGGACAGTGGACGTCATGCAAGGAATCAAATGTTGATGTTGAGATATATGGGACATAGACAAAATCCGGTCAATCTTCGACGCAAAGAACCTAAATGTTGTCTTCAATTAAGGTTCAGATATCAGACAGAAAATCTTCTTTCATTATGATCCATTATTGTTCTTCCTATTCCCAACCCCATCCCCATTCCTTCCTGGACCATAACTAAATATAAGATGAAACGCTTTTTTTTTTTTCCCCCTGATGAAAGGAAATCTTAAATGAGAGAAGGAGCAGTGAAGAACAGATAACGAACAAGTAGGGTAACTCTTTCTGCCATGATGGGATGATTGAAGGGCCATAACTCCAAACGATATGGAAAGAAATCTTAAATGAGGCGGGGAAACAGGCCACACGTCACAAGTAGGATTCTGCTCTAAATACGTATGTATTCCATGTCAGCACACACAGACACATTCGCATACGCATGCGCACAATCGCTCACACAAAGGCCTAGAAGCACGGCTCATACAGACGCTCACACTCACTTTTCCCTAGCTTGCTTTCCATTGTATTCAATCAGGTTCAAAGTTGGATGGTTCTTGGTTTTTGTCTTTTTTGCTTTGTTTTGTTTTGTTGTTGTTGTACATTCTCTCTCTCTCTCTCTCTCTCTCTCTCTCTCTCTCTCTCTCTCTCTCTCTCTCTCTCTCTCTCTCTCTCCTCGTTTAGATAACCCCAAGAGAAGGCTGCTTCAATTGTCTTCCAGTTAGGATGAAAGGTGTTAACTTCTGAGATGTATGATTTATCCGTAAATAACGTGAGATAAGGTAAGGTCATGTTGCTGAACAATCAATCATTTTTCAGTTCTGCTGTTGTCGTGGGCTTATTAAAGTAGAAAAAAAGTGTGTGTGTGTGTGTGTGTGTGTGTGTGTGTGTGTGTGTGTGTTCACACAATGGCCTTGGGTTTCATCTTCCAAACAGTGTGTTTTGTGTGTGTGTGTGTGTTTTTTTTTTTTTTTTTTTTTTTTTTAATGCTACAATGGTCAAAGAGGAATCTTTTTGTATCTATTTTCAGCCATTATTCATCCCAGCCTCTAGCCCCTCACACTCCGCCCCCACCGCCGCTTCCCCCCCCCCCCCCCACACACACACACACGCACACACACCCTCTCCCCTTGCACTAAAAATATTAACTCATCGGAGTGCTAGGAAAAGCCGTTTAATTCACAAGTCCGAGTTGTCGCCCGTTGAACTGTTCTATGTCTTCCGTACAGGGTCGATTTCAGCAAGCACGCTTGTATTCCTTGCCGTGTCCCACCCTCCTCCTTCCCCTTCATGCTGCCCTCCTATATTGTCCCTTCTCGACTGCTCCCCCCACCCACACCCTTCGTCTCTTACCCTCCTCCACCACCCCCTTCACCCCTCCCAGACCCCTCTCCGAGACACAAACACATAGAAGAAAAAGAAAAAAAAAACACCCGAAGGTGCTGGGAGGACCCAGAGAAGCACTGTCTCCGCCTGCCTTTAGAGCAGTCCTGTACCACCCTTGGAGGCCTGCGCTGTGTTGACGATGGGTACAGGCACGCGCAGGACACGCCATTAAGATATCAAGGGACATAAATGCTCCTGAACAGAGGTAAATCAGACTACAGGATGCAACTCATAACAGCCTTAAAGTAGCATCCCCATGGGTGTACCAGCCCGTACTTCATGACTGCAGAGCCCATCGGCGAAAAAAACACCCACCCTCCAGCTGTCGAGCACACCCCACAGACCCAACCACCCCTGCACACGGACAGATGAAGACAGTGCCACTCCAGTCACAGCCAAGCTTTCGCCATACGGTCTTATGTGCCCTCAAAGAGAATCCAAAGTTGTAGTCTTTCCCACTGTCGACAGGACGGTGAGGAAAGACCCACTGACCACAGGGAAAGTCCTGTTGATAGACCCCTCTCCGAGACACAAACACATAATTATCATTGTTTGATTTATGTAACTTATTTCAGAGTGGAAGAAAAGTGTACCTTACGCACTTCTATCAAACTTGTGTAGGAGACAGAAGGGTACATAAATTGGAACAACTATATAATTTGAGGATTGGTGATCCAAAGAGGGGTCAAAAAGAAAACAAAAACCCCTCTTTTTTTAAGTCTTTATCACCAATCCTCAAATTATATAGTTGTTCTCTAAAAAAGACCCAGTCAAGTGTTCAACGATAAATTGGGCTTCTATTTCCAAATCTCTGGGCTATTCATTTTAAGTTTGATTTAACCATTGCGTTACGATGCAAAATGTTAACGTCGAGAACTGATTTATCTGAAGCTTGCGTTAAGTTGTTCTCGATGAATTAATCCAGTTTGCTTCTATCGTATCATTAACATCGGAACTGAAAAGGGGCACAAGGATTCAATGGCTAGAATCTTAATTCTTAGGCAGCACAAAACGATTACAAATTTTAATCTACCCCTTGCTGTCAAGTGATATATTGGAGTGTCACTGCGGTTGTGTTTGCGATTTGGTGCTGAAAGTAGCGCGCCCTGTGTGTGTGTGTGTGTGTGTGTGTGTGTAAGATTTGGTTGGGTACGATTTCAATAATAAGATGCACCTTTTTTTTTTTTTAGCGTCCCTTCAACATGGCGAACGATTTTTAAGAAAAAAAAAATAACAATACTACCCCCTTTCCCTTTTCCTCTTAAAACACAGATAATCAAAGAATGTTTCATCATGCTTAGCGCAGCTGGGGTCAGACATGGGTCAGGATTGGGGTTAAAGAATGGGGTAAGGTCAAGGCCATTATTTCGACTTGTTCCGGTTTTAGTATGTTTCGATAACCGTCAAACATGGATATCCGAGCTGCCTTTCACTTTGTTTTGTGAGTAAATTTGTACATTAGGCCTAACACTTATCAACTCAGACACGAGAGAATGGACCGACAGCCAGGAATGTCGTTGTTAAGTAACTTACGGAGAGCAAGCAAACAAACAAAACAAAAAAAAAAAAACCCTGTATAGTTCTACGGTAAATAAAATCGGATTCAGAACTGGCTTCGGTAAATTCATCTGAATCGGAAACAGTCCGCTGGCCCAAATTTAGGGAGTGTTGAATGGGTTAGCCAAAAGCAAAACGCTGAGGAAGATGGCCGCTAGGCACTTTCATGAGCACCAGTACGCCATGGAGTCCAGCTGCAGAAACTACCAGCAACACTCCTTCCACCGCACTACCAAGGAGTTCAGTAAGTTCCCATCTGAGGCAATTCAATCAGCCTCGGTGGTGGACTTTAAGTCCTACCCCTGATTCCACCTACCCCCTACCCCCACCCCCATCCCCCATCTCCCACCATCCATCCCCCCTCTCAACCCATGCCTAGAGTACAAACCCTTCCCACCACACTCCAAAGTAGGGCCTGCCGAAGTATGGTTAGAGGTCTAAAATAGCGAGTGTGGTGGCCCCCACTTGCCCTGCCCACTGTCCATGCAGTTAGATAGTGAGCACTGACTGCATAAATTGACCCACAACTCCCACAGGAAACTGGAACCCCTTTGTAGATGCCAGAATCTTCAGCTTGATGAAGGCGGGCAGATAACAAAGAGAAGAGAAGAAGGCGGGAAGTTGAAGTTTTTCCTGAAACAAAAATACGCTTGACGTAATAATTCGTAGGAGTGTATCTTTGTCCCGTTTGGTGTTTTCATTTTCGAAGTTTGAGGGTCTCCCACATTAAACTATCAGAAAAGGAAATGCCCATTTTCATAGGATTGTCCAGAATAAAATGCCATGAAAAAATATACAGGAATTGCATTCTGCCCAAATACTCGGTGTTTGGTATGCTGAGAGTACTAGGCACATTGCAGTCTGAGGGTGCAATTCACATTCCACAGGGACACTGAGTGCCATTTTGAAGGAAGTCCTAGTTTAGCAGTCCCCTTCTAAGATGAAATCAGATAAATTCCTTAGTATTGTGCAGTGTGATCATTTTGTGGTTCTATTCATATTTATTTCCTGGGCAAAAGGATAGACTTTGTGATAGAAACTTGATAAATAATTTAGTTTCTTCCATGAGTAGATCAGCCTAAATCTCTGAAGGTGGTAAGTGTGGTGTGTGTGTGTGTGTGTGTGTGTGTGTGTGTGTGTGTGTGTGTGTGTGTGCAACATTTGGAAATAAAAAAAAAAAACTATATGGAAGAAAAACATGACATTAAACAGGGCTGAAGAAGTTTGAATTTTTTTTTAGTAGCCGTGTGGACTAATGCATAAAAAATTTCACCAGGCTGCCAAAGTTGTCACTAGCTCAAGATTTAGAAAAGCAAAGATTTTTTTAAAAATGTGTAGCATACATCAAAATAAAAAGTGACGGAGATAAGTATTTTAGCAGGAAATTCTGGCCCAGTTGATGTAATTCTTGCCATTCAGTCCCTACCACATCTCCCCAGGTTTGCTTCCTGTTCTGAATGTCTATTTTTAGAAAAATGACTGCCGGGTAGTGGGCTATTCAGCTGTGAAACCCACCCACTCACCAACATTGGTTTTCACATCAGGATCATGTGGTGACTGAATTTGTCCAGACTTGTAAGAAGATCTATGAAGAAAGAGGTGTACAAGTTTGTGCCTGACTAGCTGCCTGGTTAGCGTCACAGACTCCTAGGTGGGAGGTTGTGGGTTCTGTTTATTTGAGATTTTTCTCCCCCCACCGGCTCCTACACAGACTGGACTCAGGGGAAGACTGGGATCACACAATTGAGTTTCATCCACTTAGTGGATACGTTTTTAAAAGCGCTTCTCAAGTTTCCTCCTGACCAACGCAGGTGTCTGTATCTCTTGGGCTTGGTTGATGCCGGGATATATTATGAAAGGAAGTGTAGAGCACAGCCCTGTCATGTGGTCTCGGAACAGAATGGAAATCTGTAGCATCAGCTTCATCCTCATCGATCAGCATAAAAAACAAAAACAAAACAAACAAAAAAAAATGTGACTGGTCAGAATTGTTAGGACTCTTGAAACTCAGGTGAGTCGCCAACTCAGAGGGTCACTTTGATATACTTGACCTCTTAGACTTTCATTACAAGCACAGGTTCTTACATCACATCACTAGTTTATGGCTGTCTTAATTTTAAGCCTGCAAAAATCAGAATGTGAGCTGGACATAGATTTGTAATCAGTGTTGTCAGTCAAAAAAAAAAAAAAAAAAAGCCCAGTTATGTGAAATCTGGTGAGCCGACCCCAGTGAGATGTTGCCAGGTAAGGCAGCACCCAGTTTTAGATGAAACCTGTTCAGGTGAATATCTATTGATAGCTCTCTCCTTCCTCACTAGGGCAGGGTATGATATAAGAGGTCTTGGACAGGAAGAAAAGAAAGGATGATAATAATGGGTAAGCTATATTTCATTGCATGATCAGATTTGCATCATACACTGTACTGTAGACTATAGACTGAAGTCTGTGCAGAAAAGAAAAATTTGATACTTTAGCAATATGTACATGGTAGGCTACATAGTACAAGGTTGGCTATAGTATATATATAGTATAAGATAGACTACATAGCATAACAATTAACTTGAAATTCTGTCTAAAACTGATTGTATCTTAATACCCTTGATAACAGCACAAAATTCAATGTACATGTGCTGTTTACTATTGTCACACTGAGTCCCCATACGATAGGCATGAAATTCTGTGTGCCGTTTTCCATTCTCATACAAGAGTCCCATACAATAGGCATCAAATCCTGTGTGCTGGTTTCCATTCTCATACATGAGTCCCATACAATAGGCATGAAATTCTATGTGCCATTTTCCAGTCTCATACATGAGTCCCATACAATAGGCATGAAATTCTTTGTGCTGGTTTCCGTTCTCATACATGAGTGCCATGAAAATTAGAATCAGCATGAAATTGTATGTGCTGTTTCCCATTTTATACATGAGTCACATGCAATGGGTATGTAATTCTGTGTGCTGTTTACCATTCTCATACATGACTCCCATGTGATAGGCATGAAATTCTGCCATTTTCCATTCTCACACATGAGTCCCATACAATAGGCATGAAATTATATACATGCGCCGTTTTCCATTATCAAACATGAGCCCCCTATGATAGGCATGAAATTCTATACATATGCCGTTTTCCATTCTCATACATGTGTCTCAAACGATAGGCATGAAATTCTATACATATGTCGTTTTCTATTCTCATACATGAGTCACATACGATAGGCATGAAATTCTACACATGTGTTCTTTTCTTTTCTTTTCTTTTGTTTTTTTTGTTTTTTTTTTTTGTTTGTTTGTTTGTTTGTTTTTGTGCTGTTTTCTGTTCTCATACATGAGTCCCATACAATAGGCATGAAATTCTATACAAGTGCGTTTACCATTCTCATGCATAAGTGCCATAACAGCACAATGTTTGAGATCAGTATTGAATTCTGTTCTGAATGCCTGAACATGTGTCTGCTCTCATCAGGGCTCAGAGTACAGTCACATGCAATAACCCCCTGCCCCTTCCTCTCCCTCCAGCTCCTGCCCCCCCCCCTCTCATACTCATGACATGCATGCACACACACACACACACACACACAGTACACACACACACACACACACACACACACACACACACACACACACACACACACACATGCATGCACATGTGTACTCACACACACACACACACACACACACACACACACACACACACACACACACACACACACACACACACACTCTCACACTCTCTCACACACACACACACACACACACACACCTCACACACACACACACACACACACACACACACACACACACACACACACACACACACACACCGAGTGACACACACACATGTACGAGTGACACACACACATGTACGTCTTGGTCTCTGAATCAGTCTTCACAGGATTCATTTACATTCACGCACACACACACACACACACACACACACACACACACACACACACACACACACACACACACACACAGACCTGTAGACAGACACACACACACACACACACACACACACACACACACACACACACACACACACACACACATATTTCCAGGTCTGCAGGATCTGTGTGGATGTTGCCACTGGCATGGTCTCATTGAATTGGGTTTCATGGACTATGACTCATAGGATCTAAACCGTGGCTGTTGTCAGCTTGTTCATGTCTGACAACCCTATCAATGCATGATGAAGATCCGGTTTTCCTTTGACTTACTTACTGGGCCTAAACCTTGTCAGCTGTAATCAGCCTGCCTCCTTGTTTGACAACAAGTGGCAGTTTAATGAACATCGTGTTCACCTAAGACTGGTTGGGTCTAAAACCTGTTGGCTGTGATCTACCTGCCTTCTTGTCTGACGACCATTCAGAATCAGAATGATGAACATCCTGTTCATCTTTGATATGATGCTGTGACAAATCCTCAGATACTCGTTTTCAAACTTAAAAAAATTTATTTTAACGTCATACATGTAAATGAAATGGGCAAACAACAAGAACAACAAAAATGCACAAAGAGAGAGAGAGAGAGAGAGAGAGAGAGAGAGCAAAATGTAAGATGAATTCTTAGTACATTCAAAGTGAAAATGAGTTTTTTATGCATAGAGGAAGAGGGAGGAGGAGGAGACAGAGAAAAAGAGAGAGGGAATGAATGTCAAATGTCTAGACAAATTATTCAGTTGTACCGGTGTAACATAGTAAGACATGCAGACATAAAATAAGACCATGCAGGAAGAATTGATCAGAATGAATAAGGGTTTGCGTATATGATCCACTTAGCAGGGAAGCCTGCATGGCTTACAAGTCTGAGCTTTGAGTACATGGGAAGAGAAGCTCCTTGGACAACAAAGGGACAGAAATAAGATTGTAAACTAGTGATAGTGGTGAATGAGCACAGAAAGCTAAAGGAGTGGTCCCCACAGTGCTGTTACTGGATCCAGGTGCTTACGCTAAGTTACAGTTGGTGGAGTTGGAGTGGGGATGGTGGTGAGGGCGGGGGAGTAAGAGGGGGCAGGCAGAGGAAATATGTGTGTGTGTGTGTGTGTGTGTGTGTGTGTGTGTGTGTGTGGATGACCTGGGAAAAAAAGGGTGGTGGAATTTTCAGCCAGTCATTCATGCCCACACACACATGTGAGCTCTCTTTCTTTCTCTCTCTCTCTCTCTCTCTCTCTCTCTCTCTCTCTCTCTCTCTCACACACACACACACACACACACACACACACACACACACACACACACACACACACACACACACACACACACACACACACACACACATACACACTTGCACACACACACACACACACACACACACACACACACACACACACACACACACATACACATACATACATGCACACACATACACATACACATACACACACACACACACACACACACACACACACACACACACACACACACACACACACACACACACACACACACGGGCATGTGCAAGTGCATGCATACCTACATACACACACACTCACACTTTTGGAATTGAACGTTGCCTATCATTAACTAATCTCACATACAACTGAAAACAAAATCCAATATTCAGACCTAAACCAACAAACAATGCAGTAGATGTGTAAAATCAGTAAAAACATAATACACCCTCATCCACCCATGCCCATGCCCAGTCTACCATTATACATGCCAGAAAACAACATGCAAACAAATATTTCCAAGGGTCTAACTCAATCATTTTTCCTCTCTCATTCAAGTCTTTAATCTTGTAATCTTGTTTCTTTCTGTCTCTTTCTTTTGAAAGGAATCATTCTGCAGGCTTTCATTTAATTCTTTCAAGCTTTTTTCTTTCTGTCTATAGCATTACTGTATGGTTTCCAGTGAAAGGATTCCATCCTTCTGCAGGCTTTCATTCATTCTTTCAAGCTTTTCCTATAGCATTATCGCCTCTATAGCATACTGTATGGTTACAATCATGATTATTATTATTATTATTATGCATATTATAATTATAAAAATACCTATTAGATTCCATCCTTCCCATAATTCATACCTTCTTCTCTGCTCTTCCTGCCCCCTCCACCTCCATTTTTTTTTTCCCTTCCCTTAGTACTTGTATTAGTGCTATTATTATCATTGCCATTAATATTATCAATATTATTGATATTAATTTTTTTTTTTTTTAACTATATTTTTGTGTCATGATTTTATTATTTGTATTATTATTACCATTACCATTGCTGTGGTTGTTAGTATTATCATCATTATTATCAATACGATTATCATTATTGATATTACCATCACTATCATTAACATCACCATTGCCACTAGGAACGTTGCCATGGCAACCATGCTGTTTGAAAATCCTCTGACCCACTCTCCTTTCTCCCATACTACAGCTGCTGTCTCCGTATTATCACCAAAAGTGGTAGTGATCCTGCCTTTGTTTATTATTTTCATATTTTGATCATCATCATTACTGTTATCATTATTCTTATCAGTAATATAACTATCATCTTTACTACCTCGACTCATGCCTTGTCTCCTCCTTGACAGTCTGGTTTTCATTCAACGCCCATCTTGCACTGAAGTGAACGAAGATAAGTGATTGCTCTTTCATTTTTGTTTTCCTGAGTGTTTTGTATCTTGCCTGAAGAAGACCTTAGAGGTCGAAACGTGTGTGTTTTGTCTTGTGATTTGTTTGTCTGTTTTCTTGGCGGTTCGCTGTTGATTTCATTTAAAATTTCATTCTGTGTTGTGTTTCTGTGCAGATTGTACAACAGAAACTGATTGCAAGCAGTTCTGGTCCATAACACTCATCTGAGTGGACCAGTGTCATGTAATGGCCGAATCAGCGTTTCCGTCATTACAGAGTTCCGGACCTTCAAGTCTCCAGTTGACAGAGAGTCTTCCTTCAGTTGGTGAGCGAGATCCAGAGTTTGTGAATGCTACAGACAAAGAGCGTTTCCGCTGTGCCTTCACCCTGGCTTACTGCAGAACCGCAGCAGACAAAATGTGGTCATCGCTTTTGTTTGAGGTCAGGACGAGAGGCTTGAAGATGATGATGATGTGGACTTGTTATCTGAGTGTGTGTGTATATGTGTGTGTGTGTGTGTGTGTGTGTGTGTGTGTGTGTGTGTGTGTGTGTGTGTGTGTGTGCGTGCATGCGTGTGTGCGTGTGTGATTTGCTTAACTATTTGTATCATGTTTTTCATCATGTTTGACTATACTTTTTTTTCTTTGAATCCAAATTCATGACTGTTGTGTCATGAATTTCTTTTACATTTCTGTTGAATTGGATTTTTTTAATATGCATAATTTGGAATTACTGTTGGATTCTTTTCAAAGTTTGTGAATTTGCATTACTTTGTAACAACATGTCTCAGACAACAACAAGGAAAAACAGAGCAATTCCAACAAAAATACTGCAAGAAAAAAGCTACTGCAGTTTTCCTGTTGGTGTGGGGTGGCATGCTAAAGAAAAGGATGCCAACTTCAGTGCAGTGAAACCTGTCTCTAATTAAACCACTAGAAGGCCTTTAAAATGGCTTTGCCTTCGTTGGTAGAGGAGACTCCATCAGAAGGAGACAAACCAATGTAAAGAAAGTAGGGAAAATGATTGGCACAGCAATTTAAAGTCATGTTGGTGTGTGACTGTCCATCTTCCCTTCACATGCCACCTCATTGCCTCTCCTGTTGATTTGCCCTTCTGCAGTCCATTTTAGCTGGATGCCTGTAGCGTTTACGTCATGACACACCTAGTGCTTGTCACTGTTGCTCCAGTAGCCACTGCTAACTACGCCCTGCTACAGATCGTAAGTGGCTGCCTTAATGAAGCCGGAGACTGGGGACATACAAAAGGCAATCTTCTGGGTTTCAGTGCATTAGCACACATGCAATAAACAGGATAGAAATATTACTGATTTTCCACTGTCTAGCAACATTTGCTTTTTGGGCTAAGATTTCTTCTTCTTCTTTTTTTAAACACTATGTTTGAAATGACATGTTTCATTCCTGGTCTGTGTGGTCACCGTAAGGATCTTAAAGCTGTTTGTCTCAGGCATCTTGTATGTGAACCATAATGTTTATTGAGATTCAATTTGTTGTCTTGTTTAGTTTTAGATGTTAGTATTCTTTTTTTAAACAAATAATGCTGGTGTCTTAATGTTGTCAGAGGTCTTGGGATGTATCCTGTATGCAGGTTGAGTGATGATGTGGGTGCAGAGCAAGGTCATTTTGTTTTAGAGAATTGTTCATTGATTATTTCATGTACTGCCCGCTGTTGCATGTATTTGAACTCCTGCACCTGGTCTTCATTTCTCGTTTTTGAGGTAAGAAATTGATTTTGACTTTGACTTGACTTCAACATAATGTATCACAAACTGACTAACATTTTTTTTATTCTGATCTGTGTGTGCCTGTGGCTGACATGTAGGTGTCTGGACGCCTACCTGGGGGAAGCAAAGACCAAACCCTGCCCTTTGGGTGACCCGGAGTGTGAACCTGTGTCCAGAGACGAGGTAACGGTTCTCACACCTACAGCACCTGGGCTCAAATCAGGCCAGGTTGCTTTGGGTGGTTGGTGTGTCTGTAGATGTTTCATGACCGTTTTTATTCCCAGGCTCTACATTGGTCTGCTTTGGGTTTCTTTCTTATGTAGCTGGGTTCTGTGGCTGGCATTGGTGGAGGATTTGGAAGATGGAATGTGTGTTTGTAGGAAAGCAGGAAAAAGAGGGGTGGCTGGCATTGGTGGAGGATTTGGAAGTGGAATGTGTTTGTAGGAAAGCAGGAAAAAGAGGGGTGGCTGGCATTGGTGGAGGATTTGGAAGGTGGAATGTGTTTGTAGGAAAGCAGGAAAAAGAGGGGTGGCTGGCATTGGTGGAGGATTTGGAAGGTGGAATGTGTTTGTAGGAAAGCAGGAAAAAGAGGGGTGGCTGGCATTGGTGGAGGATTTGGAAGGTGGAATGTGTTTGTAGGAAAGCAGGAAAAAGAGGGTGGCTGGCATTGGTGGAGGATTTGGGAGGTGGAATGTGTTTGTAGGGAAAGCAGGAAAAAAGAGGGGTGGCTGGCATTGGTGGAGGATTTGGGAGGTGGAATGTGTTTGTAGGAAAGCAGGAAAAAGAGGGGTGGCTGGCATTGGTGGAGGATTTGGAGGTGGAATGTGTTTGTAGGAAAGCAGGGAAAAGAGGGATGGGTGGAAGTGTTTGTCTGCAGTTGGAACTGAAGCTTTCTTTTTGGATGTGGTGCTGTACATCTCCTTGATGACTAAGAAGATCCCCCACCATGGAGACAAATATCTTTTTTTCCTTTGAGTAATGCTGATCATGATATTGAAAACACATCACGCACCATTTTAATTAAGACATTGTATGCTTCTTTTTTCATGTTTGATGGATTTTTTTTTTATCATTTCTGATTGATAGATTAATTGATGATATTCAACATCATGTATAGTTACTATGATCACTCCATGTCTCTCCATCATAGATGACATTAGACAGTGAGCAGTTATTCAGCCCACACTAAGTGATTTTGACATACAACTTAATATGTATAAATGTTGTTCATCATATACTCATGTTAGATATCAGCATTAAAAACTTCATTATAATCTAGCAACTTTTGTTTGAGCAACCACTGCTGCAATAGGAATAATGCATGGACCTGGAAGATATGGCCCACAAGTAATCAGAGCTGTCAAGTGCTATAATGTTGTTGACAGTGCTACACTGCTGCACTTGGTGACAAAATGCTACATAAAAAAGAAAATCTCCTTCCACACTCCCTATTCGTCCCATAAAAAAACACCTCTCTGCAGACTTAGCATCTAGATTATGTAGATCTTTTATAATGTAGAAAAAATAGCCTAGGTCTGTTAGTAGAGGTGAGGAAAAAAACAGCTGAAGACAGTCACAATTTTGCTGCTTTATGGATTGGTTTTGTTGTTGGCCCTTTGGAGTCTTTGTAGGTCAGGTCAGAATTGAGCAATAGCGTGTGAGACATTGATATTCTTAAACCAGCACCAAGTCGTATGCATATTGAAGTGCAGCTGAAAGCCCTACTGAGTGCTGTGCTTTATATTTGAAATGCTGCTCTTGGAATATGAAAGTGTTGTACTTTGTGCTTGAGAGACCTTGGCAGCTGTGCAGAACTGTTAATATTGGCCAATCAGTAAGAGGTGCTGCACAGAAACAGTTGGTTTGCAGATACATGAAACATCACGGGCAATTTCTGCCTTCCATGTTACTAACCTTGACTTGGTTATTGTCATTATTTATATGTCTTGGGCAGATTAGCATTGTGTTAGCGTTTTCAGAAAATAGAAAATATTGTTCTACAGACCAAGTTCTCTCCAGTATCTTTGAAGGAGTTTTGGTTGTTGAATTTGTAATACACAATTCATAACATTTTTGGTATTCCCCCACGCTTTCTTTTGATGCAGATAGTGGCATTCAGCTGTGTTTTATGATGTTGAAATAAGATTATCTGCTTTGTTTCCTGGCATACAGTGTTATTTTATGAAAATGATCACAGTCACTTAGCTGGATAGGCTCCTGATCATTGTCACAGCTATGTACAGAAAAGACAACTGTGCAAACAAACATTCAAACAAGGCAGCTGAACACGTGGACTCTCTCCATTCCAGGTACTTCCGTAACCTTTCACAGGTAGATATTATTGATTACTCAGGCCAGTCTATTCAATCACTGTAGTAACAGCACCAAGCAGTACGTGTCAAACATGAGGGTTACAGAACCAGGACAGATTCACCTGTCTTGATGTATATAATGTGTTTTTTTTTTTTTCACTCATTTCTATGTCTCAGTAAGGAAAAACAATCATACTTCAAAAATCTTTTCTCAATCAAAAAAAAAAAAGAAAAAAAGGAACCTGAAATGTCACTTTTCCTAGGAGTGGCTGCACAATGTATATATAACAAATAAAACCAGCTTACCTTCAAGGGAAAAAAATGTTTTGGATTTAGATTTCACACATCACACGCACGCATACACATGCACACGCACACACACACACACACACACACACACACACACACACACACACACACACACACACACACACCACACACCACACACACACACACACACACACACACACACACACACACACACACACACACAGAGTGAGTGTCACTGGCACATCAGTAACACGTGACATCAGGCATTCATGTTTGAAAGGACGATGGTGGACATGTTGATAACGATGATCAAAATGATGCATCTGGAAGATGATTCTGGAGATGATGATGACAGCAAAGCCAGCACAAGCATCTGATGCGTGTGTGTATGCGTGCGTGTGTGTGTATACATGCGTGTGTGTGCATGTGTGTGTGTGCACACCTGTGTCAGCGTGACTTGGCACAGGGCATAGATTGAGTATTTCTCATACAACACACCAGAGCAGCATTGCCAGGTGCCACCCTGCCGAAGGTAACCCAGCACAAGACATCATGCAGCCAGGAGCAGCTTTCCCACACTCCTGGCTGTTCGAAGAGACAGGCAGGGGTCAAAGGGCTAAGGGCGACCATGGGGGCGTCGGCAACAGCAGCGGCCTGCCACCATCCACCTTGGTGGAGGATGAAGTTCTCATGGGTTATCTCCTGGGTTCCACTTCTCAAACTTTTGTCATTGTTGTGGTGCAGGCCGTGCACGATGTTTTGATATGTTTTAATACATGTGCGTTTCTTAGCAAAAGAAATACCTGTGAAACATGTTTCTGCATCCAGTCTTGTCCAAATCGGAGGGGTATGAAACAAAGACTATTACAGAGCCTGGTTCAGTATTATTCGGAGGGGTACAAATGAAATGATGTTGCAGAGCCAGCATGTGTATAACATCTCCCCATCGCATCACTTCAGTGTGGAGCAGTACATTTCAGAATCCTTTCATGTTGCATAAGATCAAACTTGATATAAAATGTGAACATTTTCCATATGACAGGCATGTACCGCTTAAAAACAGAAACGTAAAGAATATAATTGCATCAAAAACCACTCTGTTACTGGCATATCCATCATCATTTTCCTCCACAGAGTCCAGTTATTGAACCATGTATTAAAATGCCAACTTGAAGTCCTAGAAGATTCAATCTGATTGTTGTATGAAGTTATCTCATTACCGCAGCTAATGACTGGCCACAAGCATGTCACAAAGGACTTGGGATCAACATTTATCAGCAGGATTTCTGAGATGTTCAGATTCCAGTCATGTGCAATATGTCACCAAGATTTCCATTCAGCCCCTGCTGCCCCCCATGAGTTAAGAGGCAAGGCTACAGTCATGATTTCCAACTTGAAAAGTGGCTGAAATATCATCTCACTTCATGTGTATTCCTCTGTCACTCCCCTAGTTAGATAAGCAGCTTTTCATATCCAGTATCTTGAGGATGACTTTATAAACTCTTAATCACTGCACACTACAAACCGAATGATTCACCGGGTATGAGTACAATCACTTAGGCATAATCACTGTTCCAAGCACACTAATACAAACTCAATCTCACACCCAGGGCAAGGCAATGACAGTATCATTCAAAAATGAAAAAACAAGAAAAAGGGAAACAAGGCACCAAAATGCACCCCAGATTCCCAATGCCTGACTGAATGCAGCACTACAGCAGTGACCCTGCAGACAGTCCCCAGATTCCCAATACTTGACTGAATGCAGCACTACAGCAGTGACCCTGCAGAGATTCCCAATACTTGACTGAATGCAGCACTACAGCAGTGACCCTGCGGACAGTCCCTAGATTCCCAATACTTGACTGAATGCAACACTACAGCAGTGACCCTGCAGACAGTCCCCAGATTCCCAATACTTGACTGAATGAAACACTACAGCAGTGACCCTGCAGAGATTCCCAATACTTGACTGAATGCAACACTACAACAGTGACCCTGCGGACAGTCCCCAGTAGAAGAACAAAAACACCAAACCTCAGAAACTGTCAAGCACACCAGCCTACGAGGACAGTTGCTGTCGCTGGTCAAACCAGCTACCAAACCAACTGATGCCAATGCTGGCACAAGGCCCTACTTGTGAAAAGGTGCTGGAAGCATGTCGAAGAAGATCAGTACCTGAGCATGGACTTGAACTCTAGGTAAACGACTAGTAATGATCACTATAATGAATCCCATTCAGGCCCCCAAGATGTGGGGTCCCCAGCAAGGATTTGACATCACATACCAACCAGAAAAATGCCTCACAGAAACCAAATGGGTGAAGGGAATAACAGAGCAATGGCACATGCTTTTGAGTGCTCATGACTTTCCAGTGAATAGAATAGAATGACCTGTTGCTCCCATCAGTGCGGTAGCCGGTCTGTCGATGTGTCTTATTACTGATGAAAACTGATCTGTGTGACAAAGATGCAGTAAGAAGGTGTGTGCCTCTGTTGGCAAGCAAGATTATCCAAAGAAGTTCCATCCAAAAGATAAGAGTGTGTGTTGGCACAGAGACTATTATTTCATGAAGCTAGGTTGAGAATATGATTGTTCATTGGCATGCAGTTGTATTTCATGAAGCTTGGCAGAATAAGTGTGTTTACAGTAAAGCAGTAAGTATTGTTATGAAGTTGCAGTCAGTCAGGGTGTGTGTGTGTTTAAAGCTAAGCAGTAGTATTTTATGAAGTTCAGTTGGAAACATGCATTGACTCACATGTAGAGTTGTCGTTACAAAGTTTAAGTGAGTGAATGGGAGTGTTTACTGGCAAGCAATATTGTTACATAAAGTTGCACTGAGAAAATGTGTGTGTGTGTGCATGTGTGTGAGTGTGTGTGTGTGTGTGTGTGTGTGTGAGTGTGTGTGTGTGTGTGTGTGTGTGTGTGTGTGCGTGTGCGCACTTGCTGTTTCAGGTTCAGAGAGACAACAGCATCATTCGAGACATTAAAAAAAGCCATGGTTTACTGTTACAACAAGGCTGAAGGGTGCACGGTGAAGACCAGGTTCCACAATCTGAAGGTGAGAGTTGAGGACAAATGGCATAGAGCTGAATCATGACTGCAGCATCAACATGATGATTTCCTCGCTGAACTCCCTGCACAGTTAAATGAATCTGTGAAGAGTTTCAGGATATTTTTTTGTTGTTTTTGGTATTGAAGGCGGGAATCGTTTATGTCAAGCTCTTTTGAAGAAACTATGATAGAAGCCCAATAACATGAAAGTGACTATGAAAGGGAACAGAGGGTTTTGGATTCAGAAAGAATCTACTGTACGGAAACAGAAATAGAGAGACTTTCTAAGGCTAGAAAAGTAGTAAGTAATATCTTTCACAGGATTTTGGGATGCAGGACAGCATTGACTTGTGTGTGTTCCAGAGTTAGCACGTATGTGTGTACTGTACGAATTCAGCTTTCTTTCTGCCTGCTGGCCAACTTTAATTATTGTCTACCCCACACCTCCCCATCCCCTTCACCAGTCCAAAGTTCACAAGAAGAAAAAAGTGTTTAGGTAATGGAGGATCTATTTCTTCATAATAATGAAAAATGACTAAATCAGTGTAGCCAAAAAAAAAAAAAAAAAAAAAAAAAAAAAAAAAAAAGCAAGCAGTCAACCAACCAACCAAACGGTGCAGTTTTGCAGGGTATTAATGAAGCACATATATGTACATACACAAGAGCATTTTTTTCCATTTTAGATAATGGTAATAGTTTTGTGCTATTTATTTTCTTACGTCTGTTTCATTTCTTTTTTTTTTTTCTTTTATTTACTAACAAATTGAAATATTTCAGGATGGATTTGCAGACTTGTGCATTGCTAGTAAATTTGCTTTGAAAAATATCATTTTCAATTTATTCTGTACTTTGTTGTTGAAATCTTCAGTAGTTGTAGTTGGGAGCTGGAATAGCTCAGCTGGTGGAGCGCCGGACTCGTAATCTTGGTGATCTTGGGGTTGCGGGTTCGAACCTCCGCCGAGGTGTTTCGGTACAGGGGGATTTTTTCCCTCGGAGTTAACATTGGTTCTGACTCCATTTCCCATAGAGTCTTTCGAATGAGACTATAAACCGAGGTTCCGTGTGTGAACGCACGCATAACATCTTGCACACACGTAAAATCCCATCACCAACTTTCGGAAGAGTAGGCCAGTTTGTCCGTTGGTATGGATAACACGTTACACATAGCATGCACCCTGCGTGAGAAGTGGAAAGAATGAAGGAAGTAAGGAAAATGAGCGATCGATATTGAACGATACTGACTGGATGACACAGGAAACGACTGAATGAAGCGCCAGCTGGCAGCTCTTCAGTCGGCACTACCCAGGTAGGTAGCCCGTTGAGTAAACGAGTGTTGATTGTAAAGCGCTTAGAGCTTGGTCTTTAGCCGAGAATAGGCACACTATATATAAGTATTCATTATTATTATTATTATATTATTATTATTGTAGTTGAGAAGAAGAAAAAAAAAAAAAAAAAGAAAAAGAAACATGTATACAGGTAAATATCAGGACCGGATGGTCACAAACCAAACCTTGGATTGATGGGATGGGGCTGATTTATTTCCAAGATTGAGAATCCTGCAAGAGACGAAAAGAAAAGGGGTAGGGGTGGAGGGGATGTAAGAAAAGAAAGATGGGAAAAAAAAAGGAAAAGGGCAGGAAACCTCCAGAGGTGCATTCACACACACACACACACACACACACACACACACACACACACACACACACACTCACACACTCGCATATATAGGCACACACACACACACACACACACACACACACACACACACACACACACACATACACACACACACACACACACACACACCACACACACACACACACACACACACGCACTTCTACACACACACACACACACACACACACACACACACACACACACACACACACACACACACACACACACACACACATACAGACACGCATACACACACACACACATGCCCACACACAGATTGTTCAACTATCATGGTACACATACAACAGTTGACCTTCACAGTATTGAAATGTTCATGTGCAGGTAATAGACAATGCCCATAGTGTTGGGTTGGGGACCACTAGCAATCCCCTGTCTTTCCAGTGTTGTCCACAAAATGTCTCACTGCACACTGGTGCTGTGCAGGATCATGTTGAAGAGTGTGAGTTCGAACCTGTCACTGCGTGTTTGCTGCACGCGGCTGCAGAGAGAAAGTCCAGCGGGGGAAAACTTGCCCAGCACCAGAACGTCTGCCCTTGCCGACCAGAGCGCTGTCGATCGTGTCGCCTGGAGGTCAACCATGGTCAGATGAAGGTGGGTGATGACACATAGAGGTGAAAAGAAAAAGTGGGGTGTGTGGGTGATGACACCTAGAGGTGAAAAGAAAAAGTGGGGGTGGGGGCCATTGAAGAAGATTCAGAGAATTAAAAAGGGTTACACAGCTCTTTGAAGAGACACATGAAATGGGTTTAGACCAAAGGCCATTTGTGTATACACTTTGGACTTAAACTGTCAGTAATTACAACAGAAAAAAAAGAGCCTGTGATTAAGTTTTTAGATTTTGTTCAGTCACATTAATCACCATTCTTCAGTGCCCACTAATGTTTTGTTTTCTTTTCTTTGTGTATTTAACAGCGGGAGAATATTTAGTAGGAGAAAGGTGACTGCTCTTGCATTGACTGAAAATTCATGGAGAATCAGACTAGGAAGAACTAGGTTTTATGTTTACCCTCCTACATCAAAATTATTGTGAAATGTTTTACACTTTACAGATTCCATTGTTACCCACTCAGGTATGGTATGCTATCATCTTTTGCATTCTTTTTCTTCTTCGCATATGCAGGCTGATACTCCTGCTGACACTTCCTGTATAGGCAGGCAGGGATTAATCCCATCTGCCCAACAAGTGGAGTGTGTGTTGTGTGTATAAGTGTTTTTAATCTTACGATTTAGACAGCCATACTCCAGCTTCAGGTAAGGTGCATGCTACATGTAACGTGTCATCCATACCAACGGCCAAACTGGCCTTCTTTTCTCAAAGTTGGTGATGGGATTTTTTTGTGTGTGTTAAAGATACTGGGATTTTTTTGTGTGTTCAAGATATTGTATGTGCATTCACACAGGGAACCTTGGTTTATTGTCTCATTGGAAGGACTGTATGGGAAATGGAGTCAGAACCAGTGTTGATTCCGAGGGAAAAATCCCCCTGTACAAAAACAGCCCGGCGGAGATTTGAACCTGCAACCCCAGGTTCACCAAGATTATGAGTCCAGCACTCTACTGCTAGGCTATTCCAGCCCCCAATCTTTTGCATTGATTAGTTACTTTTTTTTTCTAACTCACCATAAGCAATTTCATCAACGTGAAATAATTCACATTTCATCAACTGGGAAGCAAGAAATAATACACAAAAACAAAACACACCTGGTAGACCCATTGTGTCTGCTTGCAGCTGCCCCACGGAACACGTTTTACAATACTTAGAATAGAGCCTCCCCACATACCTCAAAGACACAACCCACACACTCATGATCAATTCATGCAACACAGACCCCACTTTCCAACCCAGCCTCCTCTTCACACTTGATGTGGTGTCGTTTTACACTCTGTCCCCCTCTCCAGTGGACTGAAGGCTCTTGCATTCTTCCTCGGCAACGGGGCCCCCCCCAACCAACAACACCCACCCACCACTACTCTGGGCAGACTTGCAGAATAAGTCCTCACCCTCAACACCTTTCAATTCAACAGTCACACATTCTCACAAATTTAGTGGTGTTGCTGTGGACACCAAAATGGGACCGTCCTATGCCTGCCTCTTCATGGGATACTTGGAACACCACCTACCAACCACCTACACACAGGCCCTACACCGGAATTATACAAAAGGTACATTGATGATGGACTGGGACCCACATCCATGCCCAAACAAGACCTCAACTTCCTCAACTTTGCCCAGACCTTCCACCCATCCATCCAACTTGCCTACACCATTTCACAGTCAGTCACTTTCCTAGGCATCACCATCTCCCTCAAAAATGGCCTTCTCAAAACTTTGATTTTCTACAAACCCACTGATACACATGCATACCTAGACTACACATCCTCCCACCACCCACACACTAAAGACAGCATTCCATACTCACAATTTCTCTGTCTTCACAGACTTTGCTCCAGCAAAGAAGACTTCACTATACAAGCAGCCAAAATGTCAGAATTTTTCACAAAACCGTGGATACCCAGTTCCATCATCAATGAAGCTCTCAGCTGCACCACAACCATATCCAGAACATCTGCTCTGGAAACCCAGCATCCAAAAGAGACAGACAGACCCACCGCCCATCTCCTCTTCCACCCACACATCCTCCGGATCTGCAGGATTCTCAAATCCAGTTGGCACAATGTACAAAACCACAAACCCACCTTCCATACCAGACCCATGATCACGTTCAAACAGGATAAAAACCTAAAAGATCTTCTTGTGAGGTCCAGATTGAACAGAATCCCCAACCTATACCACCAGGCACTCACCCATGCTCAAAATCTAATTGCAAAATCTGCCCCCTCACCAAACCAGACACCATCCTACAGGGCCTCAAGGACTACTTCACTATTAAACGTATGTTCTCCTGCCAGAGCCACAACATTGTATACACTATCCACTGCCAGCTGTGTGGCAAGATCTATGTAGGTGAAACACCCCGCTCACTTGAGATGTGCTTCTCTGAACACCTGGCTGACGTCCGCCACCACTGACTCAGACTTGTTGCTCAACATTTCAACCACCCCCAGCACAACATCAACCATGTCTTGGCACTCTGGCAATCACAGGGTGACAACTTCGAACATACAGCATGAGTCCCATCTCATCCCGAAACTTGGTACGCTACAGCCCCTAGGCATCAACATCCAACAGTAACACAAATATACATACCCACCACTTCAACACCAGTTGGCTATATCTTCCAGCAACACACACACATACATATACACATAAATACACACCACTGCAATACCCCCCACTACCCACCTCATATGTAGAAGTTGCAGCCACCCTCCATTTAATTTAATTTAATTTAATTTTATTTTTTTTATTTTATTTTATTTTATTTTATTTTTATTCTGTTTTTTTTTTTTTAATTTCTTATAACTTTTTTGAAAAATTTATTTCATTATTATGGCTATTTCTTATTATTTTTTGCATGTATTTAATTTTATTTCTTTTTATTGTTTTGTTTTTTTTTTAAAATAGAAAATACCCCCCCCCCCCTACACCTAACTTTATTAGCATTACCCACATCCCCACATACAACTACCCATACATAAGTACTGTCATCACCATCACCACCCATTACAGTCATTTACTTTTATTTATTGATTTTTTTTTTTTTCTTTTAAATTTCTCTCCACAAAGCTCTATCAGCAATCCACCTTTATTCAATACAGTCACTAATATATCATACTATTCTACAAAACAAGCTACAAACCCTATTGTTTCACACCCCCCTCCCTTCCCCTCCCCCTCCCCCCATCCCACTATTTCCTCTCCCATGATCCCCTCCTGGGTAGCCCCGTTTCCATCCATCAGTCATTTTGAATGCGTGGTGACCATGACTAGATAAGTAATTTTTCGTTCTTGATTTTTACTGTCCTAAATTTTATTTGTTTTCGCCTGATGAAGACCCTAGAGAGGTCGAAATGCATTGTGTCTTGTCCTGTACTATGTTTGTCTGTGTCCTTGACAGTAACTAACGCCATCTGTTTCTAAGTTTTGGAAAGCAAGAAGTTAGCCATACAATTCTTGTTTAGCTGAAAGCGTTTTTGTTACGTCTGCTTACTGGCTGCCTGATTGTGTATAATTCTGTGTGGAAGTGCATTGTTTGTGTTTGCATGCGTGCACACATGTGCACTTCCATAGTAAACTTTAATATTGCCATTTTTCTTAACTATAGCAAGTATTAACCGGACCAAACGTTACTAAATGTTGAATGTTGTTCAGACCTCTCCAGTGATCCCCTTTGGTAAGATGTCACACAATGGAAATGACTAGAAGTCTGCAATTTCATATTTTCCAGCAGAATTTGAATAGTACTACACTGATATTTTCTTGGAAATTTTGATCGTCTACAATTATTACTTTATACACAGATGAAAGACATGTCAAATTGCATATGCAAATATTTGAACTAATGTCAAGTCACTTTCTGTCAGATCAGAACATGGAATGCAGTTTCTATGCAGCAGGTGTAGAGATATAAATAAGTGTACAAGTAAATCAGAAAATGTAGAACCGAAACAGTTTCAGTTTCATCAAGGAGGTGTCACTGCATGCGGGACTAGTCCATATACGTTACACCACATCCACCAAGTTTTGAGACCACACCAGCCGCCGTGGCGAAGTGGTTAGCATCGCGGACTCCCGGCTGGGAGGTGTGGGTTCGAATCCCATCAGAAGTCATGTGGGTTTTTCTGCCCCGACCGGCTCCTACCCAGAGTTGAGTTTGCTGTGGGCTCAGTTGGGAAGACTGGGACCACACAGTCGAGTTTCATCCACTTAATGGATGCGTTTCTGGGAGTGTTGCTCAAATTTCCTGACCAACACTGCAGGTGTCTGTATCTCTCGGGCCTGGTTGACGCCGGGATATATTATGAAAGGAAGCGTAGAGTACAGCCCTGTCATGTAGTCTCAGACCGAAATGGAAATCCGTAGCATCATCTTAATCATCCTCATTCTCATCGATCAGCATAAAAAAAAAGTCTCAAATTCTGTGGCCCTTCATGCCCTGCTCTCATGGTGACCTCAATTTCGATGTCCTCTCCACGTCTGTGGCCTTGGTTTGGTTCCGTCCGGGTCACCGGTATCGGCGAGTCCATGGGGGGCTGTCGTTGGACGGACGTGGTGGCGCCCTTCGGAGGGAGAGCTCACTCACGCCGGCTCCGCGACTAAGCAATTATTGTCGTCAGTATGGGGCTTAGTAGGTGGTGTCCTGCGTATGTTAGATCAGAACAGGCGCCACTGAACACCACTGAAGTGACTTGGCAGCAGTGCAGTGTCTCCTCGGTGGGGTTGCCACTTGACGACTTGACATTGACTGCTCCTTGTGGATTGCCGGTGCCGGGGCTGTGGCGGGGCCGACTGGGCTGTGGCTGTGGACGGGGTGTCAGAAGGAGCGGCATGGGCGCACTGCCTCTGAGGTGGCGCAGACGTTGGGACAGCAAAAAAAAAAAAAAAAAAAAAAAAAAAAAAAAGTTTTGAGACCACACGGTCTCGAATCCCATCAGAGTCATGTGGGTTTTTCTGCCCCGACCGGCTCCTACCCAGAGTTGAGTTTGCGGCAGACTCAGTTTGGGAAGACTGGGACCACACAGCTGAGTTTCATCCACTTAATGGATGCGTTTCTGAGAGTGTTGCTCAAATTTCCTGCCAAACACTGCAGGTGCCTGTATCTCTCGGGCCTGGTTGATGCCGGGATATATTATGAAAGGAAGCATAGAGTACAGCCCAGTCATGTAGTCTCAGACAGAAATGGAAATCTGTAGCATCATCTTAATCATCCTCATTCTCATTGATCAGCATAAAAAAAAATGTCTCAAATTCTGTGGCCCTTCATGCCCTGCTCTCATGGTGACCTCAATTTTGATGTGCTTTCCACGTATGTGGTCTTGGTTTGGTTCTGTTGGGGTCGCTGGTGTCGGCGAGTCCATGGGGGCTGTCGTTGGATGGTGCCCTCCAGAGGGAGAGCTCGCTCACGCTGGCTCTGTGACTAAGCAATCATTGTCATCAGTAGGGGGCTTAGTAGGTGGTGTGTCCTGCGTATGTTAGATCAGAGCAGGCGCCACTGAACACCATCGAAGTGACTTGGCGGCAGTGCAGTGTCTCCTCCGGTGGGTTGCCTCTTGATGACTTGACATTGATGCTTCCTGTGGATTGCCGGTGCCGGGGCTGTGGCAGGGCCGACCGGGCTGTGGCTATGGACAGGGTGTTTGGAATGAGCGGCGGGTGCGGCGGACAGCAAAAAAAGAAAAAAAGTTTTGAGAC
The DNA here is from genome assembly GCA_016801955.1 of Conus betulinus. Taxonomy (NCBI): domain Eukaryota; kingdom Metazoa; phylum Mollusca; class Gastropoda; order Neogastropoda; family Conidae; genus Conus; species Conus betulinus. Next base: position 1,846,980 of record JADBJO010000004.1, on the reverse strand, counting down.
CACACTACGCATGATTTAAAGCTGATGGATAAATGAATTAATGACGAAGATGAGAGAATTGAAGAAGAGGGTCTCATGGCTACAAGTTAGCAGATGCCTGTGCATTAGCCCAACGCGCTGGTCAGACCTTGAGTGCCTACCTACCATTTTTTTTCTTCTTTTTTTTTTTCGTGTGTGTGTTGTGGATGTACACATATGTGTGTATGATGTGTGGGCATGGGCTCATGTGTGTGCGTGGGCGCGCGCGCGCGTGTGTGTGTGTGTGTGTGTGTGTGTGTGTGTGTGTGTGTGTGTGTGTGTGTGCGCGTGTGTGTGTGCGCATTTGTTTGTGTGTGTGTGTGTGTGTGTGTGTGTGTGTGTGTTGTGTGTGTGTGTTTGTGTGCCTGCATGTATGTGCGCATGTGTGTGCATGTGCTTGCGTGCATATATGTGTGTGTGTGTGTGTATCTGTGTGCAATTTGTGGGTTCCGTGTGAAACAGGTGATATAAGAGTATGTTTTACCAGGTATAGCTGAGTAAGGGTGTGTGGGGTTGATCATTATGGTGAATGAAGCCAGTAAAGCAGCATTCAAGCAACACATAAAATAGCCCTTGTTTTATCAATAACAGAAGTTTAGTTTAAAAAGAACACACACACACACACACACACGCACACGTACACACACACACACACACACACACACACACACACACACACTTACACTTACACATACACACATATATGTCTCCCTTCATGAGAAAGTCTGTAAGAATTTTTTCTTCTAAAATTAGTTTTTAGAAATGCTTATCTGTCCAAACAAGTGTCCACATATTTGGACCGGTAAGAATGAGAAAAAAGAATTTTAGAAGAATTTTGTAGAGATGCTTACCACAGGTGGGTTTGAGAAACCTGTGGTAGTATTAATACATGTATGTTGCATCAAATTAGTCTGTCACTTTTGCATTAGTTTGCTGATGGTGGACATTTGGAATTCAAAGGCAACGAGCCAGTCAAAAAGAAAAGAGAAAGAAAGTAAGAAAGAAAAAAGAAAGAAAGAAAGAAAAGGCTAATGAGACTCTGGGTACTTTCTTTTCATTTTTAATCACTTTTTTTACCTTTTTGGTTTTGTGTATATGTTCTTTTGTGATCCTCCCCGAACCCCCCCCCCCCCCCCCCAATCCTGCTCAATGTGTGATGTTTCATTTTCAACTTGACTTTGATTATCAGACAGAAGGATTTGTTGATGTTGTTGCTTGAAGTGTATCTATCTGTGTGGACCTTTCCCTCCCCACCCTTCGCCCATCATCATGCTGTTGCATGTAGTCATCACATATGAGTCCAACAGGCAGTAGTACCAGAAGCCTTTCTTCTTTTTACTGTTACATGTATTCATCACATATGAGTCCAGTAGGCAGCAGCAGGAGCCCTCCTTGTTGTACTGTTGCATGTATTCATGACATGTGAGTCCAATAGGCATAGCAGGAGCCCTCCTTGTTGTACTGTTGCATGTATTCATGACATGTGAGTCCAATAGGCAGTAGCAGGAGCCTTCCTTGTTGTACTGTTGCATGTATTCATGACATGTGAGTCCAATAGGCAGTAGCAGGAGCCTTCCTTGTTGTACTGTTGCATGTATTCATGACATGTGAGTCCAATAGGCAGTAGCAGGAGCCCTCCTTGTTGTACTGTTGCATGTATTCATGACATGTGAGTCCAATGGGTGTTTTGCTTGACCTCCTTGTTGTACTGTTGCATGTATTCATGACATGTGAGTCCAATAGGCAGTAGCAGGAGCCTTCCTTGTTGTACTGTTGCATGTATTCTTGACATGTGAGTCCAATAGGCAGTAGCAGGAGCCTTCCTTGTACTGTTTTTTCAGTGGGATTTGTTGTTTTGATTGATTGTGGATCTGACTGAAGGAGCATCTTGGAAGGCCAGGTCTGGACTCATCTTTGTCTCCTTTGGATGTGGGAATACCAAGCTCAAACGGAAAGAGGTCAGTCTTTTTTGTTGTTTGATTGATTGTGGATCTTGTTCGGTGTTCTCGGAACGCCAGGCCACTCATCTTTGTCTTCTTTTTCGTTGAAAAGGTTTGTTTACTTTTCTGTCGCATGCATTCTTTTGTGTCTTTAAACTGTTGTTTCATTTGCATTCCAAACCCTATATTGTATTCATCTGTCCATACCTGTGATTATCATTATATTCTGTTTGTATGCATATGATTCAATGTGTTCCTACATCCGTTCATATCATAATCATTACATTCATCCATTCATGCCTCTGATGATTAGTCTATTCACAAGTGCATGTCTAAACATGTCAATGCCAATGACTACATTATGTTCACAGCCATTTATCTGTGTGTCAGACCTCTGACGCTGGACAGACTGCTGTTGAAAGTGACAGAAAAGTTTTCAGTGAAATTGGCACCTGTTCCCAACATTTTTTCTCCAGATCAAACTTGGCTGTCAATGTTGATGACCAAACAGCATTCAGTTTTCTGATTTTATAGATTCACATACACCTCTTCATTTGTTTGAAGTCAGCAGGCAGCTTATCACACGCTCACAGTGCTTACGTTGGCACTATGCAAGGGAACTAGCTCTATTCCAAACCTCATGACAGAAGGGTGGAGTGGGCAGGAATTTCCTTTTCTGACTGCTCTGGGCAGGTATAAGTCAAACACACCAAGGAAGTTCTATGGTCACATACCAGGACACAGAGCATATTGTGCATGCACGTCAGTCACAGATGTGAAATCCAATCCATATCAATTAATCAACCCAGTGAAATGAGGTTCCTGTAAGTTTCCAGTCTGATCTCAAAAGTTTCAGTTTCATCAAGGAGGCATCACTGTGTGCAGACTAGACCATATACGCTACACCACATCCACTAAGTTTTGAGACCACACTACGCATGATTTGAAGCTGATGGATAAATGAATTAACAACAAAGATGAGGCAATTGAAGAAGAGGGTCTCGTGGCCACGACTCAGCAGATGTCTGACCTGCGCATTAGCCCCACGTGTTGATCTCCTAAGCTGCAAGATACTGAAAAAAGTGTGTTGATTCATTTCAGTTCTGTGTTTCTTGCAAAAGTAAGTGTATGTATATAAGCAGTTAAAAAAAAAAGTAGAGCAGTTAACAAAAAAGTAATTTCAACCTTTTTCATATTTTGTCTTATATTTTTCTAAACTGTTCTGCTGCTTTTCTTTGTGCCAAGACATGAGTCCTAAGCTTCTGAACTTTTAGATGAAATAATGTCATTCATGTGTCCATACCTGTAATTATCATTACATTCGTATGTGCATGCCTGTAATTATCATTACATTCATATGTGCATGCCTGTAATTATCATTACATTCATATGTGCATGCCTGTAATTATCATTACATTCATATGTGCATACCTGTAATTATCATTACATTCATATGTGCATGCCTCATTGCCTGTAATTATCATTACATTCATATGTCCATGCCTGTAATTATCATTACATTCATATGTGCATGCCTGTAATTATTACATTCATATGTGCGTGCCTGTAATTATCATTACATTCATATGTGCATGCCTGTAATTATCATTACATTCATATGTGCATGCCTGTAATTATCATTACATTCATATGTGCATGCCTGTAATTAACATTACATTCGTATGTGCATGCCTGTAATTATCATTACATTCATATGTGCATGCCTGTAATTATCGTTATACTCATGTGTCCATGCCTGTAATTATCGTTACATTCATATGTGCATGCCTGTAACTATCATTACATTCATATATGCATGTTTGTAACTGTCATTACATTCATATGTGCATGCCTGTAATTGTCATTACATTGATATGTCCATGCCTGTAATTATCATTACATTGATATGTCCATGCCTGTAATTGTCATTACATTGGTATGTCCATGCCTGTAATTGTCATTACATTGATATGTCCATGTCTGTAGTTATCATTACATTGATATATCCATGCCTGTAATTATCATTACATTGATATATCCATGCCTGTAATCATTATTACATTGATATGTCCATTTCTGAATATGTCAGTGCTGCTATATGATGATCATTTCTTTCATATCATGTCTATGGTAATCATATTTTCGTGCCTATATCAATACATTCATGTGTCCATGCCGGTGATGATCACTACATTTGTGTGTCTGTGTGTTGATGAGTATCGTCGTCACACTGATAGTTCTGTGCCTGTGAGTGTCCTCTTACTTACTGTACAATCAGGACATTCAGACTGGGTGATGGTTATTATGCTGATATTCCTAGGTCTCTAATTGGTGTTCATTTTGTACCTTTAATCTATGACAGCCCTGGTTATGGTTTTGCCAGATGGCAGGCAGATTTTAAAAGCACATCTTATCCTGTTGACATGTGACATGTCACCAGATTGCGCAGATTGTCAAAGTGTATCTGTTGTTCCATTGATGTGTCAGAGTGTATCTGTTGTTCCATTGATGTGTTAAAGTGTATCTGTTTTTCCATTGATGTGTCAAAGTGTATCTGTTGTTCTGTTGATGTGTCACAGTGTATCTGTTGTTCCATTGATGTGTCAAAGTGTATCTGTTGTTCCATTGATGTGTCAAAGTGTATCTGTTTTTCCATTGATGTGTTAAAGTGTATCTGTTGTTCTGTTGATGTGTCACAGTGTATCTGTTGTTCCATTGATGTGTCAAAGTGTATCTGTTGTTCCATTGATGTGTCAAAGTGTATCTGTTGTTCCATTGATGTGTCAAAGTGTATCTCTGTTGTTCCATTGATGTGTCAAAGTTAGATAGTCATCCCATTGATGTGTGTTCTCTTTTTGCAAGTGAAAAAAAAAAAGCAATTAATGCATTGTATTGTGACATTGACAATGAAATGCAAATCGTATAACATTCTTAGTGGGATGTAAACCTTATGTTGTGATATTAAAATTAGAATGTAAACCTTGTGTTATGACATTTATTTTATAATGGGATGTGTACACCTTGTGACATTCATTTTGGAATGTTAACATTGTGACAGTTATTTTGGGATGTAAATCGTCCGTTATGACATCAACTTTTGTGATGTTGATAATGGGATGTAAACCTTGTATTGATGATGGATTTATACTGTGTTGTGATGATGATGTGATGTAAATGTTGTAGTATTGATGATGGGATTTAAGCTGTGTTTTGCGATGTTGATGATGGAATGTAAACCTTCTGATGTTGATAATGGGATGTAACCTTGTGTTGTGATATTGATGATGGGATTTAAGCTGCGTGTTGTGATGTTGATGATGGGATGTAAACCTTGTGTTGTGATGTTGATGATGGGATGTAAACGTTGTGATATTGATGATGGATGTAAACCTTATGATATTGATAGTGGGATGTAAACCTTGTGTTCCTGATAATGGGATGTAAACCTTGTGGTGTTGATCATGGAATGTAAACCTTGTGATGTTGATAATGGGATATAAACCTTGTGATATTGATGATGGGATGTAAACCTTGTGATATTGATGATGGGATTTAAGCTGTGTGTTGTGACGTTGATTATGGGATGTAAACCTTGTTTTGTGACATTAATGATGAGATATAATCCTTGTGACATTGATGAAATAAGGTAAAGCTTGTATTGATAATGTAATGTAAGCTGTGTGTTGTGACTGAAAATGGGATATAAATGATGTGACACATTCAGAATGGGGTGTAAGCATTGTGTTGTGACATCGATTAAGTTATATACTCATGTATTGTGACATTGATAATGTGATATACTCATTGTATTTTGACATCGATAATGTGATATACTCATTGTATTGTGACATCGATAATGGGATATGCTCATTGTGTTGTGACATTGATAATGTGATATGCTCATTGTATTGTGACATTGATAATGTGATATGCTCATTGTATTGTGACATTGATAATGTGATATGCTCATTGTGTTGTGACATTGATAATGTGATAAGCTCATTGCGTTGTGACATTGATAAATGTGATATGCTCATTGCGTTGTGACATTGATAATGTGATATGCTGATTGTATTGTGACATTGATAATGTGATATGCTGATTGTATTGTGACATTGATAATGTGATATGCTGATTGTATTGTGACATTGATAATGTGATATGCTCATCGTATTGTGACATTGATAATGTGATATGCTCATTGTATTGTGACATTGATAATGTGACATGCTCATTGTGTTGTGACATTGATAATGTGATATGCTCATTGTGTTGTGACATTGATAATGTGATATGCTCATTGTATTGTGACATTGATAATGTGATATGCTCATTGTATTGCGACATTGATAATGTGATATGCTCATTGTATTGTGACATTGATAATGTGATATGCTCATTGTATTGTGCAGGCATGCCTACCCCCAAAATTTGCTTTCAGGGACAATACAGACAGAAATCAGGGACAGATCAATAAAGTCAGGGACAGAATTCTTTTCTAAAGACACAACCTCGCTTCACGGTCGTTTTCTTCTTCTTTTCACTTCTTTCTGACTCATCTGAAGAGTCAGAATCAGACTCTGTGTTAACATCATGTCTCCTCTTCGACGCCATGTTCAGACTTGAAAGTGAAAGCAAGGGTTTTTTTTTTTTTTTTCCCACACGCATGTGTTACGCGATATACGTGTACATGCACAGTACGTGTACTACGCAATTTTCAGCGTGTTTCATGAACTGCACAACCTTGTTGCGGAATTCATGAACTCTGCAACGAGGTTGCGCAGTTCATGAAACACACAAAAAAAGCATTGCCCAGTACATGAACTATGCATACAGTGCAAACTCGGTTGTAACCTCAATTCGCAGATTGCGTATTTCATTCATGAACTACGCAAACAAGCTCAGTCTGTATGTCCACACAAGAATGATGAATTGTAAAGGCAGAGCAGAGAAGGAAAAAAATAGACCAGTACGTCATGAAGTCATCTGAACAGTTATCATTACTCACATAACTGTTTTTGATGCTGACTGACTGACAGCGAAAAAGTCTAAACGTCTTCAATTGATTATCTGTATCCGAAGAAGCATGGATGCTACTGCTAGTGATTACGCGCAAGGCCTGTGGTCTGATGACTATGAAAAAAAGTTCTCGAGATTTTACGAAGGCCTCTTACTGGCAAGAAAGAAGACTGGGAAGTATTATCAAGAATACCTTTGCTGTTGTGTCCATTGCTAGACTAGATGTCACAGGACATGATGGACAAAATGAGGTTACAGGGCAGGGTGGACAGAGAGAACAGGGTGCTGCTGGTGCAGAGAGTGGAGTGATAGAAGAAGACAACATGGACGCAACAGACAATGATGAGAGCCAGGGTGACACAACAGACAATGATGAGAGTCACGGTGACACAACAGACAATGATGAGAGTCACGGTGACACAACAGACAATGATGAGAGTCGGGGTGACACAACAGAAAATGATGAGAGTCAGGGTGACACAACAGACAATGATGAGAGTCAGGGTGACACAACAGAAAATGATGACAGGGTGACGCAACAGACAATGATGAGAGTCACGGTGACACAACAGACAATGATGAGAGTCAGGGTGACACAACAGACAATGATGAGAGTCAGGGTGACACAACAGACAATGATGAGAGTCAGGGTGACACAACAGAAAATGATGACAGGGTGACACAACAGACAATGATGCGAGTCAGGGTGACACAACAGACAATGATGAGAGTCAGGGTGACACAACAGACAATGATGAGAGTCACGGTGACACAACAGACAATGATGAGAGTCAGGGTGACACAACAGACAATGATGAGAGAGTCAGGGTGACACAACAGAAAATGATGCGAGTCAGGGTGACCATTTTCAAAGTATTAGAGCGGCTGCAGCACGGGGTTTAGGAAGAAAATCGAAAAAAATGCTAGACCGATCAGAAGCGAAAATGAAGCGCTCGATGTTGACGATAATGTTCTCATACTAGTTTCTGAATTTGATCGTGGGTGGGGGGATCCACCAACTTGATTGGTGTTGTCATGGAAAAGAGTGATAGAGGCTTCAAGGTAGGGAACAAAAGCTGGAGTCTTATCTGGATTATTTGCCAGAAATCCAGTTGAAATGACAAATTTTAAAAAAAACTTACAATCGACATGGTTCCAAAACATGAAGAAATGTCCATCAGAACAGTTGTGCGCCTACTCTCGGTGGGTAAGGGTCAGGAAAGTAAAATGCTCTTGCAAGACAGGGATGCCTTAAAATAAGGTGCAAATGTTTCAAGAACAAGAGCGATTGCACCAGTGCATGCCACCCACGAATTACTAAAAAACATTCCGCAGTAGAGTTTCCTTTCCACAGTCAAATATAATTATGTTTTCTTCGTCTTCCTTTCTTCGCATTATTGTTGTCAATGTCTTCCTGCTTGAGGATTTGAAGAAAAAATTCTACTGTTCGAATATCGTTTGACTGGCGTCTGAACGTGGAACCGCGAGTTCTCAAAATTTTTCCCTGGACATACATGTGACTGTATGCATCGTCGCGCAAATTATGAATATCTTTTGTATGGCATTTGTGGGTTCGTTTTGTGTGTGTGTGTATGTGTGTGTGTGTGCGTGAGATTGTGTGTGTGTGTGTGTGTGTGTGTGTGTGTGTGTGTGTGTGTGTGTGTTATTTTGGGGTATGTTGCATTAATTTGCAATTAATTTTGTGATCATAATAATTTTTTTTCCTTTTCTGCGCTGTTTTGTACTTTACTGTTCATCATTCTTGTGAATTGTGAATTCATGTCATTGAAGAATTTTATACAGTCAGTTATGTTTGTCATACGCACCCACATACACAGACTGAGCTTGAGGTTACAACCGAGTTTGCACTGTGTGCGTAGTTCATGAACTGGGCAATGCTATTTTGCGTGTTTCATGAACTGCACAACCTCGTTGCAGAGTTCATGAATTATGCAACAAGGTTGCGCAGTTCATGAAACACGCAAAAAAATTGTGTAGTACATGTACTGCACAGGTACATGTATATTGTGTAACATACGCGTATTACGTCTACTCTCACTCTGGCACTCTTGGCTCAGTTCTGTGCAGCACGATAAGAACGGCTTTTTACTCCCATTTTTTTTTTTCCGGGATGCCCAATTTTTTTTTTTTTCCGGGACGCGTGTTACAAATCCAGGATTTCCAGGACACTGGCTTCTAAAATCAACTTTACGGGACAAATCCCAGATGGTCAGGGATGGTAGGCATGCCTGATTGTGACATTGATAAGTTGATATGTTCATTGTTTTGTGACTTTGATCATGTGACATACTCCTTGTGATATGACATTTATAATGGGGTATACACATTATGTTGTGACATTGATAATGTCAGTTCCTGGAGCCTGAGGAACAGTGCTTGTTATGTCCAGACAGTCAGTTCCTGGAGCCTGAGGAACAATGCTGTGAGGTCCAGACAGTTAGTTCCTGGAGCCTGAGGAACAGTGCTGTGAGGTCCAGACAGTAAGTTCCTGGAGCCTGAGGAACAGTGCAGTAGGTCCAGACAGTAGCTCCTGGAGCCTGAGGAACAGTACTGTGAGGTCCAGACAGTGAGTTCCTGGAGCCTGAGGAACAATGCTGTGAGGTCCAGACAGTTCCTGGAGTTTGAGGAACAGTACTGTTAGGTCCAGACAGTGAGTTCCTGGAGCCCGAGGAACAGTGCTGTAAGGTCCAGACAGTGAGTTCCATGAGCCTGAGGAACAGTGCTGTAAGGTCCAGACAGACAGTTCCTGGAGCCTGAGGAACAGTGTGCTGTTAGGTCCAGACAGTGAGTTCCATGAGCCTGAGGAACAGTGCTGTTAGGTCCAGACAGTCAGTTCCTGGAGCCTGAGGAACAGTGCTGTAAGGTCCAGACGGTCAGTTCCATGAGCCTGAGGAACAGTGCTGTAAGGTCCAGACAGTGAGTTCCATGAGCCTGAGGAACAGTGCTGTTAGGTCCAGACAGTCAGTTCCTGGAGCCTGAGAACAGTGCTGTTAGGTCCAGACAGTGAGTTCCTGGAGCCTGAGGAACAGTGCTGTTAGGTCCAGACAGTCAGTTCCTGGAGCCTGAGGAACAGTACTGTTAGGTCCAGACAGTCAGCTCCATGAGCCTGAGGAACAGTGCTGTTAGGTCCAGACAGTCAGTTCTTGGAACCTGAGGAACAGTGCTGCTATGTCCAGACAGAAAGTTCCTGGAGCCTAAGGAACAGTGCTGTTAGGTCCAGACAGTCAGTTCCTGGGAGCCTGAGGAACAGTTCTGTAAGGCCCAGTCAGTCAGTTCTTGGAGCCTGAGGAACAGTGCTGTTAGGTCCAGACAGTCAGTTCCTGGAGCCTGAGGAACAGTGCTGTAAGGTCCAGACAGTGAGTTCCTGGAGCCTGAGGAACAGTGTTGTTAAGTCCAGACAGTCAGTTCTTGGAGCCTGAGGAATAGTGCTGCTGTGAGGTCCAGAGAGTGATGTGTAAAGTTGTATGTTGAATGAAATATACAGTGGGGTGTTGAGTGGTATTGTAACACAAAGTGATGTAAACATTTCTGATGTGCAGGTGGATGAGCATAAAAGTAGCTGTCCAGTACAGCCAGTGGACTGCAAGTTCAAACCATGGGCTGTACGTTTTCTGTAAGTGCACCTGCTCTCCCTGCTTTACGGTTGGTCTATTCAGTTGTATAATCAGCTGGAATGAAAAAGTAGGTATGCAAAATTCATCAGGTGTGTTTATCACATATGAGAAAGTTTTGGCAGATGCCAGATCAGTTCCATGTTTGAGAATAACAGAAGCAGCTGCTGGATAGATAATTTTGAATTGATGAGTCGTTCGGTTGGAGTGTTTGCCTCAAGTGTCAGAATGTTGCTGAGCTCAGGCATGCCCCATGCCATCACGATAGCTCAGTCTGTGTGTGTGTGTGTGTGTGTGTGTGTGTGTGTGTGTGTGTGTGTGTGTGTGTATGCACATTTGTGTTTTGTGTGTGTGCTTGTATACGTACATGAGTGAGTGAGTGTGTGTGTGTGTGTGTGTGTGTGTGTGTGTGTGTGTGTGTGTGTGTGTGTATAACTTTCACACATTTTGTACAAAGTACACTCATTTCAGTTGAAATGTATACTAATTGCAGTTGTGGGGGAGAAACGGCTCAGGGGTGGGGGTGGGGAGATGGCAATATGTAGGCCCTTAACAGAACATTAGAGGTGGGGTGATGATGTGTATATGGGTAGTTATGTGGACCTGTGTGATGATGGAATAAGAGAGGTGGTGGTGATGTGTATGTGGTAGTTATGTGGCCCTGTGTGGTCACAGAACAAGAGAGAGGTGGTGGTGATGTGCATGTGGTAGTTACGTGGACCTGTGTGATGTCTGAACAAGAGAGAGGTGGCATTGATGTGTATGTGGTAGTTACGTGGACCTGTGTGATGTCTGAACAAGAGAGAGGCGGCATTGATGTGTATGTGGTAGTTACGTGGACCTGTGTGATGACAGAACAAGAGAGAGGAGGTGGTGATGTGTATGTGGTAGTTACGTGGACCTGTGTGATGACAGAACAAGAGAGAGGTGGTGGTGATGTGTATGTGGCAGTTATGTGGACCTGTGTGATAACAGAACAACAGAAATGTGGTGGTGATGTATGTGGCAGTTATGTGGACCTGTGTGATGACAGAACAAGAGAGAGGAGGTGGAGCGTCATGAGAAGCAGGACCTGTCCAAGCACTTGGAGCTGGTGACCCTGAAGATGGCCTCCCTGGAGATGACCAGTCTGGACATGCAGGGAAAGATTCAGGTCAGTCCTTGACCACACTCTGTGGACACACTGTACTGTACTGTTGCTCTGCTCACCACCCCCACACTGAATGTCCTCTGCAGATCAAGAGGGGAGAGCCTGTGTTTCTTCACTTCTTGCCTGCAGGAGTGCCATCACACATGTGGAAGTCATTCACCACTTCCTGCTGGTGTGACTGTCACCTCCTGTTCATTGATTGGCTGGCTATTCACCACACTTCACTGCTGATAAGGTCAGGCTGTCAGGTTTGAAGCACACAGGATGGCTGGGGTGTTGGCAAAGGCTGCATGCAGGCAGCGGGCCAACTTCTCTGAACAGCAGACAATACGAATCTGGCACTTGTGGTAACATGAGAGGGCAGCTCAGATTCTGTTGAAGCAGGCAGTGACTGTGGTGCCTTGAAGTAGTCAGCATCTCTGACTGTTTTCTAAAAGATTGACACAACAAATGGCAACCTGACACTTAAAGGCTTCAAAATGCTGTACATCTGTGATTGCAGTCTTTCCATTTATAAACAATCCTCTCGACATAGGCCATGTCCCATTATTTAATGAGTTCATCATAAAATGTGTAACTGGGGCTGTGACAGCCTTGCAACTCTCCTACTTGAGTCTTCTGCTGGTTTTGAGGTATCTATCTGTGGTGGGTTTTGAACACCTAAGTGATGGGTTGATCTTATTTTCATAACCTGTATTATTCTAACTCTTGCCTCTGCATGTCGTATCTGTGAGATTCATGCCCTCTGTCAAGAAACCCATCACATATACTGGAACACAGAGCTAAAGGATCCAGTCAATTCCATCTGTTCATATTTTCTAGTATGGATGACATGTTACACATAGCATGCATTCTACAAGAGAAATGGAAAGAATGAAGTAAGGAAATTGATTGAGTGAACGATAATTGACTGGATGACATGGGAAATGACCGAGTGTCTGCTGGCAGCACTTCAGTTGGTACTACCCAGATGGGCAGCCTGTTATGTAAACGAGTGTGGATTGTAAAGTGCTCAGAGCTTGGTCTCCAGCCGAGGATAGGCGCTATATAAGTGTTCATAATAATGATGATAATAAAAGAATTGAAATTCCAGGTAGCAGACCATGACAATGACCTTTTTCCATTTGGTACCTTCATTATCCACTCACTGTCCCAGAAAGTGAGAGAGGGACCAAGTTACCCATGTGGTTAGAGATCTACGCTATTTAGAACAGTCAGTCTGATTCTCACTGACCATGTGAAACTGTGCTGTTGGGCCCAAACAGTAAGTTCCTAGAGCCTGAGGAACAATGCTGTGAGGTCCAGACAGTCAGTTCCTGAAGCCTGAGGAACAGTTGAGGAGCAGTGCTATTATGTCCAGACAGTCAGTTCTTGGAGCCTGAGGAACAGTGTTGTAAGGTCCAGACAGTCAGTTCCTGGAGCTTGAGGAACAGTACTGTAAGGTCCAGACAGACAGTTCCTGGAGCCTGAGGAACAGTGCTGTAAGGTCCAGACAGTAAGTTCCTGGAGCTTGAGGAACAGTGCTATAAGGTCCAGTCAGTCAGTTCCTGGAGCCTGAGGAACAGTGCTGTAAGGTCCAGACAGTCAGTTCCTGGAGCCTGAGGAACAGTGCTGTAAGGTCCAGACAGTCAGTTCCTGGAGCTTGAGGAACAGTGCTGTAAGGTCCAGACAGTCAGTTCCATGAGCCTGAGGAACAGTACAGTTAGGTCCAGAGAGACAGTTCCATGAGCCTGAGGAACAGTGCTGTTGGGTTCAGACAGTCAGTTCCTGGAGCCTGAGGAACAGTGCTGTTAGGTCCAGACAGTCAGTTCCATGAGCCTGAGGAACAGTACTGTTAGGTCCAGACAGTCAGTTCTTGGAGCCTGAGGAACAGTACTGTTAGGTCCAGACAGTGAGTTCCTGGAGCCTGAGGAACAGTGCTGTTAGGTCCAGACAGTCAGTTCCATGAGCCTGAGGAACAGTGCTGTTAGGTCCAGACAGTCAGTTCCATGAGCCTGAGGATTAGTGCTGTTAGGTCCAGACAGTCAGTTCTTGGAGCCTGAGGAACAGTGCTGTTAGGTCCAGACAGTCAGTTCCATGAGCCTGAGGAACAGTGCAGTTAGGTCCAGACAGTGAATTCCTGGAGCCTGAGGAACAGTGCTGTTAGGTCCAGTCAGTCAGTTCCATGAGCCTGAGGAACAGTGCTGTAAGGTCCAGACAGTCAGTTCCTGGAGCCTGAGAAACAATGATGTTAGGCCAGAAAGTCAGTTCCTATACCCTGAGGAACAGTGCTGTTAGGTAGAGCAGCGGACTTGTAATCTTGGTGATCCTGGGTTTGCGGGTTCGAATCTCTGCCTGGCCATTTCCATACAGGGTGAATTTTCCCTCAGAGTTAACACTGGTTCTGACTCCATTTCCCATACAGTCCTTCAGTGAGACTATAAGCCGAGGTTCCGTGTGTGAATGCACACATAACATCTTGCACAGATGTAAAATCCCGTCACCAACTTTTGTAAGAGAAGGCCAGTTTTGTCGATGGTATGGTTGATATGTTACACATAGCATACACCCTGCATGAGAAAATGGAAAGAGTGAAGGAAGTAAGCAAATTGAGTGAATGATATTATTGAATGATATTGACTGGATGACATGGAAAACAACTGAATGAAGCGCCAGCTGGCAGCTCTTTAGTTGGCACTACCCAGGTAGGCAGCCTGTTGTGTAGACAAGCGTGGGATTGTAAAGCACTTACAGCTTGGTCTTTAGCCAAGGATAGGTGCGATATATAAGTATTCATGATAATGATACTAATACATCCAGTCAGTCAGTTCCTATACCTGAGGCACGGTGCTGTCGGGTCGATATAGTGAGTTCCTGGAGCCTTTGGAACACTGCTGTTAGGCCCAGACAGTGAGTTTCTGGAGCCTGAGGAACAGTGCTGTGAGTCCCTGACAGTGAGTTCTTGAAGGCTGAGGAACTGTTCTGGGAACACAGAGAGTGAGTTCCAGAAGCCTGAGGAACAGTGCTGTTAGGCCCAGTCAGTCAGTTCCTGGAGCCTGAGGAACAGTGCTGTAAGGCCCAGTCAGTCAGTTCCTGGAGGCTGAGGAACAGTGCTGTGAGGTCCAGACAGTCAGTTCCTGGAGCCTGAGGAACAGTGCTGTAAGGTCCAGACAGTCAGTTCCTGGAGCCTGAGTAACAGTGCTGTAAGGTCCAAACAGTGAGTTCCTGGAACCTGAGAAACAGTGCTGTTGGGTCCAAACAGTGAGTTCCTGAAGCCTGAGGAACAATGCTGTAAGTTCCAGACAGTGAGTTCCTGGAGCCTGAGAACAGTGCTGTTAGGTCCAGACAGTCAGTTCCTGGAGCCTGAGAACAGTGCTGTTAGGTCCAGACAGTCAGTTCCTGGAGCCTGAGGAGACAGTGCTGTTAGGTCCAGACAGTCAGTTCCTGGAGCCTGAGGAACAGTGCTGTTACGTCCAGACAGTTCCTGGAGCCTGAGGAACAGTGCTGTTAGGTCCAGTCAGTCAGTTCCTGGAGCCTGAGGAACAGTGCTGTTAGGTCCAGACAGTGAGTTCCTGGAGCCTGAGGAACAGTGCTGTTAGGTCAGACAGTCAGTTCCTGGAGCCTGAGGAACAGTGCTGTTAGGTGCAGTCAGTTCCTAGAGCCTAAGGAACAATGCCATTAGATTCAAACAGTCAGTTCCTGGAGCCTGAGAAACAGTGCTGTAAGGCCCAGACAGTCAGTTCTTGGAGCCTGAGGAACAGTGCTGTTAGGTCCAGACAGTCAGTTCCATGAGCCTGAGGAACAGTGCTGTTAGGTCCAGACAGTCTGTTCTTAGAGCCTGAGGAACAGTGCTGTTAGGTCCAGACAGTCAGTTCTTGGAGCCTCAGAAACAGTGCTGTTAGGTCCAGACACTCAGTTCTGGGAGCCTGAGGAACAGTACTGTTAGGTCCAGACAGTGAGTTCCTGGAGCCTGAGGAACAGTGCTGTTAGGTCCAGACAGTGAGTTCCTGGAGCCTGAGAAACAGTGCTGTTAGATCCAGACATTAAGTTCCATGAGTCTGAGGAACAGTGCTGTTAGGTCCAGACAGTGAGTTCCATGAGCCTGAGGAACAGTGCTGTTAGGTCCAGACAGTCAGTTCCTGGAGCCTGAGGAACAGTGCAGCTAGGTCCAGACAGTCAGTTCTTGGAGCCTGGGGAACAGTGCTGTTAGGTCCAGACAGTCAGTTCTGGAGCCTGGGGAACAGTGCTGTTAGGTCCAGACAGTGAGTTCCTGGAGCCTGGGGAAACAGTGCTGTGTAGGTCCAGACAGTGAATTCCGGGAGTCTGAGGAACAGTGCTGTTAGGTCCAGACAGTAAGTTCCTGGAGCCTGAGGAACAGTGCTGTTAGGTCCAGACAGTCAGTTCCATGAGCCTGAGAAACAGTGCTGTTAGGTCCAGACAGTCAGTTCTTGGAGCCTGAGGAACAGTACTGTTAGGTCCAGACAGTGAGTTCCTGGAGCCTGAGGAACAGTGCTGTTAGGTCCAGACAGTGAGTTCCTGGAGCCTGAGGAACAGGGCTGTTAGGTCCAGACCTGTCAGTTCCTGAAGCCCAAGGAACAGTGCAATTAGGTCTAGGTAGTCAGTTCCTGAAGCCTGAGGAACAGTGCAGTTAGGTCCGGGTAGTCAGTTCCTGAAGTCTGAGGAACAGTGCAGTTAGGTCCAGACAGTGAATTCCTAGAGCCTGAGGAACAATGTTATGAGGTCCAGACAGTCAGTTCCTGGGAGCGTGAGGAACAGTACTGTTAGGCCCAGAAAGTCAATTCCTGGAGCCTGAGAAACAATGCTGTTAGGTCCAGACAGTGAATGCTAGAGCCTGAGGAGCAATGTTATGAGGTCCATATACTCAGTTCCTGGGAGCCTGAGGAACAATATTATGAGGTCCAGACAGTCAGTTCCTGGAGCCTGAGTAACAATGCTATAAGGTCCAGACAGTCAGTTCCTGGAGCCTGAGGAACTGTGTTTTAAAGTCCAGACAGTGAATTCCTGGAGCTTGAGGAAGAATGCTGTGAGGTCCAGACAGTGAGTTCTTGGAGCCTGAGGAACAGTGCTGTTAGGTCCAGACACTCAGTTCCTGGGAGCCTGAGGAACAGTGCTGTTAGGTCCAGACAGTGAGTTCCTGGAGCCTGAGGAACAGTGCTGTTAGGTCCAGATAGTCAGTCCTGGAGCCTGAGGAACAGTGCTCTTAGGTCCAGACAGTGAGTTCCTGGAGCCAGAGGAACAGTGCTGTTAGGTCCAGAGAGTGATTCCTGGAGCCTGAGGGAACAATGCTGTTAGGTCCCAACCGTCAGTTCCTGGACCTGAGGAACAGTGTTGTAACTTCAAACCAGTCAGTTCCTGGAGCCTGATGAACAGTGCTGTAAGGTCCAGACAGTGAGTTCCTGGGAGCCTGAGGAACAGTGGTGTAAGGTCTAGACAGTGAGTTCCTGGAGCCTGAGGAACAGTGGTGTTAGGTCCAGACAGACAGTTCCTGGAGCCTGAGTGACAGTGCTGTAAAGTCCAGGCAGTCAGTTCCTGGAGCCTGAGGAACAGTGCTGTGAGGTCCATACTTGTTTTCCCATACAATTTCACTAAATTTTGTGCATATTTGATGGAAATACTATGAATACAACAAACTAAAAGAAATATGTCGAGAAAAATTCTGGAGACGAAGTTTTTGAGTAGTAATTGTACATGCGGAATCTAGCCATGGCGGAGGCGTTCACCAAAGAGTGACAACTGTTGCTAACTTCCGCACGCAAAATAAACGTAAAGCAGTCAGTATATGTTGCTTCAAAACATAAAAAAAAATCCAGCAAAAGAGCATGAGCTTTAAAGTATGCTAATGAATCAGTTTCAAAATAATTTGTATTAGAAAGAACCTATTTCACTGTAGTTCATGCAAGATGAAGTGGCTCTCCAGTGTGATGGCAGGGGGCCCCCCCCCCCCCCCCCCCCATCCGCCTCCCACTTTTACAGAAATTTGGAATTTTGTATGTACTGTAGAAAATACTGTCATTTTCGTTGAAAAAATACACCAGTGGCAGTTACAGGGTGAACAGGTCGGACAGTTACTAGTGATGTAGCATTACACTGCTGTGATACAAACAATGCATGTTTGCTGCAGTGTGGTTTAAACTTTCTCGCTGGACTTGGAGTACTCCTGTTTTGTAGAAAAACTTTTATTTGGATTTAAAATACTCTAAGTCAAATTTGGGCAAAAGAGGACTGGAGCCTGAGGAGCAGTGCTGTGAGGTTCAGACAGTGAGTTCCTGGGAGCCTGAGGAACAGTGCTGTTAGGTCCAGACAGTCAGTTCCTTGAGCCTGAGGAACAGTGCTGTAGGTCCAGATAGCAGTTCCTGGAGCCTGAGGAACAGTGCTGTTAGGTCCAGACAGTCAGTTCCTGGGAGCCTGAGGAACAGTACTGTTAGGTCCAGACAGTCAGTTCCATGAGCCTGAGGAACAGTGCTATTAGGTCCAGACAGCGAGTTCCATGAGCCTGAGGAACAGTACTGTTAGGTCCAGACAGTCAGTTCCATGAGCCTGAGGAACAGTGCTGTTAGGTCCAGACAGTCAGTTCCATGAGCCTGAGGAACAGTGCTGTAAGGTCCGGACAGCGAGTTCCATGAGCCTGAGGAACAGTGCTGTTAGGTCCAGACAGTCAGTTCTTGGAGCCAGAGGAACAGCACTGTTAGGTCCAGACAGTGAGTTCCTGAAGCCTGAGGAACACTGCTGTTAGGTCCAGACAGTCAGTTCCTGGGAGCCTGAGGAACAGTGCTGTTAGGTCCAGACAGTCAGTTCCTGGAGCCTGAGGACACAGTGCTGTTAGGTCCAGACAGTCAGTTCCCGGAGCATGAGGAACAATGCTGTGAGATCCTGATGGTGATTTCCTGGAGCCTGAGGAACAGTGCTTTGAGCCTGAACATTCAGTTCCTGGAGTTTGAGGAACAGTGCTGTGAGGTCCAGACAGTCAGTTCCTGGAGCCTGCGGAACAGCACTCTTAGGCCAAGACAGTGAGTTTCTGGAGCCTTCGGAACAGTGCTGTGAAACCCAGAGAGTCAGTTTCTTGAGCCTTATATACAGTGCTGTGAGGTAGAGACATTGAGTTCCTAGATCCTGAGGAACAGTACTGTAAGGTCCAAACAGTCATTTCCTGGAGCCTGAGGAACAATGCTGTTAGGTCCAAACAGTCAGTTCCTGGAGCCTGAGGAACAGTGCTGTTAGGTCCAGACAGTCAGTTCCTGGAGCCTGAGGAGCAGTGCTGTTAGGTCCAGACAGTCAGTTCCTGGAGCCTGAGGAACAATGCTGTTAGGTCCAAACAATGAGTTCCTGGAGCCTGAGGAACACTGCTGTGAGGCCCAGACAGTTGGTTCGTGGAGCCTGAGGAAGAGTGCTGTTATTCCCAATTCACTTTCAGTTTCATCAAGGAGGCATCACTGCATACAGCCTAGTCCATTTACGCTACACCACATCCTTGAAATTTTGATACCACAGTACACATGATATTAAGCTGATGGATAAATGAATTAACAAGTAAGATTAGAGAATTGAAGAGGGTCTCAGCAGATGTTTGACCTGTGCATTAGCCCAACATGCTGGTCAGACCTGAGTGCCTATCTACCTTTTTTTGTTGTTGTATGTATGTGTAGTGTAGTAATATACACTTGTGTATGGATGTTTGGTCATGGCCCCATGTGTGTGCGTGGGTGCATGTGTGTGTGTGTGTGTGTGTATGCGTGTGTGTGTGTATGTGTGTTGTGTGCATGTGTGTGTGTGTGTGTGCACGGCACGTGTGTTTGTGTGTGTGTGTGTTGCCTGCATGTATGTGCACGTGTGTGTGCGTGTGCAGAAGTGCGTGCGTGTGTGTGTGTGTGTGTGTGTGTGTGTGTGTGTGTGTGTGAAAATTATGGGTTTGTGTGAGCACACACACATACCTGCATATATATGTTTACATACATCTGTGTATGTGTGTGTGTGTCTTTGTATGTGGGCTTGTACGCATGTGCATGTGTGTATGCATTTGTGCATTCGTGTGTATGTGCACACACGTGTGGGTGTGGATGTGCACATGGACGCATGTGTATATGTGTATGCGTAGAATCAAGAACAAGAACTAGACCATCAAATACAACATACATACATATTTGGGGGCTGGAATAGCTCAGTTGGTAGAGCGCCGGACTTGTGATCCTGGGGTCGCGGGTTCGAATCTCTGCCATTATACACTTGAAACACCATATGTGATGACCAGACAGTCTGCATCATTATACATCTGAAACACCCTGTGTGATGACCAGACAGTCTGCATCATTATACACCAGAAACACCCTGTGTGATGACCAGACAGTCTGCATCATTATACACCTGAAATACGTGTGATGACCAGTCTCTGCATCATTGTACACTTGAAACACCCTGTGTGATGACCAGACAGTGTGCATGATTATACACCTGAAACACGTGTGATGACCAGTCTGCATCATTATACACCTGAAACATGTGTGATGACCAGTCTGCATCATTATACACCTGAAACACCCTGGGTGATGACCAGACAGTGTGTGCATGATTATACACCTGAAACACCCTGTGTGATGACCAGACAGTGTGCATCATTATACACCTGAAACACTCCGTGTGATGACCAGACAGTGTGCATCATTATACACCTGAAACACCCTGGGTAATGACCAGACAGTGTGCATCATTATACACCTGAAACACCCAGAGTGATGACCAGACAGTGTGCATCATTATACACCTGAAACACCCCGTGTGATGACCAGACAGTCTGCATCATTATACACCTGAAACACGTGTGATGACCAGACAGTCTGCATCATTATACACCTGAAACACCCAGAGTGATGACCACACAGTGTGCATGATTATACACCTGAAACACCCTGTGTGATGACCTGACAGTCTGCATCATTATACATCTGAAACACACTGAGTAATGACCAGACAGTCTGCATCATTATACATCTGAAACACACTGAATAATGACCAGACAGTCTGCATCATTATACACCTGAAAACACACTGTGTGATGACCAGACAGTGTACATCATTATACACCTGAAACACCCTGAGTGATGACCAGACATTGTGCATCATTATACACCTGAAACACACTGAGTGATGACCAGACAGTCTGCATCATTATACACCTGAAACACCCAGAGTGATGACCAGACAGTGTGCATCATTATACACCTGAAACACCCTGAGTGATGACCAGACAGTGTGCATCATTATACACCTGAAACACGTGTGATGACCAGTCTGCATCATTATACACCTGAAACACCCTGAGTGATGACCAGACAGTGTGCATCATTATACATCTGAAACACCCTGTGTGATGACCACCAGACAGTCTGCATCATTATACACCTGAAACACATGTCATGACCAGACAGTGTGCATCATTATACACCTGAAACACCCTGAGTGATGACAGACAGTGTGCATCATTATACACCTGAAACACCCTGTGTGATGACCAGACAGTCTGCGTCATTATACACCTGAAACACACTGAGTGATGACAGTCTGCATCATTATACACCTGAACACCCTGAGTGATGACCAGACAGTGTGCATCATTATACACCTGAAACACTCCGTGTGATGACCAGACAGTCTGCATCATTATACAGCTGAAACACCCTGTGTGATGACCAGACAGTGTGCATCATTATACACCTGAAACACCCTGTGTGATGACCAGACAGTGTGCATCATTATACACCTGAAACACATGTGATGACCAGACAGTCTGCATCATTATACACCTGAAAGACCCCATGTGATGACCAGACAGTGTGCATCATTATACACCTGAAACACCCAGTGTGATGACCAGACAGTGTGCATCATTATACACCTGAAACACCCTGTGTGATGACCAGACAGTGTGCATCATTATACACCTGAAACACGTGTGATGACCAGTCTGCATCATTATACACCTGAAACACGTGTGATGACCAGACAGTCTGTATCATCATACACCTGAAGCACGTGTGATGACCAGACAGTCTGTATCATCATACACCTGAAGCACGTGTGATGACCAAACAGTCTGCATCATCATACACCTGAAACACCCAGAGTGATGACCAAACAGTCTGCATCATCATACACCTGAAACACGTGTGATGACCAGACAGTCTGCATCATCATACACCTGAAACACGTGTGATGACCAGACAGTCTGCATCATTATACACCTGAAACACCCTGTGTGATGACCAGACAGTCTGCATCATTATACACCTGAAACACCCTGAGTGATGATGACCAAACAGTCTGCATCATTATACACCTGAAACACACTGAGTGATGACCAGACAGTGTGCATCATTATACACCTGAAACATGTGTGATGACCAGACAGTCTGCATCATTATACATCTGAAACACACTGAGTGATGACCAGACAGTGTGCATCATCATACACCTGAAACACGTGTGATGACCAGACAGTCTGCATCATTATACATCTGAAACACCCTGAGTGATGACCAGACAGTCTGCATCATTATACACCTGAAACACCCTGAGTAATGACCAGACAGTGCATCATTATACACCTGAAACACCCTGAGTGATGACTGACAGTCTGCATCATTATACACCTGAAACACCCTGTGTGATGACCTGACAGTCTGCATCATTATACACCTGAAACACACTGAGTGATGACCAGACAGTGTGCATCATTATACACCTGAAACGCCAGAGTGATGACCAGACAGTGTGCATCATTATACACCTGAAAAACCCTGAGTGATGACCACACAGTGTGCATCATTATACACCTGAAACACCCTGTGTGATGACCAGACAGTCTGCATCATTATACACCTGAAACACTAATAAATTGAAGGAATGAAAATGTAAGGTTATTGAATGTACTATATTGGATGACATCGAATGGATGATGACTCGGGAAACAACTGAATGAAGCGCCAGCTGGCAGCTCTTCAGTCGGCACTACCTAGGTAGGCAGCCCGTTGTGTAAATGAGTGTTGATTGTAAAGCGCTTAGAGCTTGGTCTATAGCCAAGAATAGGCGCTGTGTAAGTATTTATGATCATTATCATTATCATTATCCCCCCCCACACACACACCGCACGCACACACACACACACACACACACACATCCACACGTACACACACACATGCACACACAGAGACTCGCACACACACACACACACACACACACACACACACACACACACACACACACACACACACACTCGCTCTCTCTCACACACACTCTCGTACACCAATGCTTGCACACTCATGTCCATGAGCTCTCTAAGTAACATGCTGGCATCACACCACTGATGAACACACACACACACATAACACACACACACACACACACACACACACACACACACACACACACACTCACTCACTCACTCACTCACTCACTCACTCACTCTTTCACACACACACACCAATGCTTGCACACTCATGTCCATGGACTCTCTAGTTAACACACTGGCATCACTCCACTGAACACACACCAGTGCACACATGTCTACCGAATGGGCTGGGGGCCCAGAGAGATTCAAAGTCTTATCTCAGTTGACATGCATTTCATCTTTTGTGTGTGTTATTGTAAAAGACCCAGTATGAGTTTGCTCCAATCTCTAGGAGCCTTCGCATAGTTGGCCTTGAGATTATTCCAGTGTTTGGTTGGTGATGTTTGTCGCTCTACCCTTAAGTCTGGATGTGCGGCCACTTCGTCTCTTGATGTTCAGATCTGAAAGATGGTCTATGGTATTGTGGCTTTGCTCTTCTTTGCTTAACTGATTCTTCAGATTTCTTACCACATCAGATCGGCCAAGCTGTAATCCAGTTCTTATTGTTGCCTTGCCAGCCAGTGTGTCTGGTCTCTCGTTTCCTTTAACTCCAGCATGTCCAGGGCAGTACATCCATATGAGTCTCTCCAATGGAAGGCTGTGCATTAGTTCATTCAAAGCATGGCTTCCCATTCCACTTTTCACTTTCTGAAGTAGGTTCATGGAGTCGGTCAGTATCATGGCTTGTTGAGTTTTAAACTGGCCTGTGGATGAAAGCAAGTGCAGTGCTTGTGTCACTGCTTCTACCTCCATTATTAGACTTGAAGTTGTTAAACTGTGTGCACCACTGTCTTCCTGAATAGTTCGGCCATTTTGCTTCACTGTGTATCCCCAGCCTGACTTACCTTTGGTGACAGAACTGTCAGTGTATATTAAAATATCATCTTCTGTGCAAAGGTCTTCTACCAACATCTGAATTTCTGCGTTGGTTTTGCCTTCTGGCCATTCTTAACAATGTCTTCCAAGTTCTGGAGCGATAGATTTTGGTAGAGGTGTATCAAGTGGTCTGGATATTTCTCCCATTCCTTGGTTTTTTTGAGTTCTGCTAACTGGCACACAAGCTGTGTACTGTCTTCTGCCTGTCTCATCTCATCCATCAGAGAGAACCTGGAGCCTGGAAACAGTTGCTGTTTCCAGCCAGACAGAGAGAACTGTTAGGTGGTCAGTTCCTGAGCCTGAAACAGTGCTGTTAGGTCCAACCAGTCAGTTCATGAGCCTGAGGGAACAGTGCTGTTAGATCCAGACAGCGAGTTCCATGAACCTGAGGAACAGTGCTGTTAGGTTCAGACAGTGAGTTCCTGTAGCCTGAGGAACAGTGCTGTAAGGTCCAGACAGTCAGTTCCTGGAGCCTGAGGAACAGTGCTTTGAGTCTTCGACAGTGAGTTCTTGAAGCTTGAGGAACAGTTCTGTGAGAGATAGACAGTCAGTTCCTGGAGCCTGAGGAACAATGCTTTTAGACCAGAAAGTCAGTTCCTGGAGCCTGAGGAACAGTACAGTAAGGTCCAGACAGTCAGTTCCTGGAGCCTGAGGAACAGTGCTGTCAGGTCCAGACAGTCAGTTCCTGGAGAGCCTGAGGAACAGTGCTGCAAGACCCTGACAGGGCTACGGTATTTGATTGGTGAAGAAAAAATATTTTAGTGTGAGGTATTCATTGTTTGACATTTTATGGGTGTGATGATGTGACAGGGACTGTCAGCGGAGAGAGACAACCTGCAGAGAAGTCTGCAGTCTCAGAGTCAGGACCAGACTCCCACAGGCTGCACTGCACCGCGTGGACACTCAAGTCAAAGAGTTGAAGGTAAGCACTGATTCAGGTGTTGAAGGTCATGATGAACCAGTGATGACACAGGTCAACAACTTTAAGGTAAGCAGTGATATCATTGATTAAAGGTGTCAGAGAGGTCACAGTGAATCGGTGACGACATAGGTCAACAACCTGAAGGTAAGCATTGATATCACTGATATAAGGTGTCAGAGAGGTCACGGTGAATCGGTGACACAGGTCAACAACCTGAAGGTAAGCAGTGACATCATTGATTAAAGGTGTCAGAGAGGTCATGGTGAATCGGTGACGAAACAAGTCAACAACCTGAAGGTAAGCAGTGATATCATTGGTTAAGGTGTCGGAGAGGTCATGGTGAATTAGTGATGACACAGGTCAACTGGCTGTCTACAAGGCGGTGGTAATTACATCCCTGCTCTGTGGCTGTGATACATAGACTCTGATACAGGAAACAGTTGAAAGTGCTTGATCAGTTCCTCCTGTGCTGCCTGAGCAAGATCATTGACATGTCCTCAGAGGACAGTTTCTCCAACGCAGAAGAGTTTTGCAGAGCAAACTTGCTTAGTATTGAGGCATTCAGCATGAAGGCTCAGCTTGGATGGATTAGACGTGTGGTCCAGGTAGACAAGATGCAACTTCTCAAGCTGGTCGTCTTCTGAGAACTGACATTCTGCAAAAGAGATATTGGTTGACCACTCAGATGCTTCAAAGATTGCCTGAAAGCATCCCTAGGAGCCTGATCAGGTTGGATGGGAGACTCGCGCGCCACTGACTGCAGTGCCTGGCGCC
Organism: Conus betulinus; assembly: GCA_016801955.1. Taxonomy (NCBI): domain Eukaryota; kingdom Metazoa; phylum Mollusca; class Gastropoda; order Neogastropoda; family Conidae; genus Conus; species Conus betulinus. The sequence goes on along the minus strand of JADBJO010000004.1, from coordinate 1,821,272 downwards.
ACAGTCCACAGGGGCATTCAAGTCTTCGAACACAGACCCTACAGGTTGTGGACTGAAAGCATCAAGCTGGCAAGGAGAGGACAACTCACCCCCTTTGCTGTTGCATGTCCACAGTTCAGCCCCATCTGCGCATCCAACTTTGGGCCCACATATGGTGTCACTGGTGTCTTGATTGCTCTTGATGGACTTCTGATTGTTACTGGTATTTGGTTTCTTTCACCATTTTGAGGATGGTTAGTCATGGAAATAGTATATGCCTGTCAGTGGGGCTTTTTCTAATGCATGCCCTATGAAATTGTTGCGAGTTAAAGATGAAGGTCAAATTGTGGTTTCATTATAATTAAAGCTTGTATAAACAATGAAACTTTCATGTTCTTTCTTTTTCAAACTCCTCAATGGTGATTGGACATAGAGCAGCGTGTAGTTTGTGGTTCAGCAGGAGTGAAAAATGTTTACTGTGCTAGGGAAAAGCATTGAGTATGGTTTTGTTTCAGCTGAAAATGATGACTGTGCTAGAGACAGTGTTTTTTTTATGGGTTTGTTTCAGCTGAAAACAGTGACTGTGCTAGAGACAGCATTTTTTATGGGTTTGTTTCAGCTAGACAGTGCTAGAGGCAGTGTTTTTTTATGGGTTTGTTTCAGCTGAAAATGGTGACTGTGCTAGAGACAGTGTTTTTTATGGGTTTGTTTCGGCTGAAAATGATGATAGTGCTAGAGACAGTGTTTTTTTTGGGTTTGTTTCAGCTGGGAATGATGATAGTGCTAGAGACAGTGTTTTTTTATGGTTTGTTTCAGCTGAAAATGGTGACTGTGCTAGAGACAGTGTTTCTTATGGGTTTGTTTCAGCTGAAAATGGTGACTATGTTAGAGACAGTGGTTTTTTATGGGTTTGTTTCAGCTGAAAACAATGACTGTGCTAGAGACAGTGTTTGTTTATGGATTTGTTTCAGCTGAATATGGTGACTGCTGGAGAATGCATTTAGTATGTGGTTTTGTTTCAGGTGATTGCTGGAGAATGCATTTAGTATGTGGTTTTGTTTCAGGTGATTGCTGGAGAATGCATTTAGTATGTGGTTTTGTTTCAGGTGACTGCTGGAGAAGGTATTTGGTATGTGTTTTTTTTTTCAGCTGAAAATGGTAACTGTCCTGAAGAAGGCTTTCCATTTTTATGTGGTTTTGTTTCAGTTGAAAATAGTGACTGTGTTAGAGAAGGGTCTAGTTTGCCTGTGGCTTTGCTTCAGTTGAAAATGATTAATGTGAAAGAAGAAGCTTTTAGTTTGTGTTTTTGTTTCAGCTGAAAATGGTGACTGTTTAAGAGAAAGGATTAGTTTGTGGTTTGTTTAACTGAAAATGGTGACTGTGTGCTTACATACTTTGTGGTTTTGTTTCAGCTGAAAATGGTGGCTATTCAAGAGAAGGGAATAGTCTGTGGTTTTGTTTCAGCTGAAAATGGTGACTGTGCCTGACATAGTTTGTGGCTTGGTTTAATCTGATAATGGTGACATGTCTGACATAGTTTGTGGTTTTGTTTCACCTGATAATGGTGACTTTTCAAGAGAAGGGAATAGTTGTGGTTTTGTTTTAGCTGATAATGGTGACTGTGCCTGACATAGTTTGCGGTTTTTTGTTTCAGCTGACAATGGTGACTGTGCCTGACATAGTTTGTTGTTTTGTTTCAGCTGAAAATGGTGACTGTGCAAGGGAAGGCATTAGTTTGTCCCTTGTTTTGTTTTAAGCCGAAAAGGTGACTGTGTGCCTGACATAGTTTCTTGTTTTGTTTCAGCTGAAAATGGGTGACTATGTGAGGGAAGGCATTAGTTTGTCCCTGGCTTTGTTTCAGCTGAAAATGGTGACTGTGCCTGAGAAGCGGCATAGTTCGTCGTGGTTTTTTTTCAGCTGAAAATGGTGACTGTGCTAGGGAAGGCATTAGTTTGTCCCTGGTTTTGTTTCAGCTGAAAATGGTGACTGTTTAAGAGAAGGGATTAGTTTGTGGTTTGTTTCAACTGAAAATGGTGACTGTGCCTTACATACTTTGTGGTTTTGTTTCAGCTGAAAATGGTGACTGTGCCTGACATAGTTTATGGTTTTGTTTCAGCTGAAAATGGTGACTGTGCCTGACATAGTTTGTGGCTTAGTTTCATCTGATAATGGTGACGTGTCTGACATAGTTTGTGGTTTTGTTTCAGCTGAAAATGGTGACTGTGCTAGAGAAGGTGTTGGTTACAGGTATTGTTTCAGCTGAAAATGGTGACTGCGAGGGAAGGCATTAGTTTGTCCTTGGTTTTGTTTCAGCTGAAAATGGTGACTGTGCTAGAGAAGGCGTTCACAGTGGAACGGAAAATCCCAGAGCTGGCAGAGCGATCCCAGGTGCAGGCCGTTGAGGAGACTTGAGACAAATCCAGCAGAGAATCACCCAGCTAGAACAGATCAGAACCAGAGAGCAGCATCAGCAAAGCAGTGGAAGCACTGCTGGGCCCAGGAGTGGGTCAGGGAGTCAGAGATCAGGGCAGCAGGGCGGTGCCAATGAGCTGTCAGGTCAGTGATCATGTGATCTGTTGCTGCCAGGTGCCAGCCCCTGACATGTTTTGTTGCAGTATCATTGCACAGGTGAATGTTGTATGCATTTGTGCACCGGAAACTTCTGGGAATGTGTGCAGAGTCAAAGCAAGAGTTAGGGGGGACTTCCATGATGTACAAATACCATCGACTCATGGAAGCTTTAGAAACATGCTGAACTACCAGACCAACTTCATTGAGATCGGTAACCAGTGAGAAGCCACGATGTGTGGAAGTTGGCTGTTGACTTTTAATCTCTCTGTTTAGTTTATTTAGTCCAATGGCTGACTGAGGGCAACTGTCAGAATGGGAATTTGCTGTTGCCAAAAAGTTCTGCCAAGTCTATGAAAATCTATGAGCGGGAGTTGCTGCAGTTTATACTCAACAGTGCCCCTGCATTCAGACACAGAAAGTGTCCAGCATACCCCAAGTGCACTGTTTGCGACTGCGAGAGATGAATATCAAAATGTCTTATGGTGGTTTGATAATTTGAGCTGCTATATTTCATAACTAACATGCAAAAACAATCAGCAGAACCACAAGTCTGTCAAGAAATCTTGGTGAAAAAGGAACTCAGCTGCATTGTTGTCTTATAGTTGTGTTTTGACTGATAGTATAGGTTTAGTGCTTACTCTGTGAATGTATCTATATCACTGATTTCTGTATCTTGGTTTGCTTTAGATGATTGAAGATACAGTGAAGGACAGAGCTCACCAGTTGTGAATTGTTCTGACAAATTCCTGTAGGGGCTGGCACCTCTCTGCCATTGGATATTGTCGTTGATGTTACAGTTGTGTATATGCCTAGAATTTGTGTTAAAGGGTTCCCACATCGTGGGGAGGTCATTAGTATCTGAATGCATCTGCTTGGTTATTGCCAGTTCTATCTGTCCGATTTGAACGTTACACTGAACCGGTTTCCAGCTGTATCAGTTCATTTGAAACATTACACTGGCCTGTCTCCAGTGCTATCAGTTCCATGACATGGAATCTATCTTCAGTTCTATCAGTTCCATTGGAACATTACACTGAACCTATCCCCAACTGTTAGGGAACAAAGACATAAATTTGGCATGTTAACAGGTGGTCTATGGAGGGGGCTTACTGTTGCTTGTTGCAGAAGACAATAACACTGCATGGACTGTGTGAAGTTCAGTGAACTGTGGTCATTTGCCCACAAAACTGACTGTACAGTCACCCACTGAAAACCATGGTCCATGGATGTCACCATAGTTGGACCGTCTCTGTTCTGAACCAGGCCAAAGAGATCAGGGTAATGTTCCAGTGGGATTGACAGACCTGGCGACAGATCAGCGTAATGTTCCAGTAGGATTGATAGACCTGGCGACAGATCAGAGTAATGTTCCAGTGGAACTGACAGACCTGGCGACAGATCAGGGTAATGTTCCAGTGGAACTGACAGACCTGGCGACAGATCAAGGTAATGTTCCGGTGGAACTGACAGACCTGGCGACAGATCAGGGTAATGTTCCAGTGGAACTGACAGACCTGGCGACAGATCAGGGTAATGTCCCAGTGGGATTGACAGACCTGGAGATGAGTACAAAGTAAAGTTCCAGTGGAAACTGACAGACCTGGAGATAAGTGCAATGTAAAGTTCCAGTGGAAGTGACAGACCTGGAGATAAGTGCAATGTAAAGTTCCAGTGGAACTGACAGACCTTGAAATAAGTGCAGTGTAAAGTTCCAGTTGGATTGACGGACCTGGAGATAAGTACAATGTAAAGTTCCAGTGGAAATGACAGACCTGGAGATAAGTGCAATGTAAAGTTCCAGTGGGGTTGGCAGACCTGGAGATATGTACGATGTAAAGTTCCATTGGGATTGACAGACCTGGAGATAAGTACGATGCAAAGTTCCGGTGGGGTTGACAGAATTGGAGCTAGGCCACTGTGATATTCCAGTGGCAGCACCAGCTGATGACAGTCACTTTGTGTCACCTCCGGACAGGTGAGGTGCTTCCACAGTTGCTTGTGCAGAGTGACTGTGGGCACTTGGCGCTTTCAACATCTGAGACAAGACCAACCTGATTCTATTCCTTTTTTTGATGAAAACAAAACTATCATTCTGTGTATATGTCTAGCTGGTTCATCCAGAGTTGAAAAGTCAGTTTTCTCCCAGCAGTGCAGCAGATAATGCAAATATATTGACATGTTCATTGTTGGTATTTTCATGATTGTACTTTGTATGTTAACAGTCCCATCCCCAATCTCATCAGTTCCATTGGAACATTACTAAGGACCTATCTCCAGTCTCATCAGTCCCATCCCCGATCTCATCAGTTCCATTGGAACATTACTAAGGACCTATCTCCAGTCTCATCAGTCCCAGTGAACAACATTCATTCATTCATTATGCCATCGCTCCCGGTGGAGTATATAGGCCATCGATGACTCTTCGCCATCGCACTCAGTTCTAGGCTGTTCTGGCCATTCTAGTCCAATTGGTCCGTAGTTGCTTCAGCTCCGCCTCAGTGTCTCGCCTCCAGCTGTTGCAAGGCTGGCCTCTCTTCCTCTTTCCCTGCGGGTTCCAGGTCAGGGCTTGGCGTGTGGTGCTGGATGCTGGTTTCCTGAGGGTGTGTCTGATCCAGACCCACTTTCCATCGCAATATCTGCTTGGCCACTGGTTCCTGTCCCGCACACTCCCACAGATCTTCGTTTCGGATCTTCTCCTGCCATCAGATTTTGTAGATGTGCCTCAGACAGGTGTTGAAGAATGTCTGAATCTTTTGTTGCATCATCTGTGTTGTCCGCCATGTCTCACATCCTCAGAGCAGAACTGACTTCACATTGGAGTTGAAGATGCGGAGTTTATTCTTATGCTGATTCCTCTAGATGCCCAGATGTTCTTGAGCATGATGAAAGCTGCTCTTGCCTTGCCGATTCTGGCTGTGACGTCTCTGCCCGTGCCTCCATGTTGGTCCACCACGCTTCCCAGGTAGACGAAAGACTCCACCTCCCTGATGGGCTCTCCACCAACTGTGACTGATGTGTTGGCAGTGGCATTGATTTTCATCAGTTCGGTCTTCTTCCTGTCTCCCGTTCCATTGGAACATCACTATGGACCTGTCTCCAGTCCCATTGGAACATTACAAAGGACCTGTATCAGTCCTATTGGAACATTACAAAGGACCTGTCTCCAGTCCTATCAGTTCCATTGGAATATTTCTAAGGACCTGTCTCCAGTCCCATTGGGACATTGCAAAGGACCTGTATCCAGTCCTATTGGAACATTACAAAGGACCTGTCTCCAGTCGTATCAGTTCCATTGGAATATTTCTAAGGACCTGTCTCCAGTCCCGATGGAACATTACAAAGGGACCTGTCTCCAGTCCCGTTGGAACATTACAAAGGACCTGTATCCGGTTCCATTGGAACATTACAAAGGACCTGTATCCAGTCCCGTTGGAACATTACAAAGGACCTGTATCCAGTCCCGTTGGAACATTACAAAGGACCTGTATCCCGGTTCCATTGGAACATTACAAAGGACCTGTCTCCAGTCCCGTTGGAACATTACAAAGAACCTGTCTCCAGTCCCGTTGGAACATTACAAAGGACCTGTATCCAGTTCCATTGGAACATTACAAAGGACCTGTCTCCAGTCCCGTTGGAACATTACAAAGGACCTGTATCCAGTCCCCATTGGAACATTACTAAGGACCTGTCTCCAGTCCCGTTGGAACATTACTAAGGACCTGTCTCTGGTTCCATTGGAACATTACTAAGGACCTGTCTCTGGTTCCATTGGAACATTACTAAGGACCTGTCTCTGGTTCCATTGGAACATTACAAAGGACCTGTCTCCAGTCCCATTGGGACATTACAAAGGACCTGTCTCCAGTCTCATGGGACATTACAATGGACCTGTCTCCAGTCCAGGTCAGAGTAAGGACTATGGAATGGTGCGCAGAGCCTGTGTCCAGGTCAGAGTAAGGACCTATCTTTGGGTTACTGACAAAAAAATGGTTTAAAAAAAAAAAACAAAAAACCCTGTGTGAAAGTGTCCTAATTGAAATGGACCCGGAGCTGCAGTATGAGTCTGCCCTTGGAGTGGGATCTCATGGTAATGGCTGTTGGGAGAGTTGTACACTGCAGTCTCACTTTTCACAATCTAAAGAGCGGTGGGTTAAAATCCCCTCTTTGAAGTCATATAAAGTGACATTTTCTTCATGTGTTCTTAATCTTTACTTGCAGTGTTATGTGATAGAGATAAGACTGTTGAAAAGTCACAGACACTGATCTAAAAGAACAGTTTTAACACATGCAAATCCTTCAAAGTTATGGAAGAACATTGCAAGAAGTCAAATCACATAACTTGGCAGAATGTGAACATCTTGTCTACTGAAGTCAGACAAAGTCGAAGCATGATGCACAAACATCAGGCAGACTCTTGGGAGTCATGCAGAGCACTCCATTCAGTGACAGAAACAAGAGCTATGAAGGTCCAACTTGTGTGGAGATCATGAGTCAGACCTTCTGGGTATGAGCTGCCATCACCAGTCCTTCTAAGGAAGATTGATGACAGGATTGAAACCCTGTGATAGCTCAAAAATGGCTCTATGGGATGCAAAATCTTGTCTTATGGAAGCACAAGTGTGTTTGTGGTGAATGTTTTAGATTTGGCCGCAGAGCGTCTGGACAGCCATGACCGACAGCTGGGTGTGCATGACATCCGACTGGCTGAGATGGATCTTCGCTTCCAGCTGTTGGAGACGGCATCTTACAATGGAAAACTGATTTGGAAGATCCGCGATTATGAGCGGCGCAAGCGAGATGCGGTCACAGGGCGGACCCTGTCGCTGTACAGCCAGCCATTTTACACCAACCGCTTTGGGTACAAGATGTGTGCTCGGGGTCTATCTGAATGGTGACGGGATGGGCAAGAACTCTCACCTGTCCCTGTTCTTTGTCGTCATGCGAGGTGAGAACATGAAGAGGAGGTTGTGACAGGCCTGTTCTTTGAATGTCTGTGTTGCTGTCACTGTTAGTGTAAAATGCTTGGTGGAGGGGTTCTTTGGACATCTCTCTGTGTGTTGCTGTCACTGGTAGTGTGGAATGTTTGATGGTGGGGTTCTTTGGACACCTGTGTGTTGCTATCACTGTCAATGTGGAATGTTTGATGTAGGGTTCTTTGGATGCCTGTCTTAACTCTGTGTTGATGTCGCTGTTAGTGTTGAATGTTTTGTGGAAGGGTTCTTTGGACATCTGTCTTTGTGTTGCTGTCACTGTTAGTGTTGAATGTTTGATGGAGGGTTCTTTGGACATCTGTGTGTTGCTCTCACTGTTAGTGTGGAATGTTTGATGGAGGGTTCTTTGGATGCCTGTCTTAACTCCTGTCTTAACTCTTTGTGTTGTTGTCACTGTTAGTGTTGAATGTTTGGTGGAGGGGGTTCTTTGGACATCTTCTTTGTGTTGGACATCTGTCTTGGTGTCTTTGTGTTGCTGTCACTGTTAGTGTAGAATGTTTGATGGAGGGTTCTTTGGACATCTGTGTGTTGCTGTCACTGTCAGTGTAGAATGTTTGGTGTAGGGGTTCTTTAGACACCTGTCTTTGTGTTGCTGTCACTGTTAGTGTGGAATGTTTGATGGAGGGGTTCTTTGGACATCTGTTTGTTACTGTCAGTGTAACTGTAGACTGTTGAGTATTGTAGGGGGGTGGGTTCTTTGGACATCTAACTGTATCCAGTATTGTTACTGTATGCTGTTGAGTTAGAGAGGTTCTTTGGACAACTGTCTTTTTGTCATTACTGCTACCGTCAGCTGTTGTACTGAAGGGGTTCTTTGGACGTCTGTCAGTTACCATTGCTGCTACTGTAAACTGTTGTGAGAAATGGATGCTCACATGACATACATGCAACGATGTGTTGTGTGTTCCAAATATATGTTTGTGTGTAAGTATAAGGTAAAGGTAGAGAGTTCATCTTGTTTTCTAAGTGGCACTTTTTATTATGCCCTCTTCGTAATGAATTGTAGTTTTTGCTTATATTTGCAGACTGTTTCAAACAAATGAAATCCTAGAGTATTAGATTGATGTATTAGAAATGAACTAGTTATTCCCATTTGTGATTTTTTTTTTCTGTTTGTCCATTTTTCTTCGCCGTTTGTGTTCTGTCTGTAACGAAACACATCATGATGTGCAGACAGCATAAACACCCCTCCTTTCCATATACATCTGCCTTACTCCCTATCCCCCCCATCTCCCCTGCAGTCCTACATTATATGAAACAAGCTGGCACAGCACACTCGAACACACACACACACACACACACACACACACACACACACACACACACACACACATACACATACACACATGTACACACACACACACACACACACACACACACACACACACACACACACACACACACATACACACACACACGCATACACACACACACACACACACACACACACACACACACACACACACACACACACACACCACACACACACACACACACACACACACACACACACACACACACACACACACACACACACACACACACACACACACACACACACACACACACACACACACACACACACACACACACACACACACACACACATGGACACTAAAAAGATATAATTTTCTATAAGCAAGTATTGCGTTCCATTTCTTGTCATGACCTCAGGGAATGTTTAGCTTTACAAAAATTATGATCTCAGACTTCAAATTTGAAATTTAATCTTTGATGAAACCAGGAAATCATAAATTCAGAACTGAAAAACCAGCCAGCATCTTGAAAATTTACAGTAAAATTGTTGACATGTGCATGCATACAAGCACATCTGGACACACACACACACACACACACACACACACACACACACACATATCATTGTGATTTTTTCATACTTTAATTCATATTGCTGTTACTGAAGTTTGGGAAGTGGTAAAAGAAAAATAGGGAGATGAACCTTTACTTTCTTTAGGTAAACAATGGATCTGTTTGCACCTGTCTAAGGTCCAGTCAGAATCAGTGGCCCTGACACTCATGAGACAGGAGAATAAGAGGGGCCGCAACAGGTTGCTGCCCTTGTGTCCATGGAGACCCAGAGGCTTCACTTGTGCATCTATATCTGCATCTAAATATAGAGAGAGACACAAATTGAAGAGAAAAGGCAAAACAAGCAATGTAAACAAGGAGCCTCCCTTATTCTTGGACAACAGATTCCATACTTCGCGTCAAAAGTGGAATTAGATCCGTGGATCGATGTTTTAGGGAAAAATTGCGTCATGACATTGATGTCATCACCAAGTGATGCCAAGTGTAAAACATCATTCTGCTGTGATTATCTCATCACTTCCGATCCCCACCAGTATACCAACCACACACACACACACACACACACACACACACACACACCCTTACCATCTTTCTCCTCCACCCTAATCTCCACCCATTTTCTGTCTCTCCCTCTTTGGGCGATAAAGATTGTGTATATTATATATAACAAATAAAATAAAATGAGACAAACTGTACAGGTGATTTTTATATATATATATATATATATATATATAGATAGATAGATACATATATATAGATATAGATATACATATAGATATATAATATATATATATATATATATATATATATATATATATATATGGTGTTACTAACCAACAATAATTTTTAAAAAGTGCTCAACCAAGTTGGGAGCGGCATCTGTTAAAACTTTGATTAAAATGTAGGCATTAAAAAATCTACAGCGCTGTTTCTTTTTGGTGCAGTTGTCAGGATATGGGAGGTCAGTGTTGTCAGTGTTTTTTTATAGGTGTTCACTGTCTGCCATCACGTGCATATATATATATATAATCACCTGTGCGATTTGTTTTGGCTTTACATGCTGACTTTTGTGCGCAGGAGAGTATGATGCCCTGCTGGTGTGGCCATTCAGACAGAAAGTGACCTTGACCCTCCTGGACCAGTCCCCAGAGAAGCGCCACCTGACGGACAGTTTCCAGCCTGACCACAATTCCTCTAGTTTTTTCGGCGACCAGTGTCGGAGATGAATGTGGCCAGTGGTTGTCCGCTCTTTGTGTCACACAATGTCTTGGAGAATCAGTCTAATGGGCTATCTCAAAGAGGACACACTGTTCATTCGCATTGTCATTGAGGATACAGCTAATTCGTCCCCTTTTTAGAGTGGGCAAGAATGAAGTTTGCGGCAGTGATCTGGGTCATGAGCCCTGGAGACAGGGTTGTGGGTCCAGCTACGGCAAGCTGTTCTCATCCATGGTGGTGGATTACTGAGAAAGTGATGCATCATGATGCAAATTACTTGAATGAATCAGACTCCAAAGACTTTAAGACAACGTCTGCTGTGATCAGCCAGTCAGTTCAAAAACATGCTTTAATGTCAGAGTTCAAAAGACAAATGTGGAAATTTGTTTAACGTCACATCCCATTCTCCAACAACAAAACAGTACATGGCTGGCCATCGTGAAACATCAAAGCAAGCAGCATTGGATAGGTCACCACAAGACAGTTGCGCAGAAGGAACGTGCAGAGAAATTGTTCTGTGGCCTGCTGCACAGGACTGCAAGGTCCTGTACCGCAGAGCTGACAGAAGGCTTGTATGTTCTCCATCTCCCAACTGCAGTGATGCTTGTTGCAGTGGTAAAGCTGGGCGAAGGTGGAAGACAGGCAGGGGAGAAACGTCCTCCAGACAGAGGTCACCCCAGGTCCCAGCCTGCCCTGACACTGATGGAGACGGCACTGAAACAGATAGGGGAGGTCAAGCAGCAGGGCCCCCACTTTTCCGCCGATTTGCAGATTTCAGCAAAAGTTGAAAATGAGAAACGGCAAAAAGCAAGTACATGTGCAGACAGCAAACTCAGGGCGGAAGGGGGAGAAAGGCAGTGGGGCCAGCGGAGTGCTGCTCATGGGTTGAGAATGCTAGCAGACGATACTGACATCCTGAGATCCTGTTTGAACTGTAATAGAGGAGGAAGACACTTTGTTGTCTTCGTGGTTGAAGGGCAAATGACTCCATGTCCGTGGATGATGCTTTGGCAAAATGCTGCAAAAGTAAGAGAGATCAACAAAAGCTGTACATGGTCAAACCGGGACCATGTGTTTGTAACAACCACATGTTCCCCACTTTGACCAACAGTGGGCGATGACACCACTTAGTGCTGGGATTCGCATCACTTAATGCTGGGATTCGCACCACTTAATGCTGGGATTCGCACCCCTTAATGCTGGGATTCGCACCACTTAATGCTCGGATTTACACCACTTAATGCTCGGATTCGCATCAGACTGCACCACTTTGACTGTTAAGTTTTGACATTTTTCCAGGCGGAAAATGGGGGAAAGGGCCAGGCCTATTTTGTGACTCCCCCATTGAATTTCAGGGGTTGTATCTTTCATCAGAAGGAGGAGAGCTGTGGACTGTGTCTCAGGACTCGGGTCTGTGATGGTATGTAAGTCTGTCACTAACAAAGGAATAAAGACTTAGGGGCTGTAGGGGTTGTCACTAAACAGAGGAATAAAGACTTAGGGGCTGTCACTAAACAGAGGAATAAAGACTTAGAGACTGTCACTAAACAAGGAATGAAGACTTAGGGGCTGTAGGGGTTGTCACTAAGCAGAGGAATAAAGACTTAGGGGGCTGTTACTAAACAGAGGAATAAAGACTTAGGGGCCGTCACTAAACAGAGGAATAAAGACTTAGGGACTGTCACTAAACAGAGGAATAAGACTTAGGGACTGTCACTAAACAGGAATAAAGACTTAGGGACTGTCACTAAACAGAGGAATAAAGACAGAAAGGAATAAAGACTTAGGGACTGTCACTAAAAAGAGGAATAAAGACAGAAAGGAATAAAGACTTAGGGACTGTCACTAAACAGAGGAATAAAGACTTAGGGACTGTCACTAAACAGAGGAATAAAGAAGACAGAAGGAATAAAGACTTAGGGACTGTCACTCATAGATGACAGTACAGTACTCTGTGACGTGAGAGTCACTGGCAAAGCTGTCTCCATCATGTGTGAGGGAATGCTGCGCTTCCACTGTAGCCCAGCCTGCCTAACGCAAACCAAGCATTGATCAGAGGGAGTTTGGAGTTTGGTACAGCAAGGCTGCTTTGCCCAGAGTGCTACTGACCGTGCCAGTCTTCAGATGAACTTGTGTTGTTTGAAGAGCAGATTCTTTGGTCCTTCTGTTTTAACATTCTACAGTAATTTTTCACACCAGCATAACTGTTCAGAAACAGAATGATGATGATGATGATGATGATGATGATGAAGAACACGTCACAGAGCCATGATAGTGAATTGAGACTGATGATTGAAGTGAAGAGAGTGGGGAGGTGGGCTATGGGGGGGGATGGGGGAAAGGGGTAAGAAGTGGTATTCTTGCCCAGTATGATGGAGAGCAATGTGTGTTATGGACTCTGCTTAGGAGGTGGGGTCCACAATGACACACATCATGACCTCATGAACTAACGATTACACCTGACCTCAGGGTTAACTGACCTGAAAAGAGTATTACCTGGCTTGTAAGACAGGGTGGAGAAAAACGGAGGATTGATATTTACTTCAGTGATCATGACTTCATTACAGATTAACACCATCTTCAGAACAGAGAATTAACTTCAACTTTAGATACTGACTGACTTCAAAATGGATCAGTAAATATGACATTACAGATAACACCTAACTACAGAACAGAGAATACTGACTCTAGTACAGAAGATTAACACTGACTTCAAAACAGATGACCCATTACGATTTTATAAACAGATTAACATTAACTACAGAGCAGAGAATACTGACTCTAATACAGAAGATTAACACTGACTTCAAAACAGATGACCCATTATGATTTAACAGACTACTGACTCTAGTACAGAAGATTACCACTGACTTCAAAACAGATGACCCATTACGATTTTATTACAGATTAACACCAACTACAGAGCAGAGAATTTTTACCAGCTCTTAAACAGACCGACAGCATTGATTTCGAAACAGAGGGCTAAGACTGACTTCAGACAAAATTAAGACCAACAGAACAAAGAGTCTGTCCCTGACCTTGACGACAACCTTGTGACAGAGCCACATGGGACCCCAACTGCACCAACGACAGTGTGTCATGTGGTCTACCACGTATGATTAGCTCTCAAGAACATGCTTGATGCTATCAATGTTCCAAACAGCCATCAAGAGTTCTGTTTTGATACAATCTGTGAGGGTTGGGAGTTGGTAGCAGAAATAATGGCATGCATCATGAGCTGTTATCCTTGATGGTGGTGCTTTTGAGTGGAACGTGGCTTGTTATGCTGAGCTTACTGTTTCTGTGGAAAGAGATGGTCCAAGCACTCTTACAAAGGAGATGTCTACAAGTATCTACAAAATGACCGCTTAATCTAGTCTCTAAGCACCCAAGCACTCTTACAAAGGAGATGTCTACAAGTATCTACAAAATGACCGCCTATATCTAGTCTCTAAGAATGCTTTGCACAGGACATGATGAATATGACATTTATTAAGCCTGTGACTTGGAAGTTCCCGATTCATTCAGTGCCGCAACTTCATGATCTTGCCCACCGAAAGCAGGCTTTTCATGCCTTCGCTTTGGTCAGCGCTTTTTTGTTTCATTGGTTTTTGTTTGAACCATTGTCGGTTGTATAGATTTTTATGCTGTTTTGTGAACGCTTTTCCCTGTATGTGTTTACAGCTTCGAGTTTATCATATTACAATTAAACACTGATTTTTCTTATTCACTGTACAGTTAATGAACACCTTTCAGAAAAACACAAATACTGGGTGTATGCAGACAAATTTTGCTGTCCTCCTCTGGCATGACCATTCAATGCAAACGCATGATTGCCATGAGCAAATTTTCTACTCCCTAACAAACAGATCTTTTGCCTACCTCCTTGGCACAGAAAATGGCTGAAATCAATTTTACTTTCACTACATATTCATTTTGTCTAGCATGTTAACAGGAAATGCAGCAAATTTCTTCCAGAATACCTGCTGTGAAAGGAGACTTGATCTGGTCCCTGTCCAAAAGTTGCTGTGCTACGCTGTATGTCTGGCTGATGGCGTGAATTCACTTGCTTACCCATGCACCTTTCACAGCTGATCATTTCATTCAGGCTCATGCTGGTCAGCTGACACCACTTGACCATTCAGTAAGCTGTGCAGACAACTCCGATGGCTTCACAAGTTTCTGTCTTGAGTAAAAGCAATGATCATTATTGGTATGAAGAAGAACATTACTGTCACACGCAGCAGTAGCTAGTGCCATTGCGACATTGCAATCAGATACAGTATGTTGAGTTCTCATCAAGCTGTTCAACTGAAAGATAGAAAATGACCTTAGTTTTCTCTGTTTTCGCAGAGCACAGCAAAGGTTTCCTATTTAATTTCAGAATATCAATAATCAAGTGCCATGATGGCAGGTTTTTTTTTCTTCATTTTTGATCAGGTTTCTTTCAGAAAGAGTTTTGTTATGCATCCTGTGCTTTGTTTTTGGCATGGAAGAGTGGCTCTACTCATTGCCACTCCATGTACAAGATACCAGTCGCCCAGTGTTATCCAGCAAATGGCAGTTTCAGTTGATGCAAAAAAATATTGAAAAAGGAAATGCTTGCAGTTCTTGAAAATAGTCCTAATGTTAGAATGGTGTAAGTAGTATAGTCGAAGTCCACAACTGCCATTATTGTTACACATTAATTAGAAGTCATATTGATTGCTTATACATTTGTTCAGTCATTGTTTTAGAGAGAGAATTTCCATGACCGCTAAGTTCTGTTGCGAAACACAGAGATTTGAAGTTTTGTTATGTAAGAACAGAAAGATATGAAAGAAAATAAAGAAGTGAACTTTTGTTATCATAGAACATTCATGAGCTGCTTTTAGCTTGGCTCAGTGACATTGTGGCAACAGCTATTTAAAAAAAGTTGGTAAATGATCATCTTGCTTGCATTTTTTACTTTAAGTTTCTCATATTCACACATTTGTATTTGTTTAGCTCACTGATAGGTTGACACAATTAATTTTCTGTTGTCCCATGAAAATTATGTAAAAGTAACTCGCTGTGCAATAACTACCCCAGTGGTGTTAAAGATTCCATTTTTTGCAAGAATTCAGCACATTTTATTTCAAAGTGAAAAAAGTATACTTGTCGGCTATACAGTGTTTTTTTTCTCTTGGTTGGTTGGCTGATTTTGTAATTCTTCCTAGAGGGCAATTTAAAAAAAAAATATGCTTACCTGTTCAAACACAATGCCTTATTCTTACTTTGGCATAAAATCTGACCATACAGTCAGAACCCCCAAACTTTAAAAAGAAAAGAGGGGAGCTAAATCAAGCCTCCTTGCACTTGGACTCCAGATTGATCTCCTTAGCATCATCTACATTTTCTTGATCACTTCACTTCAGAGTTCTGCACCTTTCTGTGCATCTTTTAGGGAGGCGAGAGTCCTAGTGTTTGGACACTGAAGTGCATCTCAGACTACTACTTTTTTGGTGGTAAAGTTCCTTTTTCTCGTACTGAACTATCCAGACAAGTACTAGATGGATGGGAAGGATGGTGGGTTGTTGGAACATGCTCACTTTAACTAGAGGGCGAGAGATACAACTCTAGAAAGCACACAAAATGCCCTTTAAAGCGGTGCTTGCATGAACCATATTTACACATTTGCTGAAAAATGATCTGTTTTGCATTGGCCTGTCCCTGCTCTCCTTCACAGGAAAAACATGGATTAACAATACCCTCGATGCTATGAAAAAATGCATCTTTTCAAATGAAAAACAAACCAACAAAAGCAAAATGAAACTATGTACACAAAATCAGGAAAGAAAGCAAAACATAACCCAGACAATAAGATTCAAGGGTGAGTAATGACCTGAGCAACTCTCAACCTGGCCCAAAAATTCTAGGGCTATCAGAACTTTTGTCATGTGTCCAGTATCACCCCTGGCCAAGACAGTCTGAGACGAAATTGCTGTTGAGTTGCAGTCTGAGCAGTTGCTCCTCAAAAACAAACAAACAAACAAAATCCTTGGGTCATCAAAGACTACTGTCTGTAGGATCAAACTGGTTTCCATAAGAAGTAATGGATACTAATTCCGTAACGGAAGGGTCATGGCTGACATCAAGTTTTATCCATGGAGATGAAAAGTCTTGATAGAGCAGATCGAAGCCTTTAACAGATCTAGATTTTCGATCTGTGGATAAAAAAGTCCTCGAAAAATGCAAAATGTCCTCAGTCTTGCTGTACAGGCGAGAGACCAGCCTGCCTACAGAGACCAACATCTTGCACTAAACGTCAAAGTAGTGGGTTTCTGCTGAGCCAAGATCTTTTACACACATGAAGGAGGAGTGTCTCTCTTTAGAGAGGAATCGCCTGATGTGCAAGCAGCATGGAGAGACAGAGACCCCGGATCCTGATGCCTCTTCTTTGACCACACCTGGACTCAGGAGGTCGAACTCTGCAGAAGGGGACATGGTATCCACACCAGTAAGCTCATACAAAGGTTTATCGTTGTTCGGACCATTTCAGGAGAGAGATGAGGATCACTTGACACTTCTCCCTGGACACCTGTTGAGGACTGATCAGGGGGATGGGGGGAGGCATAAGCAAACAAACATGACCATCCAAGAGACTGACATGATGGGGACTGCATAAGCCATTGGAACCAGTAGTGATGACACAAACACTGGAAGCTGGTTGTTCCTTCTGGTTGTAAAGAGATCCATGTGATGGATGCCCAGAACCTAACAGTCCAACCTGAAAACTGAATGATTCAGAATCCACTCGGGGGGCAGGACTTGGTTCTTCCTTGAAAAGGACTTGACCAGGACATTCAACTTTCCTGGACTGTGTCTCACCAAGATGGAAATATCCAAGCACAGAGAGAAAAAGGAGAGAAGTGATCAACTCCTTCAGCATCTGTGAGCAAGTTCCTCCATGCTTCTTTATGCAGGCAGCCACAGGGGAATGGTGTGGACAGATCGTCATTGTTTCACCCTGTAGAAAGTGGGATACCTTTCACCTCCAGAACATTATGGGACTGATGACCTGAGAAAAAAAACACCACTTACATCCCAAAACTTCAGAACATTATGGGACTGATGACCTGAGAAAACGAACATCACTTTACATCCCAAAACTGAGGGCAGAGGCAAGCACCCCCTCCCTCCCCCCCCCAGATCCCCCCCCCCCCCCCCCCCCCCTCCCCACCTCCCTGCCAGCCAGAAGTGTTTACGTTCTCACAGATAGTGTCTGATGACAGTGGGAGAGAAAGAGGGAACCTGACTTTAGCCAAAGCAGGTTAGTTTGTGGTTTAAGAGCAGAAAGGAGTTGCTGGGGGCCCAGGGAGAGAAATGTCCCATTCCCCAGTTTACTAATGGAATGCATCACTGAGGCCCCACTGAAGAGGATGAAGGTGCAGATGACTCGGGGGAGCCAGCATAGCTCCCATGTCTTCTTCGTCAGCCATTCTCCAGTCGTCCGCTAATGGGCACACTCTGAGGCTAACCAGCCCCTCAACCCTTCTCCCATGTCGCTCTCTCATCCTCTGAGCATCTTGTAAGCAGTATGGAATCGATACATACAGCATTGTATTTCATTGAATACTTTTCTGATGTGAGAAGGTGCAGCAGAAATCACAGTTGAAAAAGGGCAGCCCTCAGTACACTGTGAGAGAAGGGTGATCATGACAAGGACCAGCATGAACCATCGAGCCTCATCTACGTTCGGTTAGAGACTGTATGGGTGACCTAATCAGTTTGTCAAATGATGAAGGTTCTTGTTGTCGTATCCTGGCTAAAAGACGCCAGGGATCAGCCGAACAGCCATAGTACTTAAACACTATGGTACAAATGCATCAGCTAGGGATGAGAACACTTCTTTTGATGATTCTAAGAGTTGAAGTCAGTCTCCTCTCAGTTCTTCTTAAAAAATGAAAAAGGTCTCCCAGTTTAACTACTTGTTAATCTTCCAGTTCATTGGACTTGTTCAATGAATCTCTTTCTGATGCATTTCCCAGTGTTCCTGTGGTTCAGGCAATCTCCCCCCCCCCCCCCCCCCCCCCCCCCCCCCCCCCCCCCCCCCCCCCCCCAAAAAAAAAAAAAAAAAAAAAAAAAAAAGAGAAAACCCTTGTAATTTAGGGAGACACTGCTTTAACTTGTTAGAGGGAGCATTCTCCTCCTAGCCCTCAAGCGGTGTCTGTATTTCAGCAGCTAAAATCTACAAACAACTCAGATTTCTCCTGTGTGCGCAGGTCTGCACATCAGCCCTTCCAGGTTTTGTTTGTTTGTTGTTGTTGTTGTTGTTTTTTTTTTTGTTTTGCCATTGTCCTTTTTTTCCTTCCTAAGTAATTTAGGCTTGGCACCATTTAAGGGCAGGATATCTAAAACTTTTTTTTTTTTTGTTTTAGATCTGGCTGAAGATTCTGGTGCAGCTTTGCGTGCAGGTCTGATGTCAATGTTACGCACTTCCACTCTCTGTGCCTGGGCGAGATACTCCTTTGGAGTGTTGTCGTTGCCTGACAGTCTCAGGGCCACCCTAGGCAGGCCTATCCTCAGGATCCTGCACTTTTCGCCGAGTTCCTTCCCATGGTTTCATAGCATCTCAGGGCAGGTCAGCCAACACCCTTCCTCCAACTTGTCATTCCTAGCACTCATCTTCTCTAATCTTTCCAGCAGCAGTCCATTCGCTGGCCTGCTTTTGGACAGTTGAAACCTGTTTCCTCATTTGATGGGATTGCATCTTGGGACAGTGCGCAAGTCCAGTCCTGCAGTGGAGGCAGAGATGTGACTGTTTGGAAGCTCCACTATCAATCCAATGGGAGGTCATCTCTCCGTCTTCCTTTACCAGTGGGATGATCTCGCTTCAGTGAGTTCTTTTGGTAGTTGGGGAAAGTGGATGACTTCTTCAGCCCCCCCCCCCCCCCCCCCCCCCCCCCCCCCCCCTCTCAGCACCCCCATCCTCACTACCTCTGTCTTCCAACCTGTTTGAAACTAAGGTTCCATTAGATCCTGTAAAAGTAGCTGTTCTTACAGTCTTTGATCACAAAAGGGACGGTCACAGAGGTCCCCCTTCCTGATACCCTTGGGTTCTTTGCCATTTTGTCTCTGGTTTTTAAGACAAATGAATGGAGGCCAGTCATAGAGCTCAGTCACCTACATTTGTACCTTCCTTCTCCCACGTTTGCAATGAAGGTGGCCAGGAGGGTCTGCTCGGCGATTCTTCCTGGAGAGAGTGGGAAGTCCAGATTTGTGTCATTGAGATATGTCCACATTGTGATCTACCAAGTGTTGGGAGATTCCTGCACTGTGGTTTCCAGGATAAGGTGTGCTTCTTCAAGGCGCTTCTCTTCACCCAGCTCGCAGCTGTTGGGGTCTTATCAGGTTGAGAGGTATTGTTGTGAGACAGAGAACCTTCTACTCCACTTAATGTCGCCCTGAGAAAACAGGAAGAACGATTATTGGCTCTGACCCAACTGAATGGCCTGTTGGGAAATCCATTGTTATGGGAATGCAGGGCACAAGGCAGACTGTGTTCACTGGCCAGGAAAAGAAAGGAAAACTGAGGTGAACCGTTCATGGACTTTGCAAGTTAGATCACTCTGGAGTGCATGCACTTGGAGGCTTGAGTTAGTTTCCCCCTTTCTTATTCAAAATTCGGGGATTCCGATTGGTAAGATGAGATTTCACGCCATATAGGAATGAGGCATTTGTTTGGACAGTTACATATGAGAAAAAATATATCATAGTGTGTTAGAATATATCCAGTTGTGAATTATGAAATATTTTGTGGTGCTGCCTATTTTTACCTGATCATTGTTTCAAAACCAGTTCTGCATATTCCTAAAACAATTTTGCATGTATCTTCTCAAATTACTCACAAATTCTTCCCAAAAACATTGTGGATATTTGCATATCTGTAAATTACATAAGTCCGGAGCTTATTCATCCCCACAAATGTACACAGCACTGTCCATTATGCCCATTTTGTTCCAAATTCTGTAATCATCTGTAGATGCTTTTTTTGTCCCTAATGCTGCTTTCTGTTCTTTATTTTGATCATAGCTGAAGCTTAAGCAGATGTTGTTTATTTACATTTGTAGTGGCTTGTAGGTGGAGGGACAGATTTAAAGACAATAGTTCCATCTTATTGATTTGTTGATAGTATTGCAACGCCTTTCATTATATGTTTTTCAAATATGTATTAAGGTGATGTTATGATGTTGTGTACTGTATTGCCTTTTCTTGCTTGGAATCACTGTCGTAATATTGACAGCCTCTACCATCTGCCTCTCTCTCTCTCTCTCTCTCTCTCTCTCTCAGAGACTCTCTCTTCTACTTGTTGCTCCACTACTTTCACTCCCACTACCCCCCCCCCCCCCCCTCTCTCTCTCTCTTTCTCTGTCTCCATTTGTCTGTCTCAGTCTCTCTCCATCCCTTGCCTTCTCCCTCCCTCCCACACTGTCTTCCTCTGAATGTGATTCATTTTGAACTGATGTGCACTCATTGTTGCATAAGTGTTGATATGTAGTTCTTTGTGTTTATTTCTTTCATGTATTCGTAGATATCTTTTCTTTGTGGAAGAAAAATGAAGCGCTTTGTGTTTATTCATTTTTCCTTTATAAACAACATTTTTGTTTGTTTTCATCTCTCTCTCTCTCTCTCTCTCTCTCTCTCTCTCTCTCTCTCTCTCTCTCTCTCTCTCTCTCATGCACATACACATACACCACTAGTACATGCAGGACTCATTCCTTGGCATTGTCATTGTAGGTCATTTTATGACACCGAGCTTCACCCACTCAGCACCCTTCTCCTCTCACTCCCTTTCCTCCGTCTGTATGGCTTACTTTGTTGCATGCCAGCATACTACTAAGACACCACTCTGACAACAATGTTGTAGACACTTTTGGTGCAGCTGTAGCGCAGATTGTTGCTGCCTTCTCCTTCTTCACTGATAGTGCCATGATGGGCAGAAGTAGTTGCCTGCCACACAAGCCAGCAGTTGCTGCCTTGCCCATTTCATGAACCCACACACATCATATACGCGGAGGATGACGTAATTTATAGGTATGATAAAGGCCGAAAACCGCCTGGATCCAAGAGACCGTCGTTCCTGATTCAAAGGATTCAAGGCTGGGACTGATCCCCACCAGTGAATCAAGAATTACAACAGGGGTAAACCACGTGCCCATGTAAAGTTCCACTGGTCACCCAGAGGAACTGTTAAGTTGAAACTATTTTTCAAAGTCTTGAGACTATATATTAATTGTATGTATGCCAGTATGCGGTGACCTCTGTCAATAATGAATGAATGAGTGTTCTGTTATAATGGTTTGTTTGTCACAACTTGGTAAAAACTGTTAAGATGCTTGATTAACATTCTTAGATTACTTAGACTTAGACGCTCCCGTGTCTTGCGACGCATGAGGCAGTCAAGGCGCTCCACTGTGCACGGTCCTCAGCCAGGTTGCTAGTGTCACTCCATCCTCTGTCAGTGAGTCTAAGGTCTCTCTCCACTGTCTGTCGCCAGCTCATCTTGGGTCATCCTCTTTTTCTCTGGCTTGCTGGGGTCCATTTAATGGCCTGGTTTGCAGGTCTTGAAGAGGGTAATCTTAAGACAAGACCCAGCCAATGGAGGCACCGTCTGCAGACGATGGTTGGCACTGGGAGCTGTTTGGACCTCTCCCTGACGTCTTCATTTGGTATAAAGTCTGACCATTTGATGCCCAAGATCTTTCATAGGCACTTAGTATCAAAAGCATCGAGTTTCTTCTCCTAGGTGGTCTTCAGTTGCCAGGTTTCACAGCCAGATAACAGTTTGAAATCACACTGGAGTTATAACACTGGAGTTATTAACTTTGGATGTTAACAATATGACTTTTTGCCAGTATCCAATACAATCTGTTAAGATGATCACTGAATGTTACCTTATGACAGGAAAATCAGTATGGTGAAAACTGTTCAGTGGATTTATGAATACTGTTAGTTGTCTTAATGCTTTGTAGTAGGTGACTGTAAGTCTAATCAACATGTGTACTTGGGCGAAGTGTATTCCAAGTTACTTCAACTTAATTTATGAGAAAAATTGAAGTGGGTGTTTGACCTTCAAATGTTTAGCATTGTATTACTGTCTTCTACCCCTTGTTAAAATCCACTCAAAATCTGAGTGAAAATGGAGATGATAATTATTGCAGATCCGTTTATGCCAGTCTAATCCCTTGTCGGCTGAAGTCTCGCACATTTACTGACAGCCAGAGGGCAAGTGTGAGAAGTCAACAAGCTGAACTCTATTTAACTACAGACCAATCTGTTCTAACTTCTTTCCTGTCTTTTAATATAAATCAATATTTTCGACAAATTTCCCCATACGATTTTTAGCATTTTTCTTTCTGTCTTACGTATCAATGTTGATTATGAAATCCGCCAATGTGTTTATTGTTGTGAAATTTTCTGTCACCGGGCACATCATAAGCATTTTTGCTTGTTGTTGCTTCAGTTCAATGATTTGTTTATGCACACATCTGTTCAATAAAGAAATGCTTATAAAAACAAAAAAAAAAAAAAACAAAAAAAAAGCTACAGACCAGGTTCTGTTTCTTTAGCAGATCTTTCCCATGTCTACCTGTACAAGAGGGAGACTCACCCAATCAGCCAGCCAAAAGACAAGGTGGATCAGGTACCAGCACCAAGAGAGAGATCTTCACTCCTCTCCAGCATCAGATAAGTTCTGATATTCAAAGTCAACACGCTTATATTTATAAGGCTTATGCATTTACAGAATAACTTTATGCCAACACTTGGTAAAAATCTGTAGATTGATTTATAAACACTTTTTATTGTCTAAATGCTTTGTAGTATGTGATTCTAATGAATATGTGTATGAAGTGTACTAAGTGTATCCCATACTTAATTACACTCTCTGGGTATTTGATTACTTTGAAGAGTTATTTCTTTTCAGTTGTTTAGCACTTTCTTACTGTCTCACACCACTCAAGAAAATCCACTCAGAATCTGTGTGAAGAACTAAAGAGTAGACCGAAAATGTGTGACTGTTGCCAAAGCCTGTTGCCAAAAACAACAGATGACTGTTGCCAAAGCCTTTCTGTGAAACAACAGATGACTGTTGCCAAAGCCGGACGAAAACAAAAAATTCTCATATTCTGTGAAATATCAAAGGATGATTGTTGCCACAGCTGGACGAAAAAAAAAAAAAAAAAAAGCTCAGCCATTATCAGTGAAGAGAAAGATCTCAAAAGGATAATTTGTTTTTCATCCTCGTAGCAGTCTGCATGATTACAAAAAGGCGCTAATGGACCTGCCGCAGTTCTGTCACACTTCTCCTTGATTCTCTGCCATAGGTACCAAATATTTCAATTTCATACATTTCCTCTATAATGTTTTTTTTTTTCTGCTTTCCTGAGTTACTTTCAACTTCTTTAATAATTTCAGTTTTTCACTTTAGCGACAGAGCTTTGCGACGAGCAGATGCTAAGATGAAATAGCCTGTTAAATCGAAGCCTGACACCCCTTCCCCCTTCAGCTCAGGCTCGTCCCTCTAGCATCTCTCCTCCGTCCACAGTGGCTGAACTTGATCCAACGTAAGTTGACTGCTCTCCACGTACGCTGACTGCTCTATGGTTTTATTGCTAAGAATTACAGAGGTGACGTTTACCACACAAAAAAGGTAAAAAAAAGAAAGAAAAAAAAAAAAAATACTGCGTACTTTCAATCTACCTATGTGAAGCTGTGCAAGAAAGTAAAAACAATCCTAAGTTAAGCAGCTAGTCAACTACATGCTAAACGTGTGATTGCTGTTTAGAGCAAGGTATAGCAAGCTCTACATTGTATATGCTATGCGGGCGCTCCAGCATCTCCCTAGAACAGCAAGCGAACGTATGAAGCAAATATACATCGCACCGAACTAACCATTTCCCGAGAAATGGTTCCCGAACTCAAAAGTAACCACTTCATTATGACTGGCTTGAACTCTTCCTTGGGCCAAACAAATGATTCGTTATTATAGGCGGCTGCTTCGTTATAACCGGCTTGATCTCCCGCTGGGCACCCCAAAACCATTTCATTTTAAGCAGCATTTCGTTACATCCGACTTCGTTATATCCAACGTATTTTTTAATCATGCAAAGGAGGATTTTTGCCAGGATCAATCTTGGATGTGAAAACTACTCTATAATCGTAAATAAAACTCAAAGTTCTTCCTTTAGGGGACCGAACATACCTCATCTACTCCTCACAGCTGAGATGGGGGCTCATTTGGGATTGTAAAAGTGAAAATTACTCAATTTTCGTTCCCTTCAGGTATTCCAATTTTTGGACAAAGGAACAAGTGTGACGAGTTAGCTGAATGTTTTCCTGTCTCGTAGTCAATTCAAGGTAGTTTTGTTGATGTTGGGAATTGGTTTCCTCGTGTGTTCTGCAAGTGTTTGGACTCCAGCACCAGATGTGGGGAGAACCCAGGGTTAGATGTTGAAATATGGAGAGAAATTGATGTGTAATTCGCATATCCGTTGGAGGGGGTGGGGTAGTGACAACTAGATATCAAACTAGCTGTCCTGGAAGCGGAATGCGTCTCACCTCCACCAAGGGATCTTCTTACAGTTCTTAGTAGACTTAGGGAGTGGGACGTCAGGTTGGATGTCGGCATCTTAGTGGCCGTTAACCTGCAAGCAGCTCTCAAGGACCGTTACCTTATTCAGCAGTGCATCAAACTGTTAGGTGGTTTGCACATTTTGAGTTGTGAGTCGAATTAAGTTCTGGAGGCCTGAGGTCTTGGCTTCTGAAGAGGCCAGGGCTATTGATCCAACAGGTAAGCTCCAATGTCCTCAAGATGTCATTCCGTGCGGACTATTCCTGTCACGGTCACTAAGCCGAACTTCCCCACTGCCCTTACCCCTGCTAAATACTTTCCATGGACAAAACACACAAAAAAAAAAATAAACACTTCCAAACACTTTTATTCATTATACACACACACCACTTAAAAAAGGGGGGGGAAAACAAACAATAGCAACAAATGAACAACCTTGTCAGTACAATAGCAAATGGGAAAAACAACCCACAACTACTGCAATTGACTCCCCTTCACAGTACACCGAAGGTGCGACAACCTGACACCTTTAGGATATGGCTTTCCCCACCACTAATGGAAATACTCGAGTCTGGCGACGCATCAGGGAGGCGAGGCCAGCCACTGAATGCAAGGGTTAGGGCCCTAGGGTGTCAACGCAACAGTGAATGACACTGCAACACCAGGGCAGTGCCATCATCTGCAAGAATGGGCTAGAGGGACCAGGCCCGGCTCCCTATGAGTGAGTTTGAATCCCTCAACTACTGGGACTCAAGTGGATGACATACGATGGGTGGGTGGCTGGTGCTCTTTGCTGCCCCACCCTGGTACAAACAGGGCAGCTGTCAAACACCCATGCCCTTACTGGGCAGCGGATGATTCACAGAGCATCTGGGTGAGTGCTGGATTCCTGCTGCCTCACCCAGGCACAATCAGGGGTCGACAGAACCTCAGCCGCTGGAGATGCTCATGGGGCACCTCAAAGGCCTGCACAGGTCACCGGAGTACAGAACTGGATCAGCAACTGATGGGTGACACCCCTGGACTATAGCTAGGGAAGGCCAAGTAACAGGCGCTGCAGGCTGTAAGGGGGTCCCTCTGGTAGCAGGCCTCTCACACCGCCGTGGGCTCTCCGGCTCAGTGTCTCCACACTAAGACATCACCAGGAAAAGGGGATGGTGCTCTCCAAAAACACAGCACCCCTTATGTGACACTGTCCCTCAACAAACAAAAACCTCATCGTGGTAAGGAGTAAAATCAGCCCTTCCAACTCCATGATTGCACATCAGACTCAAGAACTGTCCTTGGAATCTTTCCCTTAGTGGGGCCAGACCCCATAGTTGCTGACAACACCGTGCATGACCTTTTCCATCATCATATCCTTTTTATCTCAATCAGGAAAACTCTGCCTGAGTATTCAAATTTAGAGTTATCCATCAGGTCATCTCCTTTGCCCAATGTTCAAAGACCTACAACCACAATACATATATCACTGTCGCTCACACCATCGTCTCAATCCTACGCTTGTCATAAATGGGGTGAACAATGGATATTAAACCCCAATACCTATACCTCCATGCCATCACCAGACAAACTTCATAAAGGTAAAACAGCATTAAAAATATACATATCCCCACTTGAAACTGCCCAAATTAATCTCCATCTTTTTGGTGCATCAAAAGTTGAGCACCGTATACACCACACTTCATCTAAGTAGTGCCGCATGTTCATAGCTAACCGCCAAACTAGTTAGTACCCTGATCCAACTGTCCAGCATTACTAACCAAGATATCCTACCGTACCCCTCCACTGGTAGTTGAATAATACTCTTTACTGTACTATAGCCACTCCAACATCATCTACTGGCCAAATCTCCATCTCTTCAATACCTCGGATAACTTCGACCATGGTATCAACAACCACATTTGACAACATAATTAATCCATCACTCCACCATCAAACACACCATCTCCAATCCCATCAAGCTTTACGTCATTAGCCTAATCTGCCATAGCAAAGTCACTGGTATAATCATTGCTTAGCAACACAGTATTTCCCATTGTTATTATCAAATCATAAACATCACATCCATAATTAATTTGTTACTGGGTGAAGGCAAGATTTTGGTTTACACCCCTCTCATTAAATCAGAAACATCACATCCATAATTACTTTGTTACCGGGTGCTGGCAAGATTTTGGTTTATACCCCTCTCAGAAAACTCCCCATGTATATACAAGTCTCCCGCCTTGCACATACACTTCCTCTTGTGCGGATGATTAAGACCCATCAACTAAAGCACACTTCTAAAAGATAAGATAAAACTTAATCTGTATTCGACATTAGTTTCACACACACTCGTGCACACAGGTTGGCCACAAGGCAAGCACCTGACATGAGACATGACAAAAGGACGCATTGAACAGACAGACAAACACAGGACACACAGTGACTGCACACAGCAAAACTGGACAAAGTTACCAGACAAACGCTGCCGTTGAACCCTGCGGTCACCCAGGAACTGGTCAGGCAGGATGATGAAGCAGAGAGCCTCCACAGGATCACAGGCCGTCACACAGACTTGGAGGGCCACCCCTACCTGCTGAACAAGGTCAGGACATACTGGCAAACATCAGTCCACTAGCTCAACACTGGACCACTACCATCACACAGTGACCACTGCACAACTCTCCCGTATGACACGACCCCCCTTTCTTCAAACAGGCAGGCCATACCAATCCAACCTGTTAGCTTTTCACCAGTCCTGTGTAAGTCTGTATGTCTGTCTGTTGTGAGTCATCATGCCCATAGCATACATAATAAAATGAATAGACTCCACAGTTTGACAACTCCCCTCTCCCAAAACTTTAAACAGAATGTTTTAAGTGTACAGTGCTAGTCACACTGTGGGCGAGACAGCCAACCATTGTATATACACTATCACGACATCTCTCTCAGGATCAACCCATATACACTGTTTTCTTCAAATCCGACTGAGATAGTCGGCCACAGCATTCTCTTTTCCCAGAATTGCTTGCACACTGAACTGGAATAGTTGGAGCTGCAAAGCCCAACGGGTGACACCGCCCATTTGCAAATTTTATCTTCTCGGGGTCAGTCTGGACAATGAATGGGGTGCCATACAAATATGACTGGAGACGTTGGATTGCCGCCGAACATTCCTGCTCTACTACAGGGCAGTTCTTCTCTGATGGGGATAGCTCCAGCTGGCGCAGGAGACTGGGTGCAGCCCTTTTCTCTGATGCAGGAACAACTGGCCCGATCAATTCCATCCCCACTCTCTCAAAGGGTTCCTTGGCCGGTGGCATCCTGACTGATGGAACATTCGGTACTCTCCCTTTCTCCACGGTCTTTTACATGGAACATATGACTCACAGTAACGCCGTACATCACCACACATTCCCGGCCAACAGAAGTCTCCCTTCACCCAGTCCTGGATCTTGCTGACCCCCAGGTGTCCTGACAATGGCACATCATGAGCAGGGGACGTTGCAGACTCGCACAACGACTGAGGTACGCACACGTAAGTCGATTCCCCCCGAGGTCCCTTAAAGTGACGCTGTCAAAAGTGGCCTGTCCATATTTTGCGTCAAGTTTGGTCCCATCCCTGCAGGTCTCCCTGGCTCTCTAAAGGGACTCATCCTCTTCTTGCAGCTGGGCTAACTCCTCCGGGGTTCTCTCGAAAACTCACTGTCACTGGCAACGGATCTGGTGACTGGTCCTGGCACCTCCTTTGGGCCCGTGTCTGAACTGCTGACAACAAAGGGTCGGCGTATACCGAAACTCTCGTCCATGATGTCTCTCCTTCCCTTTTGGCAAAATTGCCAACCAGGATGTCCTCAATAGCGCTAGACATCACAAGACTTCCACTGTCCCATGCATGAGCGGGGTGTGTCGAGATCAACCATAGCTACGGGTAACAAGCTCTGGCACTTGGATGAGGCCAACACTACCGGTCTCGCCATCAAAAGAGAGAGAGAGAGAGAGAGAGAGAGAGAGCCAGCCAGTGAGTGACCTGACTACAACTCTCCCCGTTTGACACCAACCGCCTTTCTTCAAACAGGAAGGCCATACCGATCCTCCACCTGTTAGCTTTTCACCAGTCCTATGTCAGTCTGTATCTCTGTCTGGTGTGAGTGATCATGCCCACAGCACACATAATGAAATACTCAAATGAATAGACTCCACAGTGTGACAAGTCCATATACGCTATACCAGATCCGTTAAGTTTTGAGACCACACTGCGCCTAATGACTAAGATGAGAGAATTTAAGAGGAGGGTCTTATAGCTAAGACTTAGCAGACGTCTGACCTATGCATTAGCCCAACGCACTTGTCAGATCTTGGGTACATACCTAACACTGGTTGTTATATTATTATTATATGTGTGTGCGGTGAGTGTTCACGTGTGTGTGTGTGTGTGTGTGTGTGTGTGTGGGTGTGGGGGTGGTGGTGGTGGTCACAGGTGTCACAGGCGCATCTCTGTGTGTGTATGTATGTGCGGAAGCATGTGAATGTATGTGCACGTGCGAGTGTACGTGCGATTGTATGTGTGCGAGTGCAGATGTGCATGCGCATGTGTGCGTGTAATCTGTGGGCTTGTCTGAGCATGCTCCTTCACATGTATCTCTCTCTCTCTCTGTCTGTATATATATATATATATATATATATATATATATATATATATATATATATATATATATATATATATATATATATATATATATATGTGTGTGTGTGTGTGTGTGTGTGTGTGTGTGTGTGTGTGTGTGTGTATACATGTGTATGTGGGCGTATGTGCATGTGCAAATGATTTGTGTTCATATGTGTGTGGGTGCACACACCAGTATACATGTGTGTGTGCGCATGTATGTTTCCATGTGTGTATGTATGGGCGCTTGTACAAATGTGCATGTGTTTGTGCGTAATCTTCAGCGCACGCACGTTTGTGTGGGTGTTGTGCATATGTGTGTGTGCGTGTGTCTTTGATTATTTTTGAGAAACGAATGTTCAGAAGATGACGTGGTAACAAGAACAAGAACAACCACCACACACACACACACAAACACACACACACACACACACACACACACACACACACACACACACACACACACACACACACACACACACACACACACTCACTCACTCACTCACACACACACACACACACCAACACATTCACTCTCCAACGCACTCTCATCTCTACGGATTCTCCTTTTTACACACCTGCATCGCCCCACCAATGAACACCCACCAGCACACACGTCTACAGTATACACTGGGGTTCCTGAGAGATTCAAAGTCTTATCTCAGTTGACATGTGTTTGATCATTATTTGTGTCTGTTATTGGAAAGGCCCGGTATGAGCTGCCCAATCTCTAGGAGTCTTCGCAATGTTGGCCTTGAGATTATTCCAGTGTTTGGTTGGCGAGGTTTCTTGCTCTTCCCTTAGGTCTGGATGAGCTGCCACTTCCTCTTGTGATGTTCAGATCTTAAAGATGGTCTGTTGTATAGTGGCTTTGTTCTGGTTTGTTGATATGATTCTTTAGATTTCTTATCACATCAGATCGGCCAAGCTGTAATCCAGGTCTTATTGTTGCTTTGCCTGCCAGTGTGTCTGCTGTCTCGTTTCCTTTAAACTCCAGCATGTCCGGGGCAGAACATCCATTTGAGTCTCTCCAATGGAAGATTGTGCATTACTTTATGCCAAGCAGGACTTCCCATTCCACTTTCCACTTTTTGAATTAAACTGGTCTGTTGATGAGAGCCAGTAGAGTGCTTGTGTCACTGCTTCTACCTCCGCTGTTACACTTGAAGTTGAAAAACTGTATGGACCATTGTCTTCCTGGATAGTTCAGCCATTTTGCTTCACTGTGTGTCCGCAGCCTGACTTGCCATTGGTGACAGAACGTCAGTGTATATAACAATATCTTCTTTCTGTCGAGGTTTTCTATCTGCGTCTGAATTTCTGCGTTGGCTTTGCCTTCTGGCCATTGTCGACAGTGTCTTGCAAGTTCTACAGCGATGGGCAAATTAGTAGAGGTATTATAAGTCGTCTGCATACTTTTTCCCATCCCTTCGTTTCCGTGAGTTCTGCTAACTGGCACACAAGCTGTGTACTGTCTTCTGCCTCCCATCCATGATTTTCCACGTCCCAGGCGAGTGCCTTTTTTTTCTTTGACTGGCATGT
>JADBJO010000004.1:1732394-1784894 GCA_016801955.1 Conus betulinus | reverse complement strand
GCCATGTGCAGTCATTATGTAACACACTTCACCGCATTAAGCCACATTGTACCAAGCCATGTGCAGTCATTATGTAACA
Organism: Conus betulinus; assembly: GCA_016801955.1. Lineage (NCBI taxonomy): Eukaryota > Metazoa > Mollusca > Gastropoda > Neogastropoda > Conidae > Conus > Conus betulinus. The sequence goes on along the minus strand of JADBJO010000004.1, from coordinate 1,784,815 downwards.
CACTTCACCGCGTTAAGCCACATTGTACCAAGCCACGTGGAGTCATTATGTAACACACTTCACCGCGTTAAGCCACATTGTACCAAGCCACGTGCAGTCATTATGTAACACACTTCACCGCATTAAGCCACATTGTACCAAGCCACGTGGAGTCATTATGTAACACACTTCACCGCGTTTAGCCACATTGTACCAAGCCATGTGAAGTAATTATGTAACGCGCTTCACCGCGTTAAGCCACATTGTACCAAGTCATGTGCAGTCATTATGTAACACACTTCACCGCGTTTAAGCCACATTGTACCAAGCCATGTGGAGTCATTATGTAACACACTTCACCGCATTAAGCCACATTGTACCAAGCCATGTGCAGTCATTATGTAACACACTTCACCGCGCTAAGCCACATTGTACCAAGCCATGTGCAGTCATTATTATGTAACACACTTCACCACATTAAGCCACATTGTACCAAGCCACGTGGAGTCATTATGTAACACACTTCACCGCATTAAGCCACATTGTACCAAGCCTGTGTGGAGTCATTATGTAACGCATGTGGAGTCATTATGTAACACACTTCACGCGTTAAGCCACATTGTACCAAGCCATGTGGAGTTATTATGTAACGCACTTTACCGCGTTAAGCCACAGTGTGCCAAGCCATGTGGAGTCATTATGTAACACACTTCACCGCGTTAAGCCACATTGTACCAAGCCATGTGCAGTCATTATGTAACACACTTCACCGCGTTAAGCCATATTGTACCAAGCCATGTGTGAGTCATTATGTAACACACTTCACCGCGTTAAGCCACATTGTGCCAAGCCATGTGGAGTCATTATGTAACACACTTCACCGCGTTAAGCCACAGTGTACCAAGCCATGTGGAGTCATTATGTAACACACTTCACCGCGTTAAGCCACAGTGTACCAAGCCATGTGGAGTCATTATGTAACACACTTCACCGCGTTAAGCCACAGTGTACCAAGCCATGTGGAGTCATTATGTAACACACTTCACCGCGTTAAGCCACGTGGAATCAGGGGGTATCTAAGTTGGATGGAGCAGGATGAAGCCTGGAACCTGCAAGCTGTTCGCCGTCTGGTGGACCTGTGTGACGCCAGCTTCCAGCAACTCAACGTCTTCAAGACAAAGGAACCGGTGATGGACTTCCAGTACGTCATGACTGAATTGCAGTCCATAGTCATCAAGGACCAGCTTGTAGACATCGTTCACCTCACTCCGACAGCTACTTGGGGACCATCATTGACAACAAGCTCTGCTGCCAAATTGGAGTCTGCAGCAGGGTGGCTAAGTCAAAGGACTATTACCTGTGTTGACTGAGAAAGCAGAAAGGTCCAGTATCTCTTCTGCCAAGCCACAGTCCGGAGTGTCATGCTCTATAACCAGGTTTGCTACTTCAGCAGCTTGAAGAGCGCTGGCACTGATAGACTGGCAAAGATCGGCAGGAGGACGAGTACTGTAAGGACTCCCCTCGCCAGCCGCCATCTCTGAGAGAGCAGCCACCAAGGATCTGACTGCCATCATGGCGGACACAGCCCGTCCATACCACGGGGTTGTGCCGTCCTGTCGGCCTTTCAGGGAGAGGTCACGTGGCTCAGGCTGTAGGGAGGCCAGAGAAGAACTCTGTGATGCAGCCATGTGAGCTATGCCTTCATCACACTTCCCTCCTATCCTCACAGGAAGGAGCCGCTCTAGGAACGCGTCTGTGGTGTGTCTTGGTATGCTTATGTGTGTATGCATATGTGTATATGTGTGAGTGTGCGTGCACACATGCGCGGTGGGGAGAGGAGGGGGGGGGGGGGATGGATAGCTGTGTGCATGCATATGAGTGTGTGTATGTGTGTACTGCGTGTTCGCTTTGTACAAGTGGGTATGTTATTGAGTGTGTGTGTGTGTGTGTGTGTGTGTGTGTGTGTGTGTGTGTGTGTGTGTGTGTGTGTGTGTGTGTGTGTGTGTGTGTGTGTGTGTGTGCGTGCCCTTATGCACACGTTTGCATGTTTATGAGTGTGTGAGTGGATATGGTGTGCATGTTTATGTGCGTGTATGGATGTGCTGCCGTATGTGTCTTTGTGTTTGGATGGACAATTTAGATGTTTGTAAGTTCCCCAGGATCTTACACCAGACCCATCGTATTTCATTCAAGTGTGTGATCCGGGGTATGGTGAGCAGTGTGTGCAAGCGTGCAGATGAAATGAGTGGGGCGAATTCTGCGATTCCACGTTTTTCACTTTCAGGTCAATTTTACGCGTTATTGTGCTTGAAAAAAAAAAAATGGGGAAAACAGTCATAAGAAATCTTATTGCATGCTTATGTTTCTGTGTCTCTGTTAACGTGACGGCAAACGTATCCCTTGTAAAATGAGGATATAATAATAGCCTTGTCTCTTGACTGCGACAGGCCACAGCCTGTCAGACAGTTGTCTTTTTCCGATGAAACCTTAAAGCATGTTCCGTGCGCCACCAAGGAGACAGTCAGCAATGCCTCCTCAGTGAGACGCCAGCTGCAACACGCCTTTGTCTGCCTGGAACCCTGCATAGCTGTAACACGCCCTACCTGGAACCCTGCACAGCTGTAACACGCCCTGCCTGGAACCCTGCATAGCTGTAACAGGCCCTACCTGGAACCCTGCACAGCTGTAACAGCTGCCCTGCCTGGAACCCTGCATAGCTGTAACACGCCCTACCTGGAACCCTGCACAGCTGTAACACGCCTTGCCTGGAACCCTGCATAGCTGTAACACGCCCTACCTGGAACCCTGCACAGCTGCAACACGCCCTGCCTGGAACCCTGCATAGCTGCAACACGCCCTGCCTGGAACCCTGCATAGTTGCAACACGCCCTGCCTGCCTGGAACCCTGCACAGCTGCAACACGCCCTGCCTGGAACCCTGCACAGCTGCAACACGCCCTGCCTGGAACCCTGCATAGCTGCAACACGCTGCCTGGAACCCTGCCTGGAACCCTGCACAGCTGCAACACGCCCTGCCTGCCTGGAACCCTGCATAGTTGCAACACGCCCTGCCTGGAACCCTGCATAGCTGCAACACGCCCTGCCTGCCTGGAACCCTGCATAGCTGCAACACGCCCTGCCTGCCTGGAACCCTGCATAGCTGTAACACGCCCTGCCTGCCTGGAACCCTGCACAGCTGTAACACGCCCTGCCTGCCTGGAACCCTGCATAGCTGTAACACGCCCTGCCTGCCTGGAACCCTGCATAGCTGTAACACGCCCTGCCTGCCTGGAACCCTGCAAAGCTGCAACACGCCCTGCCTGCCTGGAACCCTGCACAGCTGCAACACGCCCTGCCTGCCTGGAACCCTGCACAGCTGTAACACGCCCTGCCTGGAACCCTGCATAGTTGCAACACGCCCTGCCTGGAACCCCATAGTTGCAACACGCCCTGCCTGGAACCCTGCATAGCTGCAACACGCCCTGCCTACCTGGAACCCTTCATAGCTGTAACACGCCCTGCCTGGAACCCTGCATAACTGCAACACGCCCTGCCTGCCTGGAACCCTGCATAACTGCAACACGCCCTGCTTGGAACCCTGCATAGTTGCAACACGCCCTGCTTGGAACCCTGCATAACTGCAACACGCCCTGCCTGGAACCCTGCACAGCTGCAACACGCCCTGCCTGGAACCCTGCACAGCTGCAACAAGCCCTGCCTGGAACCCTGCACAGCTGCAACAAGCCCTGCCTGGAACCCTGCATAGTTGCAACACGCCCTGCCTGGAACCCTGCATAACTGCAACACGCCCTGCCTGCCTGGAACCCTTCATAACTGCAACACGCCCTGCCTGGAACCCTTCATAACTGCAACACGCCCTGCCTGCCTGGGACCCTGCATAGCTGCAACACGCCCTGCCTGGAACCCTTCATAACTGCAACACGCCCTGCCTGCCTGGAACCCTTCATAACTGCAACACGCCCTGCCTGCCTGGAACCCTGCATAGCTGCAACACGCCCTGCCTACCTGGAACCCTTCATAGCTGCAACACGCCCTGCCTGGAACCCTGCATAGCTGCAACACGCCCTGCCTGCCAGGAACCCTGCATAGCTGCAACACGCCCTGTCTGCCTGGAACCCTGCAGAGCTGCAACACGTCCTGCCTGCCTGGAACCCTGCAAAGCTGTAACACGCCCTGCCTGCCTGGAACCCTGCACAGCTGTAACACGCCCTGCCTGCCTGGAGCCCTGCATAGCTGCAACACGCCCTGCCTGACTGGAACCCTGCATAGTTGCAACACGCCCTGCCTGGAACCCTGCATAGTTGCAACACGCCCTGCCTGGAACCCTTCATAACTGCAACACGCCCTGCCTGGAACCCTTCATAGATGTAACACGCCCTGCCTGGAACCCTTCATAGCTGTAACACGCCCTGCCTGGAACCCTGCATATCTGCAACACGCCCTGCCTGCCTGGAACCCTGCATAGCTGTAACACGCCTTGCCTGCCTGGAACCCTGCATAGCTGTAACACGCCCTGCCTGGAACCCTGCACAGCTGTAACACGTCCTGCCTGCCTGGAACCCTGCATAGCTGCAACACGCCCTGCCTGGAACCCTGCATAGTTGCAACACTCCCTGCCTGGAACCCTGCATAGTTGCAACACGCCCTGCCTGCCCTGAAACCCTGCATAGTTGCAACACGCCCTGCCTGGAACCCTGCATAGCTGCAACACGCCCTGCCTGGAACCCTGAAAAAAAGCTGCAACACGCCCTCCCTGCCTGGAACCCTGCATAGTTGCAACACGCCCTGCCTGCCTGGAACCCTGCATAGTTGCAACACGCCCTGCCTGCCTGGAACCCTGCATAGTTGCAACACGCCCTCCCTGCCTGGAACCCTGCATATAGTTGCAACGCGCCCTGCCTGCCTGGAACCCTGCATAGTTGCAACGCGCCCTGCCTGCCTGGAACCCTGAATCAACAAGGACATCATTTATGAGCCACGTGCCACTTCCCGTGTGGTGAATTGTCATCGCCACACTTCCAACACGGAGCATACTTCCACAAGCTGTACAGGATTCCATTCGCAGATCAGAGCTGTGACGCAGGTTTGTCAGAGTTGTTTTATTTTTTCTTATTACTATTATCAGTGGTAGTAGTAGTATCATCATCCTCATCATTATTACTATCATTATCATCATTATTATCATCTTCATTGTTGTTGTTATTATTGTTAATCATATTATTTAAGAGTATTCACATAGCGCCAATTCACGGTTACAGACCAAGCTCTAAGCGTTTTACAATCCCACGCTCTCGTGCACACGACGAGTTGCCTACCGTGGTAGAGCCGACTGCAGAGCTGCCTGCTAGGCGCTGCATTCTGTCGCTTCCCGTGTCGTTTCCCGTGTCATCAGTCGAGATTCAGTCACTCATTTTTTTCGTTAATTCCTTCGGTGCCTGCCTGAAAGCGTATTGCTGGAACCAAGATCTTTGGAAGTAGCGGGGCCTTCCTGAACTTACCCTGGTCAGTTTGGAGAGGACTGTGTCGCTCTGTGGCTGAAAGGGGTTGACTGCGTCCTTGCAGCACACAGTAGACTGACATTGTGGTTTTCTTACAGTAGCAGGTCGGTCAATGTCATCACGTGGAGACTGCACAGGTCGGCTGGCGTCGTCACGAGGAGTCTGCATGATTGATGCACCTTCTGTAGGAGATGAGGAAACAACCTTCTTCCTCCTTTTCTTCTTCATTTTCACTGTCCCTGGTCTGATGAAGTGTTGGGCTCACAAAATGTTTCTCGCCTATTTGCCCTATAGGGACAGGTGGAAGGGATGATTTCAATGTCTCCCGCCAAGATCTTATTCATCAGGTAGCCTATCCTGGAGCTGTCTTGCTGACTTGTTACGATGCGTATGTCCCTACCAATCATTCTCGCCATACCTTGCACTACAATAGCATCAGCATATATGCCATTCTTGGCAATGCTGGTCAGGTACTGGTCAGTAATGTGTGTGGCCAAAGTGGGTCAGCTGCAGAGACGTTCCTGAGAAATATGTTGACATCTTTCCTGAGCGAGTTTGACAGGAAGTATGACAAGTATGACGACGAGGTGATGCACCATCAAACCTCTTCTCTCTCTCTCTCTGTGATTTTTTTTTTGAGGTGCTCAATATTAGGGAAGGGGGGGGGGGGGGGGGGGGGGGGGGGGAGCAGTATATAAGGCTGCCCCCCCCCCCCCCCCCCCCATATTTTTCTGGAGGGGCATCCCCCCCCCCCCCCCCCCCCCCACCCTCCCATGCTTCCGCCGCCTGTGCAGTGAGAACGAAGAATGGGTGATCACTTGTCTTCTTATACTCGGCGTAAGATGGGCGTTGAATGAAAACGAGGCCATTAGAAAGAGGACGAAGGTACTCAATAATTCTGATCATAATAACAGTGATAGCAATAATAATGAAAATGGTAATGATAGAAATATCAAAAAATAAAGAGAGGATTACTACCACTTTTAGTGGTAAGATATGATGATAGTAGTTGTAGCATTCATAGTGGCTATACATGGGGAGTAGGAGAAGGGTTAGAGGATAGTCGAACAGCATGGCTGCGCTGCCGGTGGCAATGATGATGGTGATGATAATGGTATTGATGGTACTAATACTACTACAATTATGACAACAATAATAATGCAATAATAACAATGATAATAATGGTATCAACAATGGCAGTAGTAACAATAACAATACAAGAGAATGAAATTACTTCTCTGGAAAGAAAGCAGCAGACCACTTCATAGACGTCTATGAAAACATCAGCAATCTGGAAGTCCCTCCTGAACATATAACTGCAGTGCACAGGGCCAAAGGTGAACTTCATGAGGAAGAGCCCCGAAGAGGAAGTCATGACCACAGCTTTCACAGAAAAGGAGCTGGAGGAAGCGTTGCAGAGCCTCAATCTGAAGAAGTCGCCTGGACCAGACGGAATCACAAATGAAATGATTCTGCACCTTGGGATGAAGAGCAAGGCAGTCCTTCTAACAATCTTTAACTCCAGCTGGAAGACAGGATCAGTACCACAGTGTTGGAGGGAAGCAGACATGATCCCCATTCACAAAAAGGGAAAGGACAAGTCGAAAGCTGACAGCTACAGACCCATCAGCCTACAAGCTGCTTAGGAAAGCTGATGGGGAGACTTGTCGACGCAAGGCTTGTCTGGCACCTTGAGGAGCATCAGCTGCTGGCCCTGAGCGGGCAGGCTTCCGCCAACACAGATCAACAGAAGACCAGACCACATTCATCACGCAAAGCATTGAGGACGCTTTCAAAAAAAAGAAGAACACACTTGCTGTCTGGATTGACATGGAGAAGGCGTTCGGCAAAGTCTGGAAGGACGGACTTTGGCTCAAACTACGGCGATGTGGTGTCTGGGGGATGTACACACCTGGATCAGCCAGTACCTACTCAGCCGTCAAGGCCGAGTCAAGATTCAGGGCCAGAAAAGCAAGAAAAAGGTGCTGAGACAGGGAGTACCACGAGGAGGAGTACTTTCGCCGACGCTGTTCCTCATCTTCATAGATGACATCGTCAGAGAACTGCCAAAAGGGGTCAGAGGAGCGATCTACGCAGATGATCTGGTACTTTGGTGCTTTGAAGAGTACACCACTACAGCACAGGTACGCCTCCAGACTGCGCTCAACAAGATCAGCGACTGGACAAAGGATGGCTTGTCTCTGTCAAGTCAAGCAAAACAACCTACACAGTCTTCAGCCTATCCAGCAAGAAACAAGAGGCGAAGCTGACACTAAACAACCAAAGGCTTGCAGAGGAACCCACACCTACCTACCTGGGAGTGACCTTTGACCGCAGGCTCACTTGGAAACAGCAGATCACCTGATGCTGTAGCAGGGCCAAGTTGAGACTGGCGATCATGAGGGAAACTTGCAGGGACGGACTAGGGGGCTGACGGACGTATCCTGAAGAGACTCTATACAGGGAGAGTCTGACCTGTAGTTGAGTGCGGGACGTCAGCATGGGCATCAGCTGCAAAGCCCTATCCTCGACCATCTCAACAAGATACAGAACCAAGCTCAGCGTGTCATAACTGGCGCCATGAGATCCACCCCAATCCTGAACAGTCTGTTCTCCCTTCGTCCATTCCCAACGACCTCGTTTTCATTCAACGCCCATCTTGCGCCGAATATGACACGTGATTGCTCGTTCTTCGTTTTCAATGACCTGAACGTGGTTTATCTTCCCTGAAGAAGACCTAAGAAGTTGAAACGCGTCGTGCCATGTCTTGTGACTGTTCGTCCTTGTTTTGGGCCACTCCCTTAGAATTATTCTTCAAAATCTATTTCAGAATCATCAACAAGACGATGGGAGACATGGACGGAAAGAAGAGATGACCTATCCTCTCACTGTCGCCGTTGACGTCTCTGTCGTCATCATGACGTGTCACTGACAGCAGTTGATCGATGCACTGTTTTTTGCTGGGTCTCCATCAGCGTCTTCCATGGAAAATGAGCGGGGACATGGTTCGCACTGACACGAGCTGTTCTCAACTGGGTAGATGTTACGGTCGTGTGTGCCAGACAGGGCTAGGAGCTCTTTGCTTGTGCGACTGTCATAGTCACAAGCGCGCGCGCACACACACACACACAAACACAGAGGAGGGAGAGAGAAAAAGAGGGGGGGGGGGGGGGGGGGGGGGGGGGGGGGAGAGACACTTGCCGCATTCTGTTGACCAACATCTTCATTTCACACACACACCACACACACACACACACACACACACACAGAGAAGGGAGAGAGAGAGAGAGAGAGAGAGAGATCCTTGCCGCATACTGCTGACCAACATCTTCATTTCACACACACCAACGCTGGAGACTGCTGACCGGAACTTTTATTGTTTCCTTCTCTCCATCACACCATGCAATAAACAAAACATTGGAGACTAGATCCAGCACACTGTCAGACGAATTAAAGCTGAAAATTTCCCATACCAACCAAGTACCAGCCCCAATTCCAATGGAAAAGAAAAAGCAAAACGTGACAATTCGACTTCAAGGTAATGATTTCTAAAAAATACAATAGGTCGCAATAAAAGAGCTATTTTTGTCAAAAGAGCACTTACTCCATATATATGAATTATCCACACTGCACTTTTATAACAAACAGTCCTAAACAATTCAACTCTTTTCTGATCATATTTACAACACACACATCACAATGCATCATGAGAGGCAGACACGTCTGCTCTGACTACTCACAGGAACAGAACACAATAACTCAACCATCGGAGTTTTTTTTTTTTTCAAGAATCTTCATATTGCCACGTTTTGATACAGATCATAGAGATGACAGATCTGCACAAACAAATGAGATCGCCAATTCATGGGTAGATTGTGACATATCTTTAAAAAAAAAAATTCTGAACAGAATAAGGCTGCACAGGGTATCGACAGAAAGCAAGTCACAGTCATGTGACCTTTGCACCCATATTCAACGATTGCCCCCCGTCCGCTCAGCAACGTGCAGGTCTTGGTGGCCACTATGCTGTGCGTTTTTACCAACGAAGGAAACATGCACGTGATACTCGACATCCACTGACACAGTCACCAGAAAATCCTCCAGGTTTGGGGTAAGATGCGAAACGGACCCGCCTTAGTCACGTATCTGAATGATCCACGCCCCGAACGCGGCACACCCAGCGACGTATGAACACACTGACTAACACACGAATGACAAGCTCAAAATGTTTTTCCAAAAAACAAACAAAAAACAAAAAAAAAACAAACAGACAAAAAATCAACCGGCCTAGTGAGTACTGTTCACAGTCGGAATCAGGATCAAGAGTTATGAATGATGATGCCTGCGCATCCTCACAACACCTCAGACAGCTGAGTGCTTCTCTGTTTGTCTGTCTGTCTGCCTCTCTGTTAATGGGTAGCACCACATTTGAGGAGAACCAGCTGCACAGGTATAATTTGAGACAGCACAACAGTAACTGGAAAAGTAAACAAGACGTGCCTGATGACGGAGATTAACCAACATTATTTCGAGGAAGCTGTTGACTGGCTGTGATGCACACAAGCGACTGGCGCGCGTGCCAAAATGCCAGCATTTAGCCACGTGTGGTTCCCGAATAAACCTAAGGGCTGGGATCAGCCTATTTCGAGTAAACTGAATGGGGCGCATGTGTACACCTCTACCCAACAGCATCCTCGTCATAATTTCAATCAGAATTCGTCTTCGGATAAGTCTTGTTTCATTATCAAAACAACTTATCGGTTGGCCAGATGAACACACATAAGAATGTAGACACCGGACCACATGTACTTGTGGTGTGTGTGTGTGTGTGTGTGTGTGTGTGTGTGTGTGCACATAGTGTGTGTGTGTGTGTGTGTCTTGTGTGAGTGAGTGAGTGAGTGTTACATGTGTGTGTGTGTTGTGTGTGTGTGTGTGTGTGCGTGTGTGTGTGTGTGTGTGTGTGTGTAACACATAGATACACACTTCTTGCTGAATTTTTTGTTTACCGCTTACATGACTAAAAATTTACTTATTTATTTCCGATAAAATTGTCCGGCACTGACTGACCCGTAGATCACATCAGACCAACCCTTTCAAGCTACCAGCTGAATAACTAGCAGCTGCCATAACATTCCAACCCTGGCCTAAAACAAAACCCTCTGTCATAGCAACTTTCGGAAACGAACGTTGTAAGATCTGCTTCTTCATTTATCAAGGCTGGAAATGAAACTTGTGTCTGTCTGAGAGAAAGCCACACTTGTAGGATCTGCTTCTTCATTATCAAGGCTGGAAGTGAAACTTGTGTCTGTCTGAGACAAACCTACTATTGTTTCTCCTCCAGTCAAGTCTCCCGTTGTTGCCAAGAAGTGAAAGGTGACCAGTAGTCGCGACAGACTCGTCACTAGTCCGAACTGATGGTTCAGAAGCGGTTTTTGATCGCACGGCGCGGATGGTCTGTTATGCTGCATGTTCAAACAGAACAACTCAGCACGTGCAGATTCGACTGCGAGTTTCGCGAGCTTGTGTACATCTTAGCCAGCCAGAATTTGAGCTAGGTAAGGTAAAGTAATATTGCTTATAGCCCAGCCGACCGCAAAGGGCCATATCAGGGCTGTCACCACGTTAAAATCAACTCACAAGTCATAAAAAAAACTTTCACAGATCTCTTTAAAATACATCTTCTAAAAACGTACTAGAAACTTCGTTAAAAACCTTTCTTCCATAAAACCCTAGATCAGCTGAAAAATGTTGATCTCTTCAGGAACTCAAAGATCACGTCAGGTGGGACATCTCTGAGCAGGGTTGTCAGCTACACGGTGGCTGCTCTGACAAGGGCTCTAGGAATGGGCTGGCATGTCAGCTTAGTTCTGATTGCCTCTTGAGGCAGTTCAGACACATTTCTTCGTTACCTTGTGCGCCAAGAAGTTTAGGGCAATTTCATTTTCTGTGTACGCCTGATTTTTGTTCTTTTGGACATCAGCCACCAGTTCAGAAACAACCATTGATTCTTTTGTTCGGCGGAACTGTAAATCCCCTTTTAAAATGGTAACCATTGACTATGTCTGCCAGTCCTCTTCGCACTTCTTCCAAATTTAAATTCAAATGCGATAGTTTCCAGCCGATCTGTTTCTCCGTTTGTGTTTGAGCGGTCTTGGGTCATTTCCCAGCAAGTTTTCTTTCAGTCTACATCTGTCTCTTCGTCATCCATGACCTCAATATCTGTTTTGGTGGCATCAGAGTCTGTGTGCCCCCCCCACCCCCCCCCCCCCCCCCCCCCCCCCCCCCCCCCCCCCCCCCCCCCCCCACCCCACACACACACACACATCATCTCTTATTTTTTGGTTCCTCCAACTAAAGACGCAGTTTTTATGAATCCACCCAGTGACTCAAACTTTTGATCTAGCGGGCATCCAGAACAAGTGCTAGAACATCTGAGGTACTTGGAGATTCACCAGCATTACACGATTGTTCGAAAGCGACCGTTATTCTGCAGCTTCTGAAAGAGCCTGACCTGCGCAGGAATGTTTGACAAAGAAAGGATCGACGGCCCAGTTTGATCAAACGCATGACTGATACTTCAATCTCAAAGTCGACTGATACAAATACTCTACAGTTACGGCATCGATCCGTAAAATGAAACACGTACTGGCCTTATTGAAAGTTTGAGAATATTTCGTCTTGACATAGGCTAATTTCTTGCACATCTTATCAAAGAATGAGGAATATGGGCAACTTGCACGGAAGCACTACAATGCCTGGGATTTTAGTGGATGGGCATCATCTCATGTGTGTACATCTGAACAATCAACAGACGAGCAATAATTAAAACGTTCTGGAGGTTCTTCTTCACCTCCAACGCTGAGAAGAATGTTCTGGTGGATGTTGGTGACAGTCAGCCCCAAAGGTAACAAGAATGTTCCGGAGGGAGACTCTGGTAATAGGCAGCATCACAGTTGAGGAGAACGTTCTGCAGGGTCGTTCTTTGTGATGAGCTGCACTCCAGTTATGGAGAATGTTCTGAAGGGTTTTTCTTTTTGATGATGGCTGCTACAGTCGCGGGGAATAACTTGGAAGGTTGTTCTTGGTGACAGCCAACGCTACCTAAGAGAAGAATGTTCTGGAGAGTTCTTCTCTGAAACAGGGAACACTCCACTGCACAGTCCCACATTGCATGACCTCACTCTCATAGTCTTACTCAGATGAGAACAGGGCATGGCGACCAGCACAACACACCACACATCAGAACGAAGACTTATCATTACATCATTAAAACGGTTAAAAAAAAACGCTGACAGCAAAAAGCAAACGAACTAGCGTTCTTGTGAGCCAGGCAGTTTTCAGAGCTGCAGGAAATGAGGCCAACAAACAGGGTGTGCAAGTCCTCCTTGACCACCACTTCCCTGTGAGTTGTCGTTCCTTTGCCTGTGGAATCAACATCTGCAGGCAATCTGCTGTCAACAGCTGGCCACTCTTTTCCTGTGTGTTGTCGTTCCTTTGTCAGTGGAATCAACATCTGCAGGCAATCTGCTGTCAACAGTTGGCCACTCTTTTCCTGTGTGTTGTCGTTCCTTTGTCAGTAGAATCAACATCTGCAGGCAATCTGCTGTCAACAGCTAGCCACTCTTTTCCTGTGTGTTGTTGTTCCTTTGTCAGTGGAATCAACATCTGCAGGCAATCTCCTGTCAACAGCTGTTGACGCAGCTACAGCAAAAGCCAATTCACAATTGGTCAAATAAACGAGTGTCAATACAATGTGTAGCTTTGAGAAAAGCCAGTTCAATCTGTTGTTCCACAATTGACAATCTGTGAAGGTGTATGTGGCGACGACCTTCAACTGTGCCTGCACAATCAACACTCCTGTGTTGGTGTACATGACAACGCATTCTGATGACGGTAAAGTGCCGCAATCACCACTTGGTGTTGGTGGACGTAAACACATTCTGGTGATGTGTCTCTACAATGTTCAACCAATGTTTCTGGTGGACGTGACCACACATTCTGGTGATGTGTCTCTACAATGTTCAACCAGTGTTTCTGGACACATGATTTTGAAAAAGACAACAGCGTCAGAAACGGAAAAGGTGTATAAACACACACACACACACACACACACACACACACACACACACACACACACTTCTGCCACAAATGCATGACCAGCATGTGTGACTGTTTAGGATTTTTGAGTCACAGGTATCAACGGCAACTAACAAACACATGAACATGTGCTTCAAGACTGAAAGGGGAGGGGGTGGTAGGGATAATATACAGCAAGAAAGCAGACAAACAAACAAAAAATAAAAACGCCCATAACACATCTGGATAACTTGAAAAAAAAAAAAAAAAAAAAAAAACAATCAAGAAGCATAAAACGCTCCTGGGAACTTTACGATTCTTTAAAGAATAAAATGGATGACAGGATAATGGGATAAGCCGGTGAAGCAAGCCATCACAATGAGAAAGGGAGAATGAAGGATTGCCAGACACCGTTGGAATTCTTGGCACCGCCAGCCACCAGCAACAGCGGGCAACACAAGGCAGGGGCATCACCACCTCACCACCCACACCCAAAGCAAAGATGACGTCCAGCTTACCCGCCGACAACATTCAGTGACCACCAACATCATCACCACAACAAAAGGTCCACATTTTATGACCCCCCAAAAAGGTTAAAAAAATCCAAACTTTTCTTATTACAAAAATAAAACCCCAAACAAAGCAAAAAACAGGAGCCAGCCTTGTTGTCCAACGCGCGCGCGCACGCACACACACACACACACACACACACACACACTCATCTGGATTTGATGAAGGGAAATTTGTACATTATCCTCACTTTCACACCTAGTTTGCCACGTATGACAACGACATAAGCCCGGATTACAACTATTGACCTGCAGGCCAACAAACAAAGGCACATACAGAAAACAAAGAAACTAGAAGCTTCCCGTGGGACATCATTCCTGTGGGCACACTGGTCTATCACGGTGCATGGGGGGGGGGGGGGGGGGGGGGTGAGGCAAGGATCCTCCATTGTTGGGGTGATTAAACCCCCAAACTCCCTGACTAGAGTGCGGGTGAGTACAATACCCTTCTCACAGCGAGAGGAGGGGAGGGGAGGGGATGTGGCATCTAGCCATAAAAAACTAAACCAATGATCCCACACCGATCATTTCACGCTGTGTCTTGTCTTTTATTCAAAATCAAGCTGCCCATGGACACAACAATAGCCTGTGTGTGTGTGTGTGTGTGTGTGTGTGTGTGTGTGTGTGTGTGTGCAAGTGTGTGTGTGTGTGTGTGTGTGTGTGTGTGTGTGTGTGTGTGTGTGCATGCGCGCGAGCTTGCATGCATGCGTGTGAGTGTGTGTGTGCGTGCGCGTGTGTGTGCATGCATGTATGCCGTCAGATTTCAAGGAATGGCGAGGCTGGGGAGATGGAGTTGGGAAGTGGTAAAAGACCCCTACATCAACCATCCCCATCTGCCCATGTCACTCCTCTGATTTTGACACGTGGCATGTGGTGTTTTGACACTGCTGGTTTTGACATGCGACACAATATTACGCCTGTGGGTGTGACATGTGACACTAAATACCCTCTTTAATTCTGAAAAAAGAGTCACTGTCACACCCTCGGTATTGACAAATGACATCTGGTTTTGACACAAGACACAACATTACACCTATGGCTTTGACATGTGACTCTACCTACCACTTTAAATGTTGAAATGCTAGTCAACATCACACCTCTGGTTTTGACATGTGACCTCTGGTTTTGACACGTGACACCACATCACATCTCTAGTGTTGACATGCCGGTCAACATCACACTTGTGGTTTTGACATGTGACCTCTGGTTTTGACATGTGATACTACATCACATCTCTAGTGTTGACATGCCGGTCAACATCACACTTGTGGTTTTGACATGTGACCTCTGGTTTTGACATGTGACAGAACGTACACTGCATGAATGGTACAGCTGAACAATGACCACGCATGGAACAGCTCTGACTGTATGCTGAACAATGATCTACAACGACCACGCACAGAACAGCTCTGACTGTACGCTGAACAATGATCTACATGACCACGCATGGAACAGCTCTCAACACAAGCTGAACAATGACCACGCATGGAACAGCTCTGACTGTACGCTGAACAATGATCTACAACGACCACGCACAGAACAGCTCTGACTGTACGCTGAACAATGATCTACAATGACCACGCATGGAACAGCTCTCAATACAAGCTGAACAATGACCAACAAAGAACAAACAGGAGTCAGCTGTGACGTGCGACTGGCCCCCTGACATGTTAAGTCACTGTGCCGTCACCTTCGGACTGACACTGCAGCATGCCGCTATGCCAGCGTCGACACAGTACACACCACTGAGGCGTCACTACACCCTCTACCAGTGCCGTGTGCAGTGACGTGTCACAAAGCTTCGCCATCCACAAACGTCACGGCGACACCAACATGGGGACTGCATTCAGTTGAAGTTCTTCCAGCCCATACCTCCCTTCCACCCCCCCCCCCCCCCCCCCCCCCCCCCCAAACCACTCACTTTGGACACGCTCTATAAACTACATTACAGCTGTGTAGGCAGTGACACTGTCACAGGGTTAGTGTAAGCCCTCACACTATGTCATTCTGGCACTGACAACTACCACTGTGCCACTGTGTTATTGTATGTACTGACAACTATGTAACTGCTGGCACTGACAACTGTCAATATATCATTCATTGTATGCACTGACAACTGTCATTGCCTCCAATGCATGTACTGACAACTGTCATTGTATAACTGTATTCTGGACAACTGTCATTTGTCACAGAGTAATTTTATGCTCCGACAACTGACTCCTCCCCCCCTACCCCACCCAATTCTATTGTACTGGTAACTGTCACTGTACATACTGACAGCTGTCATTATGTCATTGCATGTACTGGAAACTGTCACTGTACATACTGAGAGCTGTCATTATGTCATTGTTCCTACTGACAGCTGTCATTATGTCACTGTATGTACTGACAGCTGTCATTATGTCATTGTACCTACTGACAGCTGTCATTATGTCACTGTTATGTATTGATACTCGTTTAACTGAATATGCTGAAAACTGTCATTATGTCAAAATATGTACTGACAACTGTCAATATGTCATTATATGTACTGACAACTGTCAATATGTCATTATGTGTACTGACACCTGTCAATATGTCATTATGTGTACTGACAACTGTCAATATGTCATTATGTGTACTGACACTGTCAATATGTCATTATGTGTACTCACTGTCAATATGTCATTATGTGTACTGACAACCTGTCAATATGTCATTATGTGTACTGACAACTGTCAATATGTCATTATGTGTACTGACAACTGTCAATATGTATATGTACTGACAACTGTCAATATGTCATTTTGTGTACTGACACCTTTCACCATGTCCTCTTTTCCACTGATATTTGTCACTGCGTTTTCCTCTGTACCTGCCAACTGTCATTATGGCTTTGTACATACTGCCATCTCTCATCATGTCATTGCATTTACTGACAATTGTGACTGTGTGTGTACTGAAATCTGTCACTGTATTAGTATATGCACTGACAAATGTCACAATGTTATGGCAAGTACTGACTACATTCACTGTGTCATTGTACGCACTGACTACGGTCAGCGTGTAACCGTTACGTACAGGTCACTGTCACCGTGTCATTGTGTGAACTGACAACTGCCATCTTATGGTAGACACTGTGTCACTGTTGCTGTGTCACTGTGCGCACTGACACCTGTCACACTGCACTGCATGTGTCAACAGCTGCCACTTTGTCATTGTATGCATTTATAACACACACTGTCATCATGTCACTGTATGCATTCAAGGCTGTCACACCCTTCCACCTGTCACTGTGTCACTGAAAGTACTGACAACTGACCCTGTGTCACTGCATGTACAGACAACTGTCATGGTATCTCTGTATGTTCTGACAACAGTCACTATGTCAATGTATGCACTGACAGTATCACCCTGTCACTGTCTGAACTAAAAAAAACGTCACTGTGACATCACTGGCACTGACAACTGATAATTATGGTTATTGTATGTACTGATAATCATATGTCACTGCATGTTCTGACAACTGATATCATATCATTGTGTCAACCGACACTGGTCGCCGTCACTGTGTGGACTCTCAACTGTCATTTATGCTCTTTCAGCCGTCATCATATCCTTGTACATACTAACAGCTGCCACTGTATGCACTGACAACTGTCACTCAGTCAGTGTATGGACTCACCACTGTCACACTCTTCCAGCTGTCACTATAGCATTGCACACACTGAGAATGTGGCACCAGACAACTTACGTGATACACCTTTTCATTGCAGACAACATGCGTGTCTGTAGGAAAAAGACATGAACACAGGAGCAAACAGACTGTCACTCTCCGCACCGCATACCTATTGTGGCCATCAATAACAGACTAATAAACAGCGTATATCTGGCAATACACAATACGAGGGCTGTACCAGATGATTCAAACCCACTGTAACAACAACAACAACAACAAAAATATGAACAGACAGACAGTGGTCAGAAAAACTGTCACACAAAAACACACTTTTTTGGCATAACCAATCCATCATTTCCTCATTCATTTTTTTCATGTTTTTTTTTTTTGTTTTGTTTTCTTTTCTTTTCTTTTCTTTTGTTTGTTTCATTTTCATGATAATAATAGCCAGGCAAACCACGCAGCCTTTTCTGGGCTGTCAAACTCATACTATAAAAGCTGTTACATCCCAAACAAGTACGATCATTAAAAAAGCTTATATCCTGACAAAGAAACAAGCAAGAAAACCAGCTGACGACATCGGCAGCTGACCTCCTGAATAATTTTGGCATGAAACAAGAGGCTGTGCGGAGAGCGCCAGGCATTTGCCTTCATTTCTCACTCCCAGGTTTTCTTTTTAATTGAAAAAAAAAAAGATAATGAAAAATGTTTCATGAGTCACGTCCAGAAACACGCACACCTAATTCCATGCAGACATTGAGCAGCTCGTAAAAACTATAGTTCTCAAGCTCTGACAATCCCTCAACCATAGAACTGACTTTTTCAGAGCGATTTCAGCATCTTCACATACCAGCATCTGCACATACCTGACATAGGTCCACATATAAAAGCGATTGAAACGTTCCAATATTGAGCGACCTTACAGTTTTTTTGAAAAATGAGATATAGGTTGAGAAGACAGAATTACAAACATATCTACTGCATTCTGAAAACAATAGATTTTGAAAAAAGGACTGAGCACAAACTAGCCAAATTGACAAAATGAACTGCACAAAATCTCTCTATCGCGTACTTGATTTATACACGATAACAGAGCAAGACAATTAACACTAAAAAAAACCTCATGATTTGATCAAAGAAAAGCTCTCTCCAGCTGCATGGACTGTGCAGCATGTACAACATTACTGGGGCTTACTTGACCACACGGTCCTACACCTTCAAGAAAGCAGGACGATAGCCCCTCCCCCACCTCTTTTCAAAACCAATTTCTGTAATTCATGATTTTTTTCGCTCACCAAATCAGAACATTTTTTTTTTAAGAAAGCAGAACAATATTCCCCCTTCTCCCTCTCCTTCTCTTGAAAACCGGTTTTCACGATTCATGATTTGTCTTCACCCACCAAATGGTGTGTTGACACGGCCGTGATCACAATGAACACAATCAAGGAACCCTGTCGCTCCTCTAAGGTGTCACTGTGGCAGGGGGCGGTAGTCAAAGGGGGACAATCACTTGGCCAGCTTTTGAAGGAGTGCATCTTGGCATTGCAGGAATAGTGTGTACATCTATAAGTCCCAAAAACACATACTGAGTGTGTTTTCACACACACACACACACACACGTATTTATATTTATGTCACAACAGGTTTTTTTGCTCCTCATGTCATTATGGGTTTCTCATTTTCTAATGGACAAAGTCATTTGACACTTAGCAGGCCAATTCAAGTTTGTATTTCAAAGTCTGTATTAAAATATTGCAAACAAGCTATGGCTGGTTTTACTTTCAATCACAGTCGAAGACACACGCATTCGAGTGTTAATGACCTTTACACTCGAAGCAAGAAAATTTGTCATTTTGAGGAAATGTTGCGGAAATGAATTTTTTCCCTTTCTGGCCCCTCTGCTCTTCACTCCAACGCATTAAAAAAACTGGGGTCCTAAACTGTAAACCCATTATTTTTCGAGAACCCATTTTTATACATGTGTGGATGAAAGCAATACCCCAAAATCCATGAATACACACATACACACCCCTCAAATTTATCTCAGTATGTGTTTTGGAACACACACACACACACACTTACACACATACTCAATATTTATTCCAGTATTTGTTTTGCAATTTAACACACACACACACACACTTACCTCTCAAATTTATCTCACTATGTTTTAAAAACTTACAAGCTCACCTGTGAAATTTATCTCACTATGTGTTTTGGAACTTGCACACATACGCACACATTATTCCTGGGGTGGGAAGATGCACTCCTTAAAAAGCTGGCCATGTGATTGTCTCCCTTTGACTACTGCCCCACTGCCTCAGTGACTGACCTCTCAAAGGAACAACAGGGCTCCTTGATTGCGTTCATCATGGTCAAACCCAGTCAACATTTGCCATTTTCCCAACACAAAATAACAGGAATTCCATCAAAGACTAGAAACCAACCCTCCGGAATCCCTCCAACAGGTGGAATGATGGTCACCAACAGACCAGGCAGGTTTCACCCAGTGCAACTCTTCAGGGACCGGTCACCGCACAGGAAATAGTCAGAACTCTGGGACAGAACAGCATCCCTCGGCATTGCTCATTTGATACCTAGGCACATGGAGATCATCCACGTACTGATTGGCCGACTGTGTCAGACAGCGAACCAGCAACAACTGGTAAACAAAACAAAACAAAAATTGGGCTAAAGATCTCTTTTGCTGCCCTGCCTAACCCTTTTTCCTTGTCAGTAAACCAACAAACATTGTTAAAAAGGCATTGTTCACCCTCCAGCTGTCCACGCCAGCCAGTGACAGGAGCTCATTTCATGCTATGTCTCACAGCTCTCCTTTGTTGCCGCTAAAAAAAAAACATGGTGTCTTTTGCCACGATACCAGCCTAACCTGCTGCACACACAATGTGTCAACGCACACTGGATGTCTTTGATTAAGGTTAAAGGTCAAGACATACACAGCGAACATACAGCATCATGCTGTGTCAGCAATCACATGGGTCAGCCACCACAAAAGGTCATTCTGGCCGAAAAAGAGTGCCACAAAGACTTGACCTCGGAACATGCATTCACAAGATATAGAGGACTGCAAGGTTCACAGAGGACTGCACGGTTCATAGTTTCAGAGGACTACAGGGTTCACAAAGGACTGCAGGGTTCACAGAGGACTGCAGGGTTCACAGAGGACTGCAGGGTTCACAGAGGGTGCAGGGTTCATAGAGGGTTCACAGAGGACTGCAGGGTTCACAGAGGACTGCAGGGTTCACAGAGGACTGCTAGGTTCACAGAGGATTGCAGGGTTCATAGAGGACTGCAGGGTTCACAGAGGACTGCAGGGTTCATAGAGGGTTCACAGAGGACTGCAGGTTCACAGAGGACTGCAGGGTTCACAGAGGACTGCAGGGTTCATAGAGGGTTCAAAGAGGACTGCAGGGTTCACAGAGGACTGCAGGGTTCATAGAGGGTTCATAGAGGAGCAGGGTTCATAGAGGACTGCAGGGTTCACAGAGGACTGCAGGGTTCACAGAGGACTGCAGGGTTCATAGAGGACTGCAGGGTTCACAGAGGACTGCAGGGTTCATAGAGGACTGCATAGTTCACAGAGGGTTGCAGGGTTCATAGGGGACTGCAGGATTCACAGAGGACTGCAGGGTTCATAGAGGACTGCAGGGTTGCTATAGAGGACTGCAGGGTTCATAGAGAGGACTGCAGGGTTGTTCTAGAGGACTGCAGGGTTCATAGAGGCTTCTTAGAGGACTGCAGGGTTCACAGAGGGGCTGCAGGGTTCACAGAGGATTGCAGGGTTCATAGAGGACTGCAGGGTTCACAGAGGACTGCAGGGTTCATAGAGGGTTCATAGAGGACTGCAGGGTTCATAGAGGACTGCATAGAGGACTGCAGGGTTTCATAGAGGACTGCAGGGTTCATAGAGGACTGCAGGTTTCATAGAGGACTGCAGGGTTCATAGAGGGGTCACAGAGGACTGTAGGGTTCATAGAGGACTGCAGGGTTCACAGAGGACTGCAGGGTTCACAGAAGACTGCAGGGTTCATTGCACTGAAAACAATACAATGCAGTCAAGTGAATGGCAGAAATAATCTGAGGCGGCCTCCTAGTTT
The DNA here is from genome assembly GCA_016801955.1 of Conus betulinus. Taxonomy (NCBI): domain Eukaryota; kingdom Metazoa; phylum Mollusca; class Gastropoda; order Neogastropoda; family Conidae; genus Conus; species Conus betulinus. The sequence goes on along the minus strand of JADBJO010000004.1, from coordinate 1,762,897 downwards.
TTTTCATGAGACAGAGTCCATTTTCACAGGGGATGCAGGACAAAACATCTCTATAAACATCATAACGCCCCGCACAGTCCATTTTCACAGGCGATGCAGGAAAAAACATCTCTATAAACATTAGAATGCCCGGCACAGTCCATTTTCACAGGGGATGCTGGACAAAACATCTCTTTAAACATCAGAACGCCCAACACATCTACAAAGAGCTATCACTATCAACAGGTAAACAGTGTAAGGTAGTTTTATGACACATGCATATACACATGTAGCACACAAATGTATGGCAAGTAACCTGCAAATAGCCTCAAGTATTGCACTCTAAATTTGGCAAAAACTGACTTTCTCAAACCCCACCACCACTCCCCCCCCCTTTCCCCTAAAAAAAACAAAAACAAAAAAAGGTAGCATTGCTAGACTGATAAAAGCGAGACAGCCTGCCCATGGTGTATGGGAAACCCAACGTGAAACGCCATTTCACTCGTCAGCAAGCGGCATCTGTTTCTATGTCATGCACACACACACACACACACATACACCACACACACACAGTCCTCTGCTTTGTGCAATACAAAAACAAATCTCCAAATAAAGAAGCCATTTGTATAGAGGACACTGACCATTGCACAGACCTCAACAACAACAGCAACAAAACAAACCTAACTTCACAGAGCAAAACACTACTCTTTACACTGCCTGTGCATGTGCCCTCCAGCATCCTCTTGTGACATAGGTACAACGCACACCACCGTCACCACCACTACCATCATCATCATCATCATCATGGCAGTCAACTTCAGAAAAAAAAAAAATTTCTGAACCAAGTCCATCTCTGTGGGCCAGATAAACGAGAGTGCATCATGCGCAGCCTGATCTGACGGCTGTGAGCATTCTGCCCTGCCGCAGGCACCGCCCCCGCATTGCCCACCTCTCAAACACGGCACTGCCCAGTCCACAGGCTCTGACTGAAAAGAGCCCAACCACAAAAGCACAGACATGTGCCGCCCGCACAGAGAAGGCAACTGGCTGCTTCCTGTCTTCCTCTGATCATGGGGCAGCACTGGAGGAAGTACAGGTCACATCCACCTAATTGTACACACCCCCTCCCCCACCCCCACCTGAGACAGATGCAGGTAGCCAGAACAGGATCAGCTTCAATATCGGATTTCCATGAACAGACAAAAAAATGGTGTAAACATGGGTTAATATTGTCCTATAAATACAATGTATATGTTGTAAACATGTTGCGCACCATATCAATAAGCAGTGGTTGTGCGTAGAAAAACTCTGACATCATGTTCAGACTAATCTGACAGATTTGGGGGGAGGAGAATAGGGGGCTCACATATCGGGGATTCTCATGCATCACTCTCCAGCTTTCTAATCAGGATTCCAGAGAATCCACAACTAGCTTCAAAGGGTTATTTGCTATTCAGTCTGAAAATGTTGAGTCTACTGGTTATACACATATGTATACATACACGGCGGGCACACATACACACACACTGCTGTTTCATAATCATCTGGATTTGTGAATGTAGCCATCAACAGCTGTATCTGATCACTTTGCCCTCCTCCTCTGTTGTCTAGCAGCCTGCCTGATGACATATTCACGGGTATGATCCTGGCAAATTTCCTGAGACTGGTGTAAACAGACTACCCCTCTGACAAGGGACAGAACCCCTCTGACTGTTGGCAGGCGCTGAATTACCTTGTCAATAAATGAGTTCAATGCTGTATGTCAGCAGAATTGTGGATTGTGCTTTTACACCACTGGCGTGGGATAAGGATTCCGGGGTGACCAGTCCAGCAAACAACAGAAAAGTGAACGGTCATGTGCACTGTGCCTGCATACAAGGGAAGTAATAAACTGCATCTGCCTCCCATGTCAGCTACAATGTGGATCAAGGGCTGGACCGTGTGATGAATATGTTTTGGTACTGGCTGAACCTCACTACAGCAAAAAATTCAGACCTTCATCAATGCCTGTCTGAGGCGCATCTTCAAAATCAGATGGCCAGAAAAAAATCAACAATGAGGATCTATGGATGCAAGCAGGACAGGAACCAGTGGCCAATCAGATTCTGCGGAGGAAGGGGCTGGACTGGACACACTCTCAGGAAGCCAGCATCCAGCACCACACGCCAAGCCCTGACATGGAACCCGCAGGGGAAAAGGAAGAGAGGCCGACCTCGCAGCAGCTGGAAGCCAGACACTGAGGCAGAGATAAAGAAGCAGGGGACAAACTGGACAGGCATTCAGCAAGCAGCCCAGAACTGAGTGCAATGGCGGAGTATCGTCGATGGCCTATGCTCACCCTTGAGCTATGGGCCTTAGTAAGTAAGTAACTGGCTGATGCTGGTGCAGCTTTCAATGTAATACAGAATCATGGCGTTTTGGGCCAAATCTGTTACCATGGATTCGGACCCCGAAATGAACCTCCATGGCCAAGTCAAGTAAAGCCAGTGAAAGTGTAGCGCTAGTTCCAGCACTAAACAGCTATGGCGCTGTGTGAACATAACAAGTATGAAAAACCTTTTCAATACTAATAAGAGCTTTTCTGAAACAAATGCGAACCATTGAGAGTTAAGGTTGACTGATTCATTCAGTCAGCATCAACACACATTTTACTGAAGAGAAAAATGATTTTCTTTGTGTGGATTTCTACAATCAAAGTTTCCAGTTTTTCTTTAATTGGCATCACCCAGTGGGCCACACAAAGCCTTTTCAGATTCCTGTGATCATGGCAGTCTTGGCATGTCAAAGACACATGACCCTATAAGTTTGCTGCTCAAGACCACAGAAGTTGAATGACAAGTCTCAGTAATAACCTGAATTCAGATACCCTCTGGTTTAAGTCATCTTTTGCCATCATACACAAGCTATAGTCCAGTATGCATCGAAGGTTGGCTCAAATTTTCATTGCTAACGTCATACAATGAAGCTGAGTAGGTAGACCTTCAGACTTCTGGTACACCTCTCACATCAGCCTCCTGTTTTCTTTCATTCTATGACCACGATTCTGTCAGGTTTTCAGCTCTGCCTAGCTGATCCATTTCTTGGTATGATAAAAAGATATTGTTTCTTTCTTCTGTTTGTTGTTCATTCTGACTCCTTCATAGCAGTCCAGCCAGTTTTGACTGGATGTTATTGATCACTGACTTGAATATATTCCTTTTTTTTTTTCATGCTATCTTCTTCCCCTCTTCTGAGTGCAGGCCGTGATCTTGATTGGCATTCTGGACAATCAACTGCCAAAGCAAGACTAACAGAAAGAGAGAGAGAGAGGTCCTGGCCTGCCTAACCCCAAATCTGGCCTGACAAAATTCAAGCAGCAGTTTATACACATTCTTCAAAAAAATGGACAGACTCTAATGAAAAAAGGTTTTCAGCAAATCGTACAACAACCTATTGACATGAACTGCTCTTAAAATCTTCGCAAATAAGTTGCATCATTGAAAAAGGAGTGTCAGTAACTTGTGCAGAAATTACTTTCCCACACCAATGCCTGTAAAAAAAAAAAAACTAAAGCAATGGAAAAACATCCATGATATCAAAATATGGAGTTTTGTATTATACTACCTGTTTGGCCTGGTAGACTAACCATGTCACAGCAATTCTGCCAATGGTTCTATGGTGTGTTATAGTAAGTGTGCGTTTGATACATATATGGAAGTGTACTAACCAAGTAAGGAGTGAAAACACAAACTCCCTGTGCTGGACGCATGACTACAGCTCTGTCCACCACAGTCCCCAGGTGGCGTTGCACGGATTGTCCAATTTCATTATACCATAACTAGACGTCACAACCTCTCCCACAGCTTGGCTACCGGGTCAAATTGTTCTCAGCAGCTGGGTTGGAAAGATTCACCAAAATTTAGACATCACTGGTATAATGCATCAGCAGAGCTTTCTGAATTCACACTGAGAAGAGAAGAGAAAAAGACATACCTGACAACAAACTAGAAACTCTCCCTGTTCCTGCCTCTCACTGTACTATTCATCACACTCCTGCTGTTGCTCTGTATTATTCCAGAGCAGTGTCGGTCAGTGACATTCGTTCCAGTAACCATTACTGCCAATTTACTTACAAATCAGACATTGAGAAGAGCACCATGCAAGTGGAGCAGACTGATTTTCACAGGCCCAGGAGAAAAAGCGGATGCTGAACTCAGAATGGTTGAATCAGTGATCAGAGTAAGCGTGATGGCTGCTGCCTTCTTTTTACCCAGCAGACGGGAACAGTTCACACACAGCCGCAGACTTCAACTGCATCGTCAGCCATTTTCCTGCACGTTAACCTGTGCGGCTTATTTTCCTGACAGCAACACGCTGTGTGTGTGAAGACAAGGACACAAAAAACAGTAAGCAGTCACAGGACAGGCAAATTGATAGACCAAGGGAAGCAACTCTCTTCTTCAGTAACAGGCGATCCTAACCAGCTCAGATTTGTGACATCATTGCCTGAGCCTTTCAGAACATCTGTGACCAGTAAAACAAACCCACATCAAGTCCTTGGCACTTTCAACGCATCCAGGACAGACACAACTATGTCCTAACAGAAATCCTGAGTATTACAAAGTCTGGTCACAAATGCTCACAATGCTGTTGTTGGTGGACACAGTATACTGATAATGTCCTGATGGCAATAGTCACCCACAATAACGGTTTATGCTATACCCGTCATATAAATGCTGTCCACTTTAGGATTTGAAAGACAAGTTTTTTACATACAGTGTGTGCAGAAACCTATTACACTTGTTTAACCTACCCTATTACACTTGTGTAACCTATTACACTTGTTTAACCTGTCCTATTACACTTGTTTAACCTGTCCTATTACACTTGTTTTAACCTACCCTATTACACTTGTTTAACCTGTCCTACTTCACTTGTTTAACCTACCCTATTACACTTGTTTAACCTCCTATTACACTTGTTTAACCTGTCCTATTACACTTGTGTGTAACCTACCTATTACAACTCGTTTAACCTATCCTAGTACACTTTTTTTTTAACCTACCCTATTACACTTGTTTAACCTGTCCTATTACACTTGTTTAACCTGTCCTATTACACTTGTTTAACCTACCCTATTACACTTAACCTATCCTATTACACTTGTTTACCTACCCTATTACACTGTTTAACCTGTCCCTTTTACACTGGTTTAACCTACCCTATTACACTTGTTTAACCTACCCTATTACACTTGTTTAACCTGTCCTATTACACTTGTTTAACCTGTCCTATTACACTTGTTTAACCTACCCTATTACACTTGTTTAACCTGTCCTATTACACTTGTTTAACCTACCCTATTACACTCGTTTAACCTGTCCTATTACACTCGTTTAACCTGTCCTATTACACTCGTTTAACCTGTCCTATTACACTGTTTAACCTACCCTATTACACTCGTTTAACCTACCCTATTACACTCGTTTAACCTATTCTATTACACTCGTTTAACCTACCCTATTACACTTGTTTACCTACCTATTACACTTGTTTAACCTACCTACTACACTTGTTTAACCTGTCCTATTACACTTGTATATCCATCAACTGCTAGATGTGTTGGGTAAGTCTTAGTGCAGTTATAGTACAACAACAAGGTGACGCTAATAGTTAATGACAATACCAAAAGCATTTGAACACGGATTTCATAGCACTGCTTAAATTTCTGTGATCTCTAATTCCTTTTTAAACAAAGCAAAACACATTAAAAAAAAAAACAAACATGTAATATTCTGAAATGTTGCCACAGAATAAAATTTACATCCTTCAAGAGATACAGTGTTTTCATGAATATCATGTAAAAATATATCTCCCCCCCCCCCCCCCCCCCCCCCCCCAAATCAGTATGTCACTTTCTCTTGGGCTATGTCAACATGTTGAAACTAACAGGGACTGGTGTCCAATGACCAAGCCATAACACTCAGTAGAGTATATCAGCTGACAGTCAGCATCAGCGTCAATCACACAAATTTCATCATAAAACACATCTGGCAAGACTCGAAACTGTTTTTTTACCAAAATAAATGTCTTTGGGTTTTCATATCTGTAGAGTCAGGTTTTTTTTTTTTTTTTTCTCTCTCTCTCGCTCACTTAAAATTTTCATAATCTAAGAACATTTTCATGATCTAAGTATAATGTTATGTTCATAAAAATATAATTTTTTTCGTTTTGCACAGAGTGTGCTGACAAACATTGCTCAGCATTTCATTTCCAGCTGGTATTAGTAGACTGTGTGAAGAGTAACTCCATCCTGAAAGAAACTTTCATACACGGGGAAAGTAGTATTTACTGGCATCACTATCAGCCAAAGCAAAGCACAGAGACCATGTGTTTTTAATCTGTGATGACAGGAAACCTCTTCTTGACCAGGGAAAAAAAAGTCCATTTTGAATCAAATAAATCAAAAACACACTTGGAGGAAGAAGTTGGCTTCAGCAGCATATTACGCTCGTCTTTGACATTTCCCCATATTTGGTGTGTGTGGTCCAGCTGACTACAGTCTGTCTGTCTTTTTCCTTTCTCTCCTATGGCACCATGACAGGCAGCAGGTCTTGCGCAGCCTGAGGGGGGACAGTGTGTAGAGGCAAGCCTCCGCCATGCACTGAAAGCTGAAGATCAGTACTGATTTAATGAGAAAGCTGAAGATCAGTACTGGTTTAATGAGAAAGCTGAAGATCAGTACTGGTTTCATGAGAAAGCTGAAGATCAGTACTGGTTTAATGACAAAGCTAAAGAAGACTGCAGATTTAATGAGAAAGCTGAAGAAGAGTGCAGATCTAATAAGAAAGCTGAAGAAGAGTGCAGATTTAATGAGAAAGCTGAAGAAGAGTGCAGATTTAATGAGAAAGCTGAAGATCAGTGCAGATCTAATAAGAAAGCTGAAGAAGAGTGCAGATTTAATGAGAAAGCTGAAGAAGAGTGCAGATTTAATGAGAAAGCTGAAGATCAGTACTGATTTAATGAGAAAGCTGAAGAAGACTGCAGATTAAATGAGAAAGCTGAAGATCAGTACTGATTAATGAGAAAGCTGAAGAAGACTGCAGATTTAATGAGAAAGCTGAAGAAGAGTGCAGATTTAATAAGAAAGCTGAAGAAGAGTGCAGATTTAATGAGAAAGCTGAAGAAGAGAGCAGATTTAATGAGAAAGCTGAAGATCAGTACGGATTTAATGAGAAAGCTGAAGATCAGTACTGATTTAATGAGAAAGCTGAAGAAGAGTGAAGATTCAATAAGAAAGCTGAAGAAGAGTGCAGATTTAATGAGAAAGCTGAAGAAGACTGCAGATTTAATGAGAAAGCTGAAGAAGAGTGCAGATTTAATGAGAAGCTAAGAAGAGTGCACATTTAATGAGAAAGCTGAAGAAGAGTGCAGATTTAATGAGAAAGTTGAGGAAGTGTAAATTTAATGAGACGGCTGAAGAAGAGTGCAGATTTAATGAGACGACTGAAGAAGAGTGCAGATTCAATGAGAAAGCTGAAGAAGAGTGCAGATTTAATGAGATGGCTGATGAAGAGTGCAGATTTAATGAGAAAGCTGAAGAAGAGTGCAGATTTAATGAGAAAGCTGAAGAAGACTGCAGATTTACTGAGAAAGCTGAAGAAGAGTGTAAATTTAATGAGAAAGCTGAGGAAGAGTGTGATTTAATCAGAAAATGAAGAAGACTGCAGATTTACTGAAAGTCCTTCACAGAACAACAAGAGCTGAAGAGAAGTACAGTGTAGATGAATGCCTACACAAAGCACTGAAAGCTGGAAGAAAGTACAAAAGAAAGCAATCAAGTTTTATGCTTTAATCTGCCAGTTACAGACTCAAGAGGCCATTGCTTTTGCTTCCATTTGCTGCAAGAGTAACTGCTCTGTAACAAAGTCACCAACCCAGAATGAGAGAGGCAAACCATGGTCCGAATCTTAACCCAGCACAATGCTTTCAACTTCATCTTTTCCAAGTTCTACTCTTGAGCACAACTCTGTACACTTCAATGTCCACTGTGTTGGTGTATTCAGCCTGACCGCCTGTTTGAAAGTTGTCGTTTGGGGCATTTGCATAACTGACTCCACAACACCAGGGTAAATACAGTCACAGAATGGGCCCCTCGTGGGACAAATGGAGTATTCTGAATGAACAGAACTGAGGTACCAATACACAGCACTTTAAAGAAGACATGACAGGAAACCATGTTTGCAACTGGGTGAAGAGAAAAAGGGAAATGGTGGCAAGGAAGTTTGAATGCAAGGCAGGCAGATTTCTCTCCCATGAGCTTATCCTGCATGAGCGACGTGCGGATTGTGGGTGCAGGGTCATGTACATGATCAACACCCTTCAGGTGGTTTCTGGCCACTGTGGCCTGACCTGAGACAGTACAAAAAGTCAGGCTGGTTTCTGGCCACTGTGGCCTGACTGAGGGACAGCACAAAGTCAGGCTGGTTTCTGGCCACTGTGGCCTGACCTGAGAGACAGCACAAAGTCTTGGTGTCACTGACCCATGATGCTCTTTCCATCTTTTTCATCACAAGGATTGCTTTCCCTAAAGAAGAATACTGTGTACAGAACTTTCTAAGCAGAAGTTTCATGGCAAGATTTTGAAGTGCAACTTCCTTTGCCCCATACCCCTTGTTCTGTGCTGCTCTGCAATGACCCAAGATGTAGGCAAGGCTTCCCCGCCTCTGACCACTTCATCCAGCCAGCCTGGGAGCAGCATCCATTTACGTGTTCATGAACACGAGCAGTGCCTTGGTCTGTCTCACCATGCCTTTTTCCTGTCTTTAGACACGACTCACAGAATGGGGGGTACTCACCCCACCAACCAACTTTCCTGTACCCAGGTAAGACTCACAGATGGGGGGGGGGGGGGGGGGGGGGGGGGGGGGGGGTACTCACCCCACCAACCAACTTTCCTGTACCCAGGTAAGACTCACAGAATGGGGGGGGGTACTCACCCCACCAACCAACTTTCCTGTACCCAGGTAAGACTCACAGAATGGGGGGTACTCACCCCATCCAACAACTTTCCTGTACCCAGGTAAGACTCACAGAATGGGGGGTACTCAACCCACCCAACAACTTTCCTGTACCCAGGAAGGACTCACAGAATGGGGGTATCCACCCCACCCAACAACTTTCCTGTACCCAGGTAGGACTTACAGAAGGTGGGAAACCACCCCACCAACCAACTTTCCTTCACTCAGTTAAGAGTCATAGAAACTGGGTAACCACCCCACCATGCAACTTTACTGTATTGGGGTAGACCCAGCAGACCCTGGCAACATTCCCCAAAGAAACTTCCTCTGTCTCTGCCAATTTGCCCACTGGTCATTTTGTGGTTTGCATGAAGGATGAGTTTTCTCATGGTCAAAGCGCTCTGTTGTCACTTGCACTTAGATGAGGGGTTTTCTGTTCTACCTCTGGTGTCTACAAGTCCATTTTCTTATAGCAGAGAAGAAAATGTAATCGTCAGTGCATGATGGCAAAGGCAGACACTGATGTTACACTGACACCTCTCAATTCCACAAAAACATCTGATGCACACTTACAAAAAGTGGTCCCTATCTTCACGTCCCAGTCAACACCTTTCTCTCTTTATTAGCTATGATTCTCAGGCAGCATAGTTTGGTTTTGTCACACATATAAAATTCAACTCTAAATCCTGTACTGAACTTACAACTTTACTTGTTTGTTTTTCTTTTTCATCCATATATAATGCAAAAATTAATTTCAACCCCTTTTTTTTTTACGAGCACAATATCTTAAACAAAACATCTCCCTCTCATGTATGACTGATGAACCCTGGCATTCACGAAGTATGTAATCTTATTCATGGAAACATTGACACAAAAGTTGATACACACTCCATGATACACACTACATGCACTGCCATGTTTGCCTCAACAGGAAGACCTCCATGGTTCACTGTGAACAAGTCACCAGACACCTCTACCACACCTCACACAGCGGGGCAGCCTAACACACAAGGGGCAAGTGACAACGATTCAGCGTATTAGTTAGCACTGCTTTCATGGCACACACTGCAGCATGGCGGATGTCCCCCCAAAATGGGACAATTTCTTAGAGCAACGAGGAGCATTACTGAACAGCCAGGAAGCAAATTGTACAACAGGATCACCCAACAGAGAGAGAGAGACTAGAATCCACATAAAACACAAGTCAGTTCACCACACCACAAGACAGACAGAGCTTGGCAAAGAACACAGCTCCAGTCTCTGCCATCATTGTAGTATTGTAGGATGTTTTTTTTCCCCTTCTTTTTGATAATTCTCAAGTTTCTCTGGACACCAGCAAAAACTGCTGTCTTCAATAAATTACAGTCTCTGTCTTGTGCACACTGTAAGCGTCCTGTCCCACGAGGACCACTGCACTGGGCGAAGCGCAGGCCCCATCAGAAGACCACCCAGCTCCGTCAGCCTGGTCTGCTTTCCCATGAGGTCACAGTCATTCCCACAGCCGCTGGCCGAAGGTCCAGTTCGTCTGTTCCCAATGTCTTCTACTCTTTGATAGTGCGTCCACTCAAAATGGCCTCATAAGAGTTGGACTCCCTTTCCTGCTTCACCTATTAGAACCCTATACTCTCAACCAGTCTTAAGACCCGGCAAAATATTCTTGAGTACATTGTCTATCTCTTTCTCAATCCCTCTCTCTCTCTCTCTCTCACACACACACACACACACACACACACAAATAGGATGACACAAAAGCTAAAAGCTGTGTATGACTAGGAGAGGATTTCAGTCTCTCAGACCTTCTGGACGGAACATCATATACCTGTAACTCTTAGACCTAAACATCCAAACAGAATCTGAGCAGAATGTGTTGCCTGGGTGCTAGGTGTGCTGTTCCCTGGATTTTATCACTACTACTGCCTTAACTTCATTAACAAAACAGCAACTGACATCTTACTAACAACACACGCCATATGGGAACAGACATTAACAGGACCAACAATTCAGGAACAGGCCATTTGGGAACATGTGAAGTAGGAGTGGGCCCACTGGGAACACACAAATCAAAAGGTGGATCAGGAACAGGTCAATCTGGATGACGGCAGCGACGCGGCGTCAGGAAAGCACTCCACGCCTGGGCAGCCACCAGCTCCACTGTACACCTAACAACAACACCACCACCTCACTGCCCTGCATGGCCATCAGGGTCCGCAACAACAGGTCCCAGCAGTGCTATGCCCAGACAGAGGGAAGGACAGTCAGGAATCTGTCCTGCTGTCGGTTCTCAGTCCTACACGTATGGTTAGCATTGTCATGCCCCTTCTATTGTGCTCCAAGTCACCATCCCACATACCACACACAATGTGTTAGTGACCTCACACCTGCTCACAGTGCTACAGATCGTCAGTCTCACACACAAAACACACCAGGACTTCTCTGTCCACAGAAAGAGTCTGAAGCAGTGTTTCTCCTCCCTGACCCCCCCCCCCCCCCCCCCCCCATGATAAAGGTCGCACGAGCCGAATCCCATCCTTCGCAACGACCGAAGATGGCCGGCAGAGTATGATGTGACACAGCTGTCAATGCGTTCTGTGCGGAGGACAGATCAGGAAACACATGTGGACCAACACATCCCATCCCTACTTGACCATGACACACTGACACACCATCTGTCTGCCGACGGCACATATACACAACACGTCATCACCTATGACCATAGTCCACGGCTACTCCCACTTGCTGTGAGTGCTCCCCCCCCCTCCTCCGCCTGGTCTTCTTTCACGTCAGGGTAGGTGGGCATGTGCACGGACACCACGTCGTTTTCCACCTTGTAGGACGGGAAAAAACCCGGACTTCCCGGTCTTTCTCAGCGTGCCCTTGGAGTAGCCGTTCCAGTGGTTGCCAGCGATGCCCAGCAGGTCGCCCACCTCAAAGGTCAGTTCGTCGGCCCCCTTTCCCTGGTGGGACTCCACCGCTCGTAGGTTGTGGGCGTTCTGACCGCCATAATAAAACACGTCGTCCAGAGAACGGAAGTAAGAGGAAGCGTCCCCATGCATGGTCTGCATGAGTTCATAGGCCACACGACACACCTGTCAACACATGACACACCTGTCAGCATACGACACATCCATTACCACACAATACACCTGTCAACACATGACACACCTGTCAACACATGACACACCTGTCAGCATACAACACACCCATCACCACACGACATACCTATCACCACGTGACACACCTGTCAACACACAACATACTGTCACCACATGACACATCTATCACCACATGACACACCTGTCAACACAACACACCTGTCACCACATGACAAACCTGTCAACACATAACACACCTGTCAACACATGACAAACCTGTCAACACATGACATGCCTGTTACCACACAACACACCTGTCAGCATATGACACACCTGTCAGCATATAATACACCCATCACCACACGACACACCCATCACCATATGACACACCTGTCAACACATAACACACCTGTCACCACATGACACACCTATCAACACACAACACACCTGTCAATACATGACATGCCTGTCAGCACACAACACATTTATCACTGCGTGACATGCCTGTCAGCACATGACAACCAGTCAACACATGACACACCTATCATCACATGACATGACTGTCAACAAACAACACACCTATCATCACATGACACACCTGTCAACACACACAGCACACCTATCACCACATGACATGCCTGTCAACACACAGCACACCTATCACCACATGACATGCCTGTCAACACGCAACACACCTATCACCATATGACATACCTGTCAACACTGTTTTTAATGGGTTGGGAGAGGTTTTGCTTTTAATCCTTTTTTTAACATATATACGTGGTAGTTTGGAACGTGTGTGAAAGTCCTGAGATAACCTCTGCTGTTGACGGGACTATAATTTTAATCTTAATCTTAATCTTAAAACCTGTCAAACACACAACACACCTATCACCATATGACACACCTGTCAACACGCAACACACCTATCACCATATGACACACACCTGTCAACACACAACACACCTATCACCATATGACACACCTGTCAACACACAACACACCTATCACCATATGACACACATATCAACACACAACACACCTATCACCATGTGACACACCTGTCACACACACAAATCACCGTATGACACACCTGTCAACACGCAACACACCTATCATCACATGACATGCCTGTCAACACACAGCACACCTATCACAATATGACACACCTGTCAACACACAACACACCTATCACCACATGAAATATTTGTCAACACGACACACCTGTCACCACATCTATCACCACATGACATGCCTTTCAGCACATGACACACTTGACAGCTGAAAACACCTGTCAGAACATTATAGCTGTCAGCAAACGAAACACCTGCCAGTACATGACACACTTGTCGACGCACAAAACGCATGTCAACCAATGAAACATCTGCTAGCACATACATCACCAGTCAGCATGTCACACTTGTCAACACATGACACAACTGTAAGCTAACAACACACCTGTCAACACAGCACATGTCACACCCATCAGTAAACGACACACCTGTTCCCACACAAAAACACTTGTACATGGCACACTTGTCGGCACATGGCACACCCATTAACACAGGACACATCTGGCAGCACAGCACATGACAACACACTCATCAGCACATGACACACCTGTCTGTACACAAACAAACACAACAGTCAGCACATGACAGACACACCTGTCAGTACACAACAGACATACCTGTCTGTACACAACAAACACAGCAGTCAGTACATGACAGACTCACCTGTCTGTACACAACAACACTTCTGTCAGTACACGACAGACACACCTGTCTGTACACAACACACACTTCTGTCAGTACACGACAGACACACCTGTCTGTACACAACACACACTTCTGTCAGTACATGACAGACACACCTGTCTGTACACAACAACCACTTCTGTCAGTACACGACAGATGCACCTGTCTGTACACAACAACCACTTCTGTCAGTACACGACAGATACACCTGTCTGTACACAACAGACACTTCTGTCAGTACACGACAGATACACCTGTCTGTACACAACAGACACTTCTGTCAGTACACGACAGATACACCCTCAACAAACACAGCAGTCAGCCCATACACAGACACACTTGATAGTACATGACAACAGACACACCTATAAATACAACAGACACACATGTCAGTTCATGGCAGATACATCTGGAAGTACAAAACAGACACAACTCTCACCACATGACAACACACCTGTCAGCACACACACACACACACCTCTCACAACACTCACTTCGGCCCTCTGAATATACAAACACTACCAAAGCGAATACACCCATATCACCACAGTCATATAACCATACTACCCAAATGAATATTCCCACACTATCTACATGAATATACATGCTCTCATCGAATGTCCATTGCGAGCAAGGATGATATTAATAACACCTTAGAAGAACACCACCCAATGAATATACACACACTATTTAAGGAACACACACACACACACACATTCTACCCCACAAAAGATGGCCACACACCTATCTAAAACCACTCACCTTCTGTGACTATACCATTCCCATAGTGAACACCTTCTGTGACTATACCAATCCCAAAGTGAACATCTTCTGCGACTATACCATTCCCATAGTGAACATCTGCTGTGACTATACCATTCCCATAGTGAACATCTTCTGTGACTATACTATTCCAAGTCATAGTGAAGACACTCATACCATCCCATTCTGCATCCACTCACTACCCTGACAATGCACACTACACGGTGAACATAACACACCAACCCCCTGGACATGTGTACACACTAGCCAGACAACATATACACACTGGCCCAATGGACAATATATACATATCAATCTTGTAACTACTACTATTCTCCCCATTCCGCCGCCATCAATAACCAATCCACCTTTTTCTGCTTCTCTTGGCTGACTCTTGTTCCCATGTGCAATATTTGGGAAGCTTTGTGTATCAAGACATGCCATTTGAGAACAGCAGTGTTTGCCCAAGTTGCTGTCATGGTAAATCTGTTTTGATTCGCATGTAGAGTATTAATTAAACAATGATACTTTGGATCTATGTTGAGGGTGACAATGAATGACAGTGACCGCGGACCATCCATTCAACACAGTTGCAGACAATTTAGTGACCCAACAACATCTGAATTGATGACGCTGGCTTAGTGAGCCTGTGTTGACTATGCAGGCACACTTGGTTCACTTCCCCCTTCTGGAGCCGTCTGTTGGAAGACCAGTTGGCTTCCAAAGTATGCATGGATTCTTTATTTCCGAAAAAGAGTGAGAGACCACAAAGGTCAATTATAACACAACACCCACAGCAAACTACATCTCCATCTGGAACTTTGTACAAAATTTGGTACCATTCAGATGCAAGACTGGGGTGGGAATGTTTGTTAGGAAAGTAACCAACGTCAAATTTTCATTTGACAGTTTTGGAAAAAAAGCTGATTGTAACAGAAATGCTATGCTAAAACAATTTGGTTGTTCAAAAGGTTTTTTTTTTTTTTTAATGTTGGAATTATATAATCATGCTAGGAAAATATTTGCAAAGAGGCTTTTCAATTTTTTTTTCTTCCTCAAAAAAACATGCACACAAAAGAAAAGACATATATGTATCATAATAATTGTACAAAAACACAAAAGGCAGGCACAATAAGAGAACAGACATGCATGCATGCCCCCCCCCCCCCCTCCCAAAAAAAAAAAAAAAAAAAAAAACATCAACAACAACAACAACAAAAGAAACAAACAAAACACACAAAACAGAGAGAGAGAAAAAAAAAAAAAAAAAGTCGCAGACACACACACATGAACATACATGAATTGAATTATATGCAGGATATATATGCGTAACTACACACACACACACACACACACACACACACACACACACACACACACACACACAACACACAAATGAGTAGCGTCAAAAAAAAAAAAAAAACAAAAAAAAAAAAAAAAAAAAAAAAAAACAAGGGGTGGCAGGCGCGAGATGCTGAAAGAGAGAGGGGGAAAAAATGTTAAGATGGGTAATTACACAAAAGTTGGGACCATGTGTACATATATAAGCATTGTTTTTAAAAAAAAAAAAAAAAAAAAAAAAAGTCACAATAAAGCTAGGAAATGATAGAGGGATAGGGGGAAACCAGGTTTTGTCAAATTGATCTGAATCATAGTTCAGAAAGGCTAAGTATTTTTCCAATTTAAATCTATAGCTTAAGATTGTTAGGAAAACATGAAGGTCTGGGTGGTTATTTTGTAGTTTACATTTGTAAACATAAAACTTTGCAAACAGCAGAATAAAGTTAAGAACTTTGTCAGTTTCCACATTATGTTTCACTCCAAACAGAACTAACTCTTTCAAAAAAAAAACAGATTAGCGCAGTGCTGACATTTATCCATTAGCAGGTTTTGAAGATTTCTCCAAAACCGCTGCACAATATTACAGTCAAAAAGCATGTGTGTAATCGTCTGTTGTTCATGATCACAAAAGTTACATGATGGTGAATCAACAATTTTGCATTGAAATAGGTATTTCTGGGTTGGCAGCAATCTATGTAGAAGTCGACATTGGAACCATCTAAGCTGGACGTCAGTAGAGACTTTGTAACTTTGAAGGAATATTGTTTCCAATTCAGATTTTTAAAAAGATTATTCCATTATTAATAGCAGCGGGAGAGGCATTATTTTCATTTAAAGTTTTTTTTTGTACATATTTGTTGCCTCTTTAATGCAAAACCAGGCTTTTTGGTCTAAGAGTTTATATTGGTTAGTTATGATAATATTAAGTTTTTGGCAATAGTTGCGAATGGCATTTATTATGCCTTCATACAAGAGAAAGTTTGTTCTTATACCTTGATAATTAATTAAAAATTCATGGAAGGTCATCCAATGCCATTTTCATTAATCAAGTGTTTAATGAAGAAAATGCCATACTTACACCATTCCTGTACAAAAATAGCTTTTTTATCTCTTAAGATTTTAATATTGTAATGAATACACTCTGACATGAAGTCATGTACTGTGGTCGGGCAGCACTTTGAACACAGTTTCTTGTAGTGTTTCATCACATCATTCCAGAATGGGTTATTGACCTCTTGCATAATAACATTAGCAAATTCAGCACCAAAGTTTTTCATACTGTCCAGCTTAAGGAACATATAATGGTAAATTTCCCGCCAACCCGACTCATACGTTAATCTTCTCAGCCAACTTATCTTCATAGAAGAAATGAAATTTTTTACATTTAACATTTTTAGTCCACCCTCAGAGTACTGCTTTTGAACCACAGATTTTTTTTTTATTTACTTTTTTTACCGTTCCATAAGAAACTATACAATTCTTTTTCTAAAGCAACTATAAAATCCTCTGGGGGGTCTGGTAGGTTAATCAATAAATGAACAATTTTAGAAAATGCCAAAGTTTTAATAACAGTTATTTTTCAAAAAGGAGTTATATTTTTTTTTTTTCCAAAAAGCTAGGACTCTTTTTATTTCAAAAAGTTTATCTTCAAAATTAATCTGTACAATAATATTTGTGTTAGTGGTGGATTTGATACCAAGAATTTTGAAAGTACCTGGATCCCAAACAAAATTTTTGTCTCTCATAAATCTAATTCCACAATTCTTTCTACTCCCCAACCATACTACTTGTGACTTGTCAAAATTGATTTTTAAACCTGAAATTTGTGAAAATTTAGTAAGGACAGATACCACCTCATTAAAAGATCTTTCTGAACCGTCTAGACATAAACTAGTGTCGTCAGCAAATTATGACAGTAATGTTTCCTTGTTAACAACTTTAATTCCTTTAATATCTCATTAGAGCGAATCATTAATGACAGGACCTCAGCACAAGTTAGGTATAGATAAGGGGATAATGGGTCCCCCTGCCTCACCCCTCTCTCAATCGGAAACCACGGGGAGTACTGGCCATTGACAGAAATACAGGTAGAAATTTGTGAATAAAATGTTCTTATCCAATTTATTAAGTCAGGTCCAAACTTGAAAAATTTAAGACAGTTATGTAAGAATGACCATGAGACACTATCAAACGCCTTCTCAAAGTCAACTAAAAAGAGCATACCTGGAATATTTTCCTTATCAGTGTACAATAACATTTCATACATCAACCTTATATACTCTCCAATAAATTTGCCCTTCAAAAAGCCTCTTTGACTCTCATGTATAATGTTTGGAAGAACGCTTTTCAATCGATTGGCAACACAAGCAGAAGCTATCTTATATGTGGTGTTCAACAAAGAGATGGGGGCGCCAGTTTTTCACAAATCTTTTCGGCTTCCCTTCCTTGGGGATACATATTATGGTTCCCTGTCGCTGGGTAGTTGATAATTGGCCTTTAGCAAAACCTTCATTTATTGAACGTAAAAGGAAAGTTCCAATATCTACAAAGAAAAACTTAAAAAATTCAACGGTAAACCCATCAGGCCCAGGGCTCTTAAAATTTTTCATCTGTTTCAGAACCGTAGCTGCCTCTTCTAGTGTAATCAACCCCTCTAATGAGGAGCTCTCCTCCTTGGATAATACTGAAGCATCTGGAAGCTCTTCAGAAATATTTATATCAGTTACATCGCTAAAGCTGTATAATTGTTCATAAAAATTTTTTTATCTCAAGGAGGATATTTTTTTTGTTAAGAAATGACTGAAACCATCCTCTTTTTTTCTAAAAAAGGGATAGGTTTATCAAGAAAATTTCTATTTTCCTGAGAGCAAAAATATTATTCACTTTTTCCCCTTGACTTAGCCAGTTAACTCCCGAGCGCATTGCCATGCCTTCAAGTCTGTGATTCCTGATTTCTTGCAATTCTGTTTTTAGGTTTTCTATGAGGAGGAATTGTTTCTTCTTGTAAATTCTGTTCAATGTTTTTTATTTTTGTTTCTAGGTCATGTTCTCTTTGAGTATCCATTTTTTTCTTATAAGTACTATAAGAGATTGTTTTGCCTCTTATTTCAAGCATTAATGTCTCAAAAAAGAGCTGATCTTCAATTTGAAAAAGAGAGGTTTTCATTACTAATGTTATGCATATTATCTAAGTTGTATACAGGTAATGCATACTGTTTCTTAATATCGTTGATCAGTTCTCTAATTTTTGAAACATATTGCTTATCTCTTAATAAACTATTGTTGAATTTCCAAAAAGGTCAATCACGTTTGAAATGATTTTTTAAAAAAAAGCAATGTGACAAGAGAATGATCTGATCGATATCCAGGATCTATGCAAACATCATTAACTTCCATCATTAATTCTTCAGTGATCATAAAGTAGTCAAGTCTTGCTTGTTTATAAGAGTTAAATTTCCGCCATGTATAGTTCCTTTTTTTTGGGTATAATTCTCTGTAAACATCGAATAGATTGTATTTTGTCATTATATCATTGATTTTTGCTCGGGTTCTTGGCCGATTGGTGACACTTGTATAATTTCTAACATCCATTTTTAAATTAAGGGCACAATTCCAGTCTCCAGTTATAATTACATGTTGGTTGCCAAAGCTCTCAATGAGTTCACAAACAAACACTATCGAAAAATTTGGGGCTATCACCACTGCCAGGCCTGTATAAGTTCACCAAAGTAAACCTTTTTTTTTAAGAATTGAACATTCATAACAATGTAACACCCATGCTGGTCTCTTATAACATCATGTATCTTGTACTCAAAGTTATTATTAAAAAGAATAGCGACACCATTTTTGTTAGTTTCTGTATCACACAGCCATACATTATAACCCCAGCTGGCTCGGATAAAATTCTCAGAGTCTTCCTTTAAGTGTGTCTCTTGAAGACAGTAAACATGAGCTGCTTTTTTTCCTCAAAAAATCAAACACATCTTTCCTTTTTTTACTATTATTTATACCATTACATTCAAAGAACAAATTTTAAATGAACTATCCTGTGCATTTTGAGTTTTGGCAAGAAAGGTTAAAGTAGTAAACAGATAATAGCAATAAAAAAAGGTCTACAAAAGAAAAAAGTAAGAAATACTCCAAAAGTGTTGCTAACACTAGAGAGACACGCTTTGTGAAATACAGTGATGTCGCACATCCCCAAAGTTTAACAGAAGCTGCCTCGGCCTCAACCTTCCAATGTAATAATAAGCAAATTTTCACATCCATCATTAATATCAACATCTTATAAATGCACAAATAAAGTGTACATGTCACAGTTCCAGTCTCACCCGCACACACAAGCCTACCACCTTGATATGAAGAAAATGAAAACGTAATGTACAACATAAAGACCAACTACAAAGCAATGACATAAAACACACACACACACACACCAACCTGTTATATAAGGGCCCACTGCCTACTCCAAACGAGCACTGAAGCCTACTACTACTACAAAAGCTAGCGCGATGGGAAAAAAAGAAAGAAAAACAAACAAACAAACAAACAAAAGAAACACCTTCAAACAATACGTGTCTTGATCATCTTGTATGACTGTCTAACACATGATCAAATATTTACTATCCCTTCATACAATCACATTTTCTGTGAGCAAAGACCAAATACAAACATATGAAAAGAAAAAAAAAAAAAAAAAAAAAGAAGAAGAAGAATAGTACCACAAGACTGCGTTCTCTAACTTACTTTTGCCCACAACTACCTTCGACGCAAGGACTGCTCCCCTGACTTGCCAATCCCAAAAGACCTTCACCCCCAGATGTAAACATAGACAAGTGGGAGGAAAGCAAAACAAAACAAAAAAAGGAAACGCCAAAGTCGTTATAAAAAGCGCACAGATACAGAAATGCATCGAGTAGCTTCTACATTACAAACCTTTAAGAATCTTAGACATTCACACTAATGATTTTAAGTGGAAAATAATCACAGCTGGTTAAATTAATTTGGTCTACTTACAGTTCAAGCAGACGACACAATGTCAAAGCAAAGGTGAAAGTGATGGCGTGACACACATAAGAAGAAAGTAACCAATCTATCGCAGTTGCCTAAATTCGGCAAGAGATTTCACTGTCAAGATTCATCCGGTCACCGTCTTCACCACTACTGCACCGTTCTTCGTCCATGCCTGCTGGCAAATGTCCCTCTCGTTCTGCACTGAACATAGCAGCTGATAGGCCCGTGGGGTCAGATCTCCCACCATAGTGACCCGGTTCCTTTCAACTTCTGTTCAAAAGTTCTGATAAATAATGTAACAGAAATGCTATGCTAAAACAATTTGGTTGTTCAAAAGTTCTGATAAATAAGCTATCCCAGTAAATAACACACACTACCCTAGACAACCGGACATTATTTCAGTGAATCAAGATGCCACAGACACCATTGATGTTTATTCACACTCCCCACATGTCTTCGCTTGCTGTCTTGGGGTGCCCTTGGACTGAGACTTTTGTCCCTAGTGGTGCAAGTATCACCCACAGGTGCTCTGGCTCTGGGGGTCACACCATCCTGCCGTGGACAGAGACTTTTGTCCCTAATGTGCAAGTATCACCCACAGGCGCTCTGGCTCTGGGGGTCACACCATCCTGCCGTGGACAGTGACGTTTGTCCCTAATGGTGCAAGTATCACCCACAGGCGCTCTGGCTCTGGGGGTCACACCATCCTGCCTCTACTGAATCAGTGTATGGACTTTCCAAATTCTTGTAAAAGTGGGTGTGGGAGTGGGGTGGGGTGGAGCGGGAAGGATTCGTTTTCATCTACCATCACACAGCACAGGAACGGGATACCTGATCTTGCAGTGCTACTCTACAAATAGTTTCTCCCAACACAATTTACTGTCAGAGCCGAATCATCACCATACTCAGGCTTGCTTGACAGTTTTTTTTTTTTACACAGAGTCAGAAGTCCCTGCTACTGTTCCCATGTATAGGCATGTCGACAAAGACACAGATGCAGCCAGATGTCATTTCATGTGCAAGAGTTAGTAAGAGTTTGTTGCTCTTTGATCACAGCACAATAACACCATGGTTATAGATCGCAAGTGCAATTAACATGCAAAATCTTCCGTTTTCAGATACTTTTTTTTTTTTTTCAGATTAGTGTCTTGATCATATTTCACCATACTGGGTACAAAATACAGCAAAATTGTCTGCTTAAACAGGTCTGTGAATTTCATGCAGGATATGCAAGTCGACTCTAGACAGGTGTAAGCAATGGGTCTGTTGACAAGATCTGATACTCCCTGTGTGTTGTTGGTGAAGGACTTCATGTTCATATCACAGTCTCTTTTCTTCAACATTTTTTTCCACATTTGTGAACATTCATCTGTAAAAACCTGTTTTTATTGACAAAAAAAATTGCCATGTCATTGTCCTCATAGCAAAGGAGTATACATTATCTACGAAGGGTAACAAATGTTGTAGCAGCATCACCATCACTACATCTACATCTATGACAGTGGTAGTGGCCACAGCAGCATTCTCATCATCATCTTTACATAATCATACCTCATGACAGCAGAAGAGGTGAAGATGGACCTACCTGTGAGGAGAAAGTACAGACCAGGTAGTTGGACAAGGACAGGAAGTGGATATCCATGATGACCCCTCTCAGTGAACTGTCCGTGTACCGTGACCCCAGCGCGGCAGAGCGAGAGATCCCATTGTCGCTGATGAACTCGTAGTTGCTGTATCTGTCAAAGCCACACACTACATGCCACAGACTGATAACTGATTTCCCAACAGCCTTAAAAACGGGGTCTGTAAAGATGAGTCTTTTACAGGGAAGTAAATTTGGTACATCAAAGCCTCCCTAAGAACACACACACACACACACACACACACACACACACACACACAAAACCCAAAAAAAGTCAAAACAGAATCTTAAATGGCAGGAAATCTTATCTGGGAGGCATATATGTAACACAGACATGGTGTAAACTGTTCTAGAACAGTAATCTACAAGGGAGGGATGGAACCATCACTGTGAGGTATTATGATGGTTAGGTTGAAGATTAAAATCCCAAACCCTGAGATCTGCTGAGACAGCGAACTGTTACAGGCTCACTCAACAGATTTAAACACAATGACACAGCATCTCATCTCTCAATATTTAAAAAATCTATAATGTTTGATTTTTCAATGTTCAAACAGATTTTTCATGTGTACTTTTTATATACATTTCTGCAATTCTTTCAAAAACATCATCGTTAAATTCCAACAAAGAAAGGCCTGTGAACGGTATGAATGCTTTCCAAAGAATGTCCTGGCACTGGGAACAACTGGCCGACTGCTCCTCAAAGTCATGTTTCCTCCCTCATGTCAACACATTCCATGTTGGATCACTCTGCTGTCACAGGCGCTGAATGTGAGTGGATGAAGCTGTCCTTTGTATGTAGTCTGTATGGCACATGGCACGTTTTTTAATGTAAACAGTATGCTATTCAGAAAACTGTCACTGTGTGAATAGAACGCTATTCAGAAAACTGTCACTGTGTGAACAGAACGCCATTCAGGAAATTGTGAACAGTACACCATTCAGAAATCTGTCACTGTGTGAATAGTACACCATTCAGAAATCTGTCACTGTGTGAATAGAATGCCATTCAGAAAGCTGTCACTGTGTGAATAGAACGCCGTTCAGGAAACTGTCACTGTGTGAGTAGAACGCCGTTCAGGAAACTGTCACTGTGTGAATAGAACGCCATTCAGAAAACTGTCACTGTGTGAATAGAACGCCATTCAGAAAACTGTCACTGTGTGAATAGAACGCCATTCAGAAAACTGTCACTGTGTGAATAGAACGCCATTCAGAAAACTGTCACTGTGTGAATAGAACGCCATTCAGAAAACTGTCACTGTGTGAACAGAACGCCATTCAGAAAACTGTCACTGTGTGAATAGAACGCCATTCAGAAAACTGTCACTGTGTATCCAGAATTCTGTGATGTTGGTCAAGCTTTAAACTAGACCAATCAACCAAACTGTTTGTTGGATGGTTTCACTGAGGGGTTAAAGGTTGCAGATTTCAGACTTCCTTTCTTTTTCTCTTTGTGAGCGCGAGTGTTGTCAAGCCAACGCCATGACAACCAACTGAAGAACCTTGACCTGCCTCAGGATATGCAGTCCTGATGGTGTGGTGATAGTGTGTGACCCTGATCTGCCCAGGATATGCTGTCCTGACAGTCTGGTTGTGGAGTGTGACCCTCCCTCTCTTCATGCACCTTTTGACAAAGACACGTGGAACTGCTGAAGGAGAAATCTGTCTGAGTGATACGGAGTGAGCGGCAACCTCTTCTGTAACATCGCATGCATTCCCCCACTCTGTTCTCAACGTGGTTCACTGGTGGACAATCCACTGTTGACAAGGTTCACTTGTGACAATCTGTTCTCAACATGGTTCATTGGTGACAATCCACTGCTGACAAAGTTCACTTGTGACAATCTGTTCTCAACATGGTTCATTGGTGACAATCCACTGCTGACAAGGTTCACTTGTGACAATCTGTTCTCAACGTGGTTCATTGGTGACAATCTATTGATGACAAGGTTCACTTGTGACAATCTGTTCTCAATATGGTTCATTGGTGACAATCTATTGTTGACAAGGTTCACTTGTGACAATCTGTTCTCAACATGGTTCATTGGTGACAATCCATTGTTGACAAGGTTCACTTGTGACAATCTGTTCTCAACATGGTTCACTGGTGACAATCCACTGCTAACAAGGTTCACTTGGGCGTTTTTGACTGTTGGTAAGGTTCACCATTGACAACTACTGACAGGGTTTGATAGGTGAAAATCACCTGTTCCCAGTTTTCATCTGTGACAACTGTTGACAGGTTTGATTGGTGAAAATCACCTTCCCAGTTTTCATCTGTGACAACTACTGACAGGTTTTGTTGATGACACTCGTTGACACATCTAACTGGTGACAACTTTTTTCCCCCAACACCTGTTTGAGGGGTTCTGTTGGTAACAACATTGGTCTTGTTATATTGGTGACAACGGCTGACTGATTTATTTGGTGACAACGGCTGACAGGTTTTTAATAATGGCAACTGTTGATGAGGTTTACTAGTGACAACGGTTGACAGGTGTTAATAATGGCATCTGTAGACGGGTTTTACTGGTGACAACAGTTGACAGGTTTTAATAATGGCAACTGTAGACGGGTTTTACTGGTGACAACGGCTGACAGGTTTTAATAATGGCAACTGTAGACAGGTTTTACTGGTGACAACGGTTGACAGGTTATACTGTAGACGGGTTTTACTGGTGACAACGGTTGACAGGTTATAATAATGGCGATTGTAGACGGGTTTTACTGGTGACAACGGTTGACAGGTTATAATAATGGCGATTGTAGACGGGTTTTACTGGTGACAACGGTTGACAGGTTATAATAATGGCGATTGTAGACGGGTTTTACTGGTGACAACGGTTGACAGGTTATAATAATGGCGACTGTAGACGGGTTTTACTGGTGACCACGGTTGACAGGTTATAATAATGGCGACTGTAGACGGGTTTTACTGGTGACCACGGTTGACAGGTTTTAATATGGCGACTGTAGACGGGTTTTACTGGTGACAACAGTTGACAGGTTTTAATAATGGCGACTGTAGACGGGTTTTACTGGTGACAACGGTTGACAGGTTTTAATAATGGCGACTGTAGACGGGTTTTACTGGTGACAACGGTTGACACAGGTTTTAATAATGGCAACTGTAGACGGGTTTTACTGGTGACAACAGTTGACAGGTTTTAATAATGGCAACTGTAGACGGGTTTTACTGGGTGACCACGGTTGACAGGTTATAATAAATGCAACTGTAGATTGGTTTTACTGGTGACAACAGTTGACAGGTTATAATAATGGCGATTGTAGACAGGTTTTTACTGCTGACCACGGTTGACAGGTTATAATAATGGCAACTGTAGATGGGTTTTACTGGTGACCACGGTGACAGGTTTCATTGATACTGACTGTTGAAGAGTTTGATTGGTGATAGCTGATAACAGATTTCATTGGTGACAACTGTTGATGGGTTTTATGGAGGTCAACTCTTGACAAATTTCATCAGTTGACAGATTTCATTGGTCAGTTGGTAGAGCGCCTGACTCGTAATCTTGGTGATCCTGGGGTTGCGGGTTCGAATCTCCGCTGGGGGTGTTTCAGTACAGAGGGATTTTTCCCTCGGAGTTAACATTGGTTCTGACTCCATTTCCCATGCAGTCCTTCGAATGAGACTATAAACGAGGTTCCATGTGTGTGAACGCACGCATAATATCTTGCACACACATAAAATCCCATCACCAACTTTCGGAAGAGAAGGCCAGTTTGGCCGTTGGTATGGATGACACATTACACATAGCATGCACCTGTGTGAGAAATGGAAAGAATGAAGGAAATAAGGAAACTGAGTGAACGATATTGAACGATATTGACTGGATGACACGGGAAACGACTGAATGAAGCGCCAGCTGGCAGCTCTTCAGTCGGCACTACCCAGGTAGGCAGCCCCTCGTGTAAACGAGTGTTGATTGTAAAGCACTTAGTTCTAGCCGAGAATAGGCGCTATATAAGTATTCATTCTATTATTATTAACTGTGAACATGTTTTTTTATGGTAACAACTTCTGACAACTTTCACTGACGACAACAACTGACAGATTTCACTAATGCTGTTTTTTGACATCTGTCATTGGCGACAATTGACACAGCTCATGATGACAATCCACCATTCACGCACGCTGACCTCCTCTTGGCGTCGCCAAGGATGGAGGGGTCATCGGTGGCCAGGTAGACACGGCGCTGGTCGACGGGCTTGTGGTGCTCCAGCTGGCTGTAGTAGGCGTCCACGTGGCTCATGTACTCGTCCAGGCCGGAAGGCCGCCGCCTCCACCCCACCTTGTCCGTGCGCCGGATGTGGATGCTGCACACAAGAGCAGCACTGACTGAGGGCACAGGGTCAGACACAGCATCTTCATGGCTCCACTGAGGAAAAGCAAAACTCTCCAACACTCTGGAAAGAAATGCGACTTTCAGCCTTTGTTTAATGAAGTTTACTTTGTGGTGAGAAGTTGGTTAATCAATATGTATGTTCGCCCTCCCCACCTATCCGCTTTCCTTCTTTCCTGTTCTTTCCTTCCTTCTTTCCTGTTTCTTGAGGTATCGCTAGATATTTTTTGTAGCTGTTTACAGTTGACTTGACAAAAGTTGTGCTTTTTATAGCCTGATGTTAGATGAGTATTTTATCAAAACAGTCTGGTATTAGATGAGTATTTTATCAATACAGTCTGGGCAAGGGGGCAAGCCCCCTCTCCAGGAACATTTTGAAATTTACATTCAAAAAGGTGTGATTTGATGCACATCTCAGCTTTAAGTGGTGTTTGGTCTATTTTTTTTTATCCTGCCAGGAGCGCGTGTTGGTTCTACAGCTTTTGTTGACCTCTTCCTCTTCTGCACCATCTTGCCCACACATAATGTCTGAAAGTGACGTTATTTGACCTTCAACCCAAGCAGACAAAACAGCAACTACATGCCAATGTGAAGACTTTCTACAGATCTCATGATGTGAAGTATAGTCTGCTACCGTATCACATATCAAAAACGTGACTGGTGTTCGATGGATCCCGTTGCCTTTTTTTTTATTTCTTTTGTCCTCCTTTTACTTTTCTGTGTTCTTTTAAATTTGTTGACATTTTTGTGCAGTGTCCTATCTTTCACACTTCACTGAAATCTGCTTTTGGAGAAAAAGAAGCAACTAAAATAACAAAACCCAACACAGAGAGTTTATTCTGTCCTTCATAGCAGGATCTGCCTCCTTTTCCCGCAGAAGTGTTCTGCAGGGCTATTACAATGATCTTGTGTTTAAAAAAAAAAACCCCAGTTTTGAAATGTGTGAAAAAAAACTTATATTCACTCTTTTTTAGGTGAACAGCCTATAATGAAATAATGTAACAAATTTAATCTATTCTTTTATCCCAAGCCACACACACACACACACACACACACACACACACACACACACACACACAAATACACACGTACATACACACACCCAAGCAGCAGAGACACACACACAAAAACACGCACATAAAAAAACACACCCACACACCCACACACAAAAACACACATACAAACACACACACACACACACACACAGACATAGACACACACACACACATACACCCAAAACACAAACACACACACAAATACACACACACACACACAGGGCCTCCCACAAGACACCAGCTTACCCTACAATAGGTCGTTTGAAATGCATCTTTTCGGAGGCAGCGTCAATCTCCTCCTTCAGATGCTGGTTGGGGCGCATCAAGTAGTGCACCATCTGGCCGATCCACCAGACAGGGGGGTCCCCATGGAAGGTGGTGAGGCGGGGAGCCAGGTCGGCGGGGATGGCCAGGGGCATGAAGTTGGGGCGGGGGTACATGCTGTCCACGATGGGCAGCTTCAGGACACGGGCCGGCACCTTGCCGTTCTCTGAGGCTGCAGGTGGGAGAAAACAGTCAGAAAGGGGCATCAGTCAGTCAGGCTGAAGAGATGGGCAAGTACATCAGTCTGTGTGGTTGAAGAGATGGGCAAGTACATCGGTGTGTGTGGCTGAAGAGATGGGCAAGTACATCTGTCTGTGTGGTTGAAGAGATGGACAAGTACATCGGTGTGTGAGGGTGGAGAGATGGACAAGTACATCGTGTGTGTGTGAGGGTGGAGAGATGGACAAGTACAACACAGTCTGTGGATTGAAGAGATGGACAAGTACATCAGTCTGTAAGGGTGAAGAGATGGACAAGTACATCAGTGAGGTTGAAGAGATGGACAAGTACATCAGTCTGTGAGGGTGGAGAGATGGACAAGTATAACAGTCTGTGAGTTGAAGAGACAGACACAGTAGATCAGTCTGTGAGTTGAAGAGATGGACAAGTACATCAGTGAGGTTGAAGAGATGGACAGGTACATCAGTCTGTGAGACTGAAGAGATGGACAAGTACATCAGTCTGTGAGGTGAAGAGATGGACAAGTACGTCAGTCTGTAAGGCTGAAGAGATTGTCGTTCGAAAGTACACTCAGAAGACTCATAGGTAAACTAATCACAAAATGAAGAAAGCCAAGAAAAAGGCAGCTAGGTGCCAGGTAACAGCCCTGATGTGGCCCTTTGCAGCTGGCTGGGCTGTAAGCAATGTCATAATTAACTAGAGGCCAGGTGTTTGCTGCTGGATGCAGCCCAGACATGCAACAGTAATCCCACCTGATTTGGAGTTCTTTCCCTTTATCTGTAACCACAGCAGGAAAGTGCATACCTTTTCCTGTGGATTACATATAAACCTTGTTCTGAGATATTTCATCTGATGTGACTTAATTTTTTTTTTTTTTACATATAAACCTTGTTCTGAGGTATTTCATCTGATGTGACTTTATTTTCTTTTTACATCAACAGTTTCATTTGATCTGGCTATGACATGCTCAGCTGTATACTTTGATTTAGATCAGTCTTTCAATTTCAGTGCTTGACTTGCTACAGGTTTTTAGTATTGGCATGTCAGCTTGTTTACAGTGTCTTGTTTGCCTGTGGCCCAGCTAGTTGGTCAGCCAAGCTACAAACATTATGACTTCACACCGCCTTGGTCAGCTGAGCTTAACACACACACACACACACACACACACACATGCACAGACCTCATGCTGAGCTCCCTTTTCCTCCCTTCCTCCCACTCCTGCCCCCAAAGGTGACTGTTGGTCTTCTGTCTTTTAAGCTAAGCCTGGAAAATGTTCATGCCTGCCTCGCAATCCTGCAGTACCACTAGGCTCAGTCCTCATCCTACCAGTCCACATGCACCCTTCCTTTCCCTCACCTGCCCAGTGAACGGAGCGGCCTGAGGCGTCGGTGCAGGTCTCGGACAGCGGCTTGAAGACGGTGTCCCAGCCCCCCGAGGCGTAGCGCCACCCCTTGGAGTCCAGCACCAGAGTGCGCTGGGTGGCGTAGGCCACGATGAGGCAGTAGGTGACATGGTGCAGCTGACAGCCGAAGCCGCAGCCCCTTCTGAAGGTCACACAGAACCACCTTCGCCCGGCTGCAGTCCTTGGGGTTCTGCAACAGGCACAGGAACAACAATCGTTCTGTGTGTTTTGAAACAGGCTCAGGAAAAAAAAAAAGAATCGTTAAGTGCAATTCAAAAACAAGCAAGGAAAGATCATTGTTATAATCATTTCTGAAGCAATCTCAGCAACACAAAAAAAAAAGGAGAAAGAAATTGAGTACTTTAAGCAACAACACGTCATAATGTACATTTCTGAGATAGGCATAGGAAAAAAATATTTTTGAGTACTTTTCGAAGATGCTCTGGAAAAAAATTGTGACCACTCCAAAAACTGGTAGTGGAAAATGATCGGTATATGCATTTTCAGAGCAGGCATAGGGAAATTAATCCTTCTCTGCCTCTCTGAAGCCGACACAGAATAATTAATCAGCAAGTGCAATCCTGAAAAAG